>SRHC01001563.1:0-13076 GCA_004794325.1 Pomacea maculata | reverse complement strand
TTTTTTTGCCTCGTTGTAAATTACTTTGGGGACCTTTGAAAATGGTGTTCAGTCTTTTCTGTGATTTAAATAGTGACGGAGTCTTGCAATCAAATATGAAATCAGAATGAAATTTAGGTGAACCTCGACTTTTCGCTATTGCACACGGCAAGTTTATTTTCATGAATATACAACTGTCATGCTACTATTCTCAATATTTAGTACTTTATACATTATACTCTAAGCTAGACAGACAAGCCATTGGATTGTCGTGAGTCCAAGTTCACTTACACAGCTGTGTGGTGGTGGTGGGGAGAGTGGGGTACAGAGGGGTACAGTGGGGTACAGTGGGGTACAGTGGGGCGGTGTATGCCTGTGGGACAACTATATATCACTGCTACCCACGAGGCTTCACGATCCTCGGACAGAAGCTGGGGTAATCCACATAGGTGTATCAGACACTTCTACCTATTATGTTTGTGTGTCTGTGGTATCTATGTTTGTCAGCATTAATTATCTACATCTGTCAGCGTGCAGTATCTACATCTCACACCTAGATGTACAACTACATACCTTTAGAAGTTTTTTTGTCGGCCACTTTATCTACATCTGTCAGCCAGTTGTATCTGTTGGTCTGCTGCATCTACATTTGTTGGTATGTTTTGTTGGTCTGCTATATTTACATGTATTGTTTTGTTGTTTATACATCTGCCCATCTTTTTTGTGGTGAAGAGATGATGCTTATACTTTAAGCATTTTTCCATTTACATATTTCAGAAAGCATTTTATTGGCTCTATATACCATAAACAACGAAAAACATGCCTTGAAGGACAAAAGATAATTTACAATAGTCTCTTTATTTCAAAATACATCTAGTGTCAGTAATTAAGCACTGAGAGAGGTAGTCAAATTGTTTATTCTGATATCACTTGCTGCAATCATTTACATTGATAGCGGAGTACTGAACGAGTTACTAATTATATACTTTACATATGCAATAATATGAATGTACTGATTTAGCATCATAAATTTATGTTGATAAAGCTGTAATATCTCATAATTAGTTATCAAACTTGCTCTCTGCTGGTTGTAAGTGATCTATGAATGTCATTGTCAAACGATGATTCCTGAATCCTGAAATAATTTAGTCAAAAATTTAAATGCCCTGAATATTATTTACAAGATATATACTTGGGTTATAGAGGTTATACTATGTGGGACTAACTCACGCCACCTAGTAACTTAATCCTCAGACACACAGTGAATAATACACACAGTGTGACGAAAGGCAGAGTTGGAACCATATGTTAATTAGACCTTACTCATAAACAAACGGGGTCACGAAGTTGACCTTTGCGCGTGGCAATCTTGAGAAAGGAAGATACTTGGTCATAATATATCACTCTGAACTTTACCCAATCAGTAGAAAAAAATTAATCCTCTCTAGACCTTTAAGGAAGAGGTAGAATAGTTCTCGAAACACAGTATCCTGTAGTAACCTTTACACCTGAAAGAAAATGTTTGATAATCTTTTTTTGTTTCTCGCGCTTTCTCGTATTAGTCTCACGTGTTTCACTTTCATGCGCTTCGTGTAGTGACCAGGACATTACTTTAGTAGGTGATACTTCAGCGGAACAATCAGTAGACATCTTTAACTTTATTTTTTAATTTCATTCTTAATACACTTATAAATATGACCTCTTGCTGACCCTTTAGTGCCTGGGATGCACTGAGGTCCTAATTATATTTGCGATCCTGAGTCTCCGTCAAACCTGTTGATTGCATTTGTTAATTAAGCCATGTAAGGATGTTGCGACTATATCAGGTTTTAGATAAAGGTTTGTTACTTAGATTTTTACTTAGGTTCTCAAATGTTAGACCTTATTATCAATTGTTTGACATTTCCCTGATTGTGTATAAAACAAGGAGATTGAGAAGCGACTGTTGTGTTAAATGTGTGCATATTCCGTTCATTTTTAATTCTAAATGAAGTTTAAGAAGAAATCAAGGTGTGGAGAGAGTAGGAGGTCAACTGAGGGTTTTAAAGCAGAAGGCTGCTTAATTATTCACTGAATAAAATTAGCTTCATCATTAAAACATTCAAAGCCAAGCAAATTATACGTTTCCGAGGACTTAACCTCAGGGAAACGAAATGGAAAACAGTCGCCATGAAAACAGACTTACAGCCTTGTGATAAAATATGTTTCAGTTAGTTTGGGAATATCATTAGACCAGTGATACTCTTCTCTCCATTTTTTTATGCTTCTCCTATTTATTTTGAATTTTCGTATTTTCTCAAAGATATTGCTTATGGTTAAATTTACATGTTGAGGGGTTTGTAAAAATAATTGTTGCTCATCTTACTGTCATTTACATGTTTCATTTATATGATGGAGAAGCTGCTTTTCGTTTGAATACGCTATCCTTACAGGTTAGATATTTCCTGTTTTGAAAGTTATTTATGTTTTGAAGTAATTTATTTATGTTTAATTTATGTATGATGGTTATTTCGTCTGGAAAATTAAGTGAAACATTTTTGATGCAACTCCACTATATTAAGATTTGTAAAAATTGAATGCAATAATCCAAACAATAATTTCGCTTGGCACATGCCATTAACAAACACTGTTTTTCCTGCAGGATAGACAGTAGAAATAAAAGTTAGCAATTTTGTTACAAAAATATATCGTGAAAGCTATGGCCAACCATCACCGTCGTGGAAGACATCTTCTTTTGGCGAGCGTTGAATCCGATGCGTGTAACCAAATGTCTGTTTCGTCTGCTTCAAAGAACCCTCACTCTTCAGACCAGTTCAACGACAGTTGCCAACAGCAACAAGAAAGGTACTAGGGATGCGAAGAAGGCGTCCACCCATGTGAATGGTCGATTCGAAGAATGTTGCATAGTCGTGGTTGTAGGTGTTGTGTTCTGGCTGATAGTGTGTTCATACAAAATGTGAGCGGTCAAGGGGACTAAACGTTACAGATATTGGTTATTAGTAAATGAGTTAACGTTTTCTTACAGTGTTTCAATGAAAGATCATGGTTTACATGTGAAGTTTAAGAGAAAATCGAAGTTTGCAAATGCAAGAGATCAAATAATAATTTAAAGCAAGAAAAGTCACTGAAACAATAGTTTCATGATTAAAACATCTGATCTAACTATATCGATTGTTTTTGATAACGCAATCAGTGAACGAAATTGCTAACAGAGACAACAAACATACTGACCTCTAACCTTGACTTCAGGCATATGTCTGCTCGTTCGCAAAAATAATTAGACCACCGATATTCCATCCCACGCGTTAATATGCTTATCATGCTTCTTTTGAAATTTCATTTTCCTTATAAAAGACATCACTCTTATTTAAATGTACCTGATGCGTGGTTACGTGAAAAATATAATATTGCCTGACATTACGCTGCTTCTTTAATTGGAGGGAAGGCAACCCATTTTAGTGGGGACAATTTTCATGAAGAAGAAGCCAGCTTTGTTTGTCTTTGCTGTCATTTTCAGGTTAGATATGTCTTGTTTGAAATAATGCTTTGTAGTAAGTTATGAGTATGTAAATTGAATAAAGTAATGTAAACAATTATTTCCGCTGGCAGATGACGTCGACAAACACTGACCTGTATTTCTGACCAGTCAAACAGTACAAGTAAAAATTAACAGTTTTGCTGCAAAAGTACATCACGGAAGCTATAGCTAAGGTCAGGTCGTTCGCAGCAGCAATGCCCGCGCTCTCGTCTGACCCTCGAGAGAACGTCTTGAAGTACGTCACATACACCGACAGGGGGAGCGTCAGGACGATGAACGTCACTGACACGGCGACAAGCGTCACCGTCACGGACGACGTCTTCTTCTGTCGAACGTGACTCTGTGATGCGGAACCGAATGTCAGCTTCTGTTCGGTGTTCTTCAAAGATGCTCTTAGTCTTCGGACCAACACGATGTTGGCCGCCAACAGCAACGAGAAAGGTAGGAGCGAGGCGAAGCAGGTGTCCACCCAGGCAAAGGTGGACTCGAAGAACGTTGCGTAGTCGTCGGAGACGTAGATGTAGAAGTTGGTAGAGGTGGCGTTGGTGACGTTGACGATCTGGTCGATGGTGTGTCCATACAAAATGTGAGCGTTCACGAGGACAAAAAAGATACAGATGCTGGTCACTAGTACACGCGCAAAAGTTTTGTTACAGTAGACACCAACTCGAAGAGGCCACAGAATGGAGACAGCACGTTGAAAGGTCATGGTCACCAAGATGGCCGGCGAAATATGTCCCGTTATATAAGCTAGGAAAGTTCTAATTTTAAGTATGCTTTCAATATTAATAAAAATATTACACGAGTAAAGAAACCAAAATACTGGATCACACCATAAGCCCGCGAGGTCGGAAATGGCCAGACAGGTGAAGTAGATGGCGAGACTCGAGCCCGATGTACTAGCTATTCGTTGTTGGGTCAGTAGGATCATGATGTTTCCGAAAGTTCCAGAAGTCAGAATGATAGGTAAACCAATTTTCCACACTAAGAGGGAGGCCTGGTACACCACGCTCGCTTCCATATCGACATAGACAAAGCTTTGGGACGTGCGATCATCCCGATGAGAGGAAGGTGAAAGGTCAGAGCTCAGGAGTCTGAACACAGAGACGCGCTGGTGTGTGTGTGGAGCAGCGAACTTCCCTCTACTCCACCCGCTGTCGACAAAGGGTAGTAGACTGGGTGGAGGGTTAATGATGGTAAGCAAGGAAGAGAAGACGAGATGGGCCCTGCCCTCTCTACCCACGTACCTAAAGGTTACGGGGCTACAGTTACTATCCCAGACTTCACGACTGCCTGGAATTCTCTGGAATTTGTAGTCAATATAAGCGAATACTTTATATAAAAAAATTTGAAATTTAGTACTTTGATTTTTTTAAATTCATTAATTATGTGAACAACAGGCTAATGGAGAAGAAATAAATGCTTCCATTCTTGGTCTACTTCTAAATGATGTATCACGTTCTAGAAAAAGATTTCAAACAATATTTTAAAGCAGGAAATTACTCAAATATTCGCCAACAAAATTAGCTTCATTATTATTAGTAAGATGTTTAACTCCTAGTGTGTTAGTCTTTCTGGCGAACACAATTCTGGTTTTAATAAAACGAAAACAGTTATGTAAACCACACTGACTTTGAACCTTATGACATATTTCCATTAATTCTGAAATGTCAGCTGATCAGTTACAGTCTACTTTTTTGCATTATTCTTCTGTTTCATTTAAATATATATATACAGGGGAAATAGGGGTGTGCGTGGGGGCACCACTAATTCTTGAGACTTAAAATCTCTTGTTTCATTTTTACATGCTGAATTAGAATTCAAACCATAAAATCGAATTGCATGACAACTGTATTTTACAAGGTACAATGAAATACAATCATGTATATAGAGCTTCTAATTAGACGAAGTGAACAAATTTTTGTCGTGAGGGCCACAACTACTTTTTCAAGAGTAGTCTCCATTTTCTCTCCTTCTGTCGGTTTTTCCATCTCTGTGTCTAAACCCTGTGACTAAATGAGGTGGAGAGGGCGAACAGTAACTGCTGCCTTCTTACCTGTTAATAATTTTAATGAATATTTCGTGAAATGAATTTTGTCCTTTAAACGATCGAGAGCAAGAACTAAAGATGACGAGGTTTAAAGTTCACCGACACGGCTGACAAAGTGCATCACACACCACAATACTGTTACATCGTCAAATTTACATTTTTTTGTTGTAGATTTTAAAAATAATTTACATTTACATATAAGTAAAGCTGTTGGTGTCATCACATTTATTTTGCTGAAAAATCTACCAGTGGCAAGCATGCATTTTGGACAATCTTATTTACAATTACTTTCTTATCATATAAGATTTGCTAAAACAAATGTCTCAGCCATAAAAAGTGTCAAAGGTCTGACAAGAATTTTTAGTAAAGAATAGTGCTGCTAATGTATGAAAGATTTTTCTTACTATCAAGCATTTTGGTTAATTGCATAATTACCATTGCGAATTAAAATACCACACACTTGTGATAAAGTGTAGTTTAGGCATTAATTTAATATTAAAATTTTGTAATTTTGAGGTAGTGCACAAATGAGGGTTAGGTTTGTCTCCTATCAATGAGGTGACAACCTGACATCAAATAGTAATATATATGTAAACATGCATATGTAATTTACAGATTTCATTTTTGCAAGTAACAATCTTTGCCTTCATAAACTGCATTATTATTTAATTTTTTAATTTTCTGTATTTAAAGATAATTTTTGTGCATAAAATGTGTGACAGAAAAACAAAGTCTAAATAACAAAATAACTTCCAATGTTAGACATAAAGTTAGAGCAGCAGTGCATTGTGGGATTATCTTCCTGTTGTCTGCGGCTTTATCGTCTGCTACACTGTAACTATTCATCGCCATCAAACTGAAGATTTTCTCCATAAACTGAAACACAACGCGAGACATGTACCTTGTTGTTTTCTTATGTACCCTGTTGTTTTCTGATGTATCCTGTTGTTTTCTTATGTACCCTGTTGTTTTCTGATGTATCCTGCTGTTTTCTTATGTACCCTGTTGTTTTCTGATGTATCCTGCTGTTTTCTGTTGTACCCTGGTGTTCTCTGATGTACCCAGTTGTTTTCTAATATTTCACACACAGAATTTAACATTTTAAATGAGTGTAATGGCGAAGGCTGTAATGAAATAAAACGTGTGGCAGTCGTAAATCTTTCTCATCTACCATCAATACATACTCTTGATGCTGATGTCTCGCGAAGTTTATCTGATAAGAAGGTCGCGCATGATTATCATTTTAACCCTCACCTCTACATATGATTCATATTGGTTTTGGCGCATAAAACATACTTCTGGTGGCGATTATGTAATAATTCTGCTTTGAAAGACCAGGATAAGACTTTACATTAAAAGCTATTGCTTGCCCTTAAGTTCAAATTAACCAGTTCGTCATACTGAAGTGATTTAAATGAAAATTAATGCAGCTGAGGTTCTAAATTATTTATTTGGGGATGATAAAGAATGGTTTATCAGTTATAACATCTGAACCAGTTCGTGTTTCCGTACGTATTGGCTGAGGAAAACAAATTGACCATAATTCGTAATTTAGAATTTTATAATGAATGTAAGGTTCGTTTACCCTCCGTCGTGCCAATATTGTTCAATTCACTGAAGTCTTTCTATAGGATGGCACAACCATGATGTCATAATCAGATCCATGCTTTTATTGAGTCTTTTAGCTTCTTTCTGTGGTCAACAAATAGTTGGAAAAGCTTTCCGCATTTTATCAATATTGGAACATCAGCTAAAGGAAGACTTTATGTTACTGAGTTTATGTAAACATTATGCTACTCCTTTATCAAGAAACAATAGGCACCTTAAATCGTCCGTGCCACCAGCAGTCCGAAGAGTTATTATTATTAAAGTGGTTTATCATTTTCAACATTCTTTCTGTTGGTACATCCGAGTTAAAAGGGAATTTTTTATTTTATTACTTTTAGTGAAATTGAACGTGAGATAACAGTTATTACATCATTTGCAAAAGTTTATGAATTTCTGACGAAAAAGCATTAAACAGCATGTTACAAATTTGTCCACCATCATAACCAGCTGCGTAATGAAATTCTTCTTCATTCAGCTGAAAAATACCGCAAGGTATTTTATTTCAAACAAGATTTATTTTCCAGTAACAGGTAACTTACCTGCAGCACAACAATGAGACAATATAAAGTCAAACGTCTTAAATCGAAAATAATGAGACTACACTTCTTAATCATTTACATCATTACTTCTTTCTTAATATATCTCGAAAATTTTGTTAACTCCTTAAATTTAGTAATAAGCTAATTAACGTCTTTAACCCTATGAAATATCCGCGAAAACTCTAACCTGTACTTCCTTCCAGTCAGACAATACAAGTAAAAGTTGATAGAGTTGTTCAGGAAGTAAAGAAAACAAGTAACCGCAAGTGCTAGCTCATTAGCAGCGGCAATGTACTCATCGTCCTCTGCTCCCTCGGAAAACCTTTTCACATAGGTAAAATATACTGATAATGGAAGTCTCAGTAGGAAGAACGAGAATGACACACTGATGAGTGTGACTGTCATGGAAGAGTTACTTTCGCGACTTTGAAACCTCGATGAGAGTTGTCCAATGGCTAGCTTTTGTCTCCTCTCGGTAAGAGAGGTCTTCACCTTCCAGATGAGCACGCAGTTGGCTGCCAACAGAAGACCAAACGGACCTAAAGCCGCGAAAGATGTGTCGACCCACCCGTACACGTTGTCGAAGAACTCTTCATAGTCTTTGCTGACGAAACTGAAAAAGCATTCAGTCGTCTGGTTACCGTCGTGTGAGCTTGCTGTGTGTCCGTACAAGATGTGAGCGTTCAGAAGAGCAAAAAATACAAAGATGGCGCCCATGATCGAGCGAGTGACCGTTGTATTGCAGTGAACGTTAACTTTGAGAGGCCACAGAATGGACGCAGCCCGGTGAAAGGTCATGGTCACCAAAATGGCCGGTGCGATGTATGCAGAAATGTAAGCTAAGAATACACGAGTTTTACATATCCAGTCGGTAAAAACCAAAATTCCGAACTTCTCAAGAAACCAAAATGGTGGATCACACCATATTGCGGTCAGATCAGCGATGGCCAGGCATGTGAAGTAAACAGACAAATTCGAGCCTGAAGAGTCCTTCAGTCGTCGCTGAACCAGCAACACCATGATGTTTCCGAAAGTTCCAGATGCTAGAATAAAAGGAACACCAATCTTCCACACTAACACGGAAGCTTCATGAAGCACTGTTGGATCCATTCACTTGTACAGGTTACTCTTTATTTCTGACTACTGTGAGCATTCTAAGGGCCTGTGTACATTTAACGAAGTAAGCAGGACGAATAAACAAGAAAATAATCTCGCTTCTGAAACTCAGCCATTCTAAACTAATTTTCAAGGACTGAACAGCATATTTATTGCAAAGGAAATTAATGCTTTTAGCTAATATCAGCTGTGATGTTTTTGAAAGACGCTGAGGCTGTTCGTATATACTTATTTTCTTTCGACCACGCCTAGACTACAAAAATACTTGACAAATAATTTTATCTCGTTTTTTAATAACATATTTGATTCTTGATTTCCTTAATATTTTACTATTTATCTTTCTATGCTTTGCCTAATTTTTATTTGCTTTCCACAGCGACAGTTCGTTTGTACGATGGATTTTTTTCAGCGGGAACGTGTAAGACATTCTTAATGAAAATACTTTTTAGAAAAAACTCTATGATAGTCCACAATAATTATGGCAACCATGAACGCGCTACAAAAACATGCAATTACATCTTCAGCCTTACATAAGCTTAAAGATCCACAATGAATTCAATAATTACGATTCTGTAGAAAAGCAAAAAAGAATTGCAAACTATAAGGCTGTTTTGGAAAGAAAGTATTTTTATCAGTAATCTCCCACCACCCACCCTCCACCCGTTGTAACTGTGCACACCCCTTTGTAGCCTTAATTCAATGAGAGACGTGTTATCAGTGGCCATCTTGTCGGCATTTCTCAAGTTGTCCTGCTGCCAGTTGGACGGAGCTCATCCTTTCTAGAAAGATGTTCAGCGGTGAGACAGAGAAAAAAAAACAGCCTTGTTTTTATAGATATTTACATGTTCGACACTTATACCTTGATGGTTTTCAGCCTGTCGAGGTCGGTAATGCAGATGCCCCTGCAAAACCTCTACGCGTAGTCAATACTGTATAGTACTTAGAAAAAAAACTTTTAATCTTGAATGTTGTTATTCTCTGCTCTCTGGCTATCCTGAGGAATCAGATAGAGCTCGTGAGTCTGAACCCAAAGATGTGTGTGGCAGTTAAAGCACTTGTTCCATTCTTACATACTGACTCAGAATTCAGAACATAAAATGGAATTGAGGGACAACTGTATTTGACATGGCATAAGAGAATCCAATAGTGTTATCAAAGTTCTCGGAGTTAAACAAGTGGAAGAAAACAAGTTTTTGTCCTGATTGCCATAAATATTTTTTTGAGAATAGTCTCCACATTTTCATCGTATGTCGGTATTTATTTCCGTCGCTGTGTCAGTGTCTGAGGTGGAGATGGCAAACAGTAACTGTTACACTCTCATGTATTAATAACTTTTCGGAATATGTGATGAAAAAAATTTTTTTTCGCTAAAAGTGACATAAAAGAGATGTTGTCAGATCGTCAAAAGTGTGATTTTCTGTTGTAATGATTTTTAAAATCTTCCATGCTATCAAGAAAATAAGTTTGGTTCATCCTAAAAGATTCCTTGCGTGAAAAATTTCGTCTGTTGTAAGTCATCTCGGAGAATCTCGCACGCATGCGCAGAGGTTGATGACCAAAGCATCGGGTTCGCGAGTCAGACCGAGCTCTCGGTTGAGTGTACTCCCTGTTAGTGTAAACAACAGAGATGGCACAAAAATAGGTCGATTCACCTAAAAATGTTCAGTACCACATACCCCTCCAAATATTTCAAACTTTCGTTTAACTGTGGGCGTCTGTGCTCACTGATTAGATGAAAAAAAGAGGTTAACAAAGAGGTTAAAAAGGTGACAGTCGTTAGAAAAACATTGCTACGGACGGTTTTTGTTATAACGATTTTACTCACGACATTTCACATTATTATTATTTTTGCATTCCCTAAGAAAAATAAATGCATTGATACGGATTCGATTCTGTGTTTTCGTTGATAACTGGACCTCGCTTAAAAATTCGAAGATTTACAAGTTATTTACCTATATAGAATTACAGTGTAACATCAGTGTGCATTAATAATGTGTTTTATATGAAAAAGTATATCTCCATAGTTGAAAATTTGCTTTGTATATATATATTAAATCTTTACATCGAAATAATGCTTTTGTTTTCATCACATTTATTTTGCTGAACACACGATTAGTGGCAAGATCATTGTTATTTCTGTGACCTACTAATATTCTTTTCATGAAATAGAATAAACAATAAATCTATATACTATAAGCCATTACGCATTTTTTAAATTTTAAACAGGGCCTACCAACTGTAATTGGCATATTATCAAATATTTCGAAAGGCTGATATTTTCATAGCTTTTCAGAGATACATGATTTTAAGGCGTACAAAATAAGATTAATAGAATGGCCATGTAATGCGAAACTTCACGTATGTATGCAGTTGAGATGTGTGTTCCATATTTCACATCTCTTCTAACCATCCAGGTTGTATTTAGAATGTCACAAAGCATGAACAATGTGTTAACACACAGCAAATGAGACATCTAACAGGCTAAATGGTTAGTGATTATATGTCATTACCTCTTAACTGACATACTAAGCATGCATTTCTGACAATCTAATTACAATTAATTTTTTTGTTTTGTAATATTTACTAAAACAGATGTCTTAAATAGCCATAAAATTGTCTCAGATCAGCAATTTAACAAGAATGTTGTACTGATGCTACTATTGCATTGAAAGACTTGTTTTCTTACTCCAAACCATTTTGTTAATCACATTAGTAACATTGCAGATTAAATTACCAAACAACTGTGTCACACTGTAATTTATACATTGGTTTAATATTCAAATTTGACAAATTTGAGGTAGTGTATTCTGGGTCTGTCTCTTATCAATGAGATGTCAACCTGACCTAAAATAGCATTTACATGTGTGTGTGTGCAATTTACATACTTTATTTTGTAAGTAACAATCTTTGCCTTCATAAACTGCATTATTATTTAATTTTTGAATTTTTTGTAGTTGAAGATAATATTGTACATAAAACTTGTGGCAAAGAAAAAAAACCAGTCTAAACTTTTGGTTGGAAATAATTGCATGCCTGAGCTGATATTTGATCTGCACGTGTAAACAACTCAAAACTGTATGTAAACATAAAATTAGAGCATCAATATCTTGTGTGATTATCTTTCTATTGTTTGCGACCTAGTCGTCTGCTTCACGAGACTTAAAGGTAGAAATGTACCCTGTTGTTTTCATATGTACCCTGTTGTTTTCTGATGTATCACTCAGAAAATTTAACGTTTGAAGTGAGTAATGCCGAAAGCTGCATTGAAAGAGAGCGCATGGCAGGTGTGAGGCTGGCACATGTACACCTGATGCTGATGTCACGTGATGGAAGTATCACCGGTACGAAGGTCGCGTACGACTATCGCTCTTACAGTCACCCCAACCCCAACCACATATGGAAGCATACGTATGGGTTCAAACTGGTTTCAGCGCATAAAACATACTTCTAATGACGATTATGTAATAAAGGCCAAAATGAGACATTAAATCTGTCTTTTTATTTAAATAGTCCTTAAATTCAAGTTAACCCGTGTGTCACATACTTACATGATAGGGGGAAGTGAAAATTAAGGCAACTCGCGTTCTCAGTTCATTTCACTCATAATTTCAGACTAAAAAAGACTGGGTTACCTATAATAACGTCTGTAACAGCTTTCGTACTTTGTGGTGGACGAGAACAAGTTGACCCAAATATGTGATTTAGCCTTTTATCAGTAATATGTGCTCGTTTACCCTCATTCACACCATTATTGTTCAGTTCAATCAGCTCTTCCACCTTGTATTATTGCACGATCATATCCCTGAAGTCGGCCCTTCGATCACCGCACGTTGGGTGAATAAAAAGAAGCAAACCTGTCGGAGTTGCATCTTAATGGCCAAATTTGGTACCCTACACCCTTAGTGACCAGCTCGGATGGGATTGTCAGCAAGAAATCCTTTAGAGACCCAAAATTGTGAGCGTAAACAATTGAAAAGGTCAATTTCCATCACTTGACCCTAACTTTTTAATTTATATTAGTTGAGTTGCTCACGATACACTTTTCTGTATATTTGTGCTATTTTAAAAATCGGACATTGATCTTCATAATATTTATACAGAAATAAAACTACAGGAGCTGTGATTATTAGAGTTCTTGGCCGCATAATTGTAAGACCAGATGTGTTGTATGGGTTTTCGGAAAAGTAATTCTTGTTACTGTGAAAAAAAATAATAATAGTAACCATAATCATTTATTATCATAATT
>SRHC01001562.1:26029-80392 GCA_004794325.1 Pomacea maculata | reverse complement strand
ATTAATTAATGATTTAAATAATATAAAATAGCTTACTTATGTTGATAGTTTCAACGAAGAAATCCTGAGAACCAGGATCGATTTCAATGCTGTAGGTATACTTGTTTTGGTTAACAGGCATTAATTTGCTAAAGGAGCAAACTTCTTTCCAGTATTCTCTATACACATTCCCATAATATTCCCGGTGACCTTGGAAATAACCTGTGATCTGTAACTGTTGTAATAAAATATAAGGTTTGCAAAAAAATATTTCACATTACCACAAATTTATGCACGTTTTTAGTGGAGTGTGTGCGTATGTGAGTGTTTAAAAAGATACTAAGAGATACAGACAAGGTCGTCATTTGATACAAGAAAAGTGATTACAGAGCAAACATACATAAAAATGAATAATGAATCAAGCGGAAATCAGTTGGAATTTACATCCAACTGAAAACAATAAATCAGCAAAAAAACTTTCATTTCATATTTTAATCAACGACTTATCTTTGCCTTATTAACAATTTTATGAGAAGACTATAATTTTTTTTTTTTATTAAGATTACAATTTTGGGTAATTTTTTACATTCCTAAACCATTATATTATCATACATTTATAAAACTGACCAAAAGTATTGTTGATAACGCTATGACATAAACAGTGTTTATAACTATGGCGATAGGAATAAAGAAAAAATATGCCAAACAATGCTGGCTAAATAAATACAGTTTAATAGTTAATTTACAGTTTCCAATCCTTTTTATATTCACTTCTTTAAAGAAAAAATATGTTTGTTTTCAAACTGAATGCTTAAGACCTGTTAGGGTTAGGGTTAGGGCATATTTTTCAACTGTTTTTTTTTTAAGTTTAGAAACTTTTTATTGTATGCATTTTGTTTCTGATTAGATCAAAAAGCAGCCATGTGTGCACTACAATTAATGTTTGTTGATGTCGCTAGTAATTTTTTTATCCTTAGCGTTTTTGAAAATTTTGATTCAAATTTTATGTCCACAAGTTTTTTTATTTTACTTTATAATAACTCAGTAAATTTGATTACCTTGGAACTGTTTTCGCGCCAGGTGCAAATGTATTTTTCGCTAAACATGTACATATTTTCAACTTGGCATGACCCTTGAACCCGCCAGTTTGATATCGTCACCCTGCAGTTTCCAGGAACAATTGTAGCAGGCGCTGTAAAGTCAAAGTAAATTAAAACTGTCCATCACCTTAAGACATTTTATTGACTAAATACATTTATACCAATATTAAACTTGCAAACTTTTTATATCTCATTAGAATTATTACCTACTGACTAAAAGAAATAATCCATGGTTATCTGTTTATATTTTTGTGACAGCTGGTAGATCATTTAGTTTCAATCCATAACAAGATCTAAGTAGCAGTAGTGATGCAAATGTAGTAAATGTGTTAGGAAATAGGTACAACATTTTTGAGCATTTTTTGGAACACTCATGTTACTATGATTGTAAGACTTTCTCGCAAATGTTTCTGTTTTAAGTTATCCCATAGATAATACAATGCTTATGTAGGAGTTTGTATGTGTGTGTGGAGGGGAGGTGGTGTAGATGTGGGAGTTAGTGCGTGCGCACGCACGTGCGAATGTGTGTGATTTAAATTAGTTGCAAGAAACGAAACACTTAATAGCAAAAAAAAAGAAAAAAAAACACAGCTAAGAGTAGTACCACACGACAGTTAAAGTAACATCTCACCACATGTATCTTAACTGAAAACTAATATTTTCACAAGTTTTCTTCAAAATCTACTAGAGTTGACATTTGTTAATACTAAAGATGTGCATCTAGTCTCCTAATCAAGCAAATGTTAGACGCTTAAAATCGACATCAAGTCAGATATAAATCAACCGTAACGGACTTTCAGGTCCCGTTCAACTGTTGTGTTCCAGCAAGGACTTGTTTTGTAGTGATATGTCACATGTTTAGCAATGTACTTACCGAATATTCTCAAACTGCACCCTGTTACTGCTGCGTAATTTACACAAAATACACGACGAGATGTGTATCTGTTGACTTTTGTGATTGTAAGCTCGGAACTATATTCAGCAGGTGAAGAACTTTCTACACGTAGTTTATACATGATGTTGTCAGGTGTGCACCCCTCCTTATTGCAAGAACCAATATGAACAAATGTGAATTGCTCAGCATACCAGTGCAACCAACCGCTACTAAATGTACCACATGTGAATGATACACTCGTGTCCTCAGCAACATCCACACTGCCGTTTACACAGTTGCTGATCTTTAAGCCTGTAACACGTGTGATAAAGATTATTATATTATAAAGTTATTTAAAACAATGCAAGATCGTGTAAATCTAATATAACAGGTGGTGGCTTTATCCATTAAAACCTAGATGTTGCTTATATAAGACAGACATCTCTAACATATCTATTTAGGGTAATAAGACAATGAATCTAACATTCCTGATGGACGATACTGATTCCGAAAACTATTGCTCGGTTAGACAGGGGAGCGATGATTGATGCCTTTTTCTCAAGCATATGAGAGTTTCTGTTTTTTCATTTTATGCAGCATGTATCATATATACTTTGTTGCTCTTTGTTCCTCTAGGCTTCTTCTACTAACGGTGTTTAGTGAAATTAAAGATAAGGTAACACCACTTCTTTACACTTTTATGTTGTATGCGCTCAATTTTTTTTCTCACGGACCATTTATTAGCTCTTCCACTTTCTTTCTTCCAGATCTCGTCGTCTGATTTTGTCGTTTCCTCCGACAAAAACAATCGCAAATTGACAAAGCGATTTTATTTGTGTTTTATCAAGTAAAACTTAGTTTTATGAAGTATTATTCTTCTTATTCAAAGGCAGGATTTTAAGACTCAGTGAAATCATCATCATCATCATCGTCGTCGTCGTCGTCGTCGTCGTCGTACGTCATTTATGTTTGTACATGCAAAGTGAAAAATTAAAACATTTTATCAAATGAAAACTTATGAGACTGAGGACACACGATAGAAACAAATATTTAGTAATTAACTTACCAATTATTCTTAATGTACATTGTACTTCAGTCCATTGGTGTTTACAGATTATTAGAAAAGCTGTGTCTCTCTTGATGTCTGATATCGTTAGCACAGATTTGTAGCCGTTTTGTGTTTCTAAGCCTAATTTAAATGTGTTATTTTTAATTTCACATTTATCTGTATCACAAAATCCAATACGAAAAGTGTTTTTGTGGTCGTTATAATCATCAGAAGCCCGCCATTCTAACGAACCGCTCGTGAATGTGCCACATGTGAATGAGGGACTCGTGTTCTCAACAATGTCCACACTGCCACCTTCGCAGCCTGCGATCTCTAAACCTGCAGTCAACATGATAAAAACAATTATGTTGTTAATAAAATCAAAATAGAAAAAAATAAATACAATGCACAGGGCTGTTATATAAGTTATAAGACACAAAATCGCATGGAAATAATATAGAAGCATATAAAGTACTTGCTGAAGTGAAAATTCAATTGCCAGCTTGTGGATAACCTTTGAGCATCTATCATTCTGTGTGCTAACTTTAGCAGTTAAAAATGTAGTTCACCTTTCATAATAAAAAAAATTAAACTTTTTATATTTTACTATCATAACAACTTTGTGGCAAAGGAAAAATATCTACTTACAGCCTTGTCAAAACTGGTATTGGATGCATACAGAAATTTGCTTTAAGTATCTACCGTTTGTTGCACTAACAAATGCATTGCATACAAAAAGAGGAAGGTAGAAAAAATAAGGATCAAAACAAAATACTTATAACTTACCAATTTAATAAAAAAGGGAAAAGGAGAATGTCCTCACAATATATGACACAAAATGTTTTATACGAATGTATGGGTATTTGAAGAAATGATAGGGCAACAGTGAATATAAATTACAGAAGACCGTTACGAGTCTGAAGTGATACTAGCGAGGAAAATTAGCTAGAAGGTATGCAGCACAGGAATATCGGCAAGACAGACTAATTTACAAGTTAAAAGAAGAAAGATATATGTAAATGCATGTTGAATAGAAGATATAATTCATACAGAAAGGTAATTCAACTGGTTGGCTACAAAATCTGTTTTGGTGACAAGAACAGATACTGTCAGAGGAGTAGTCAAGTCTTGGAATGTAGGGAAAGAGGAGTTAAACAAAACACAGGTCTAGTGCTTTAAACGTATTTAAGCAGATGATGGAGAACTTGCACTGACCTCAAACACGAACACAGACAGCCAGCCAGTACACAGACAATGAAGCAAGTATTCACGCCCGACATTGATTCACAGAAGTTGATATGAAGATAATATCCCGATGGTTTTGGCTGAGCCCTCCTACAGAATGACCAACATGTTATTTTTTTCTTATTTTGATAGTGGGAAAAAAGGGGTAAGACATTTTATATTTAACTGTTGCCGGCCAGCACTTCAATTCCCGAGGAGAGTGAGTACCGAAACTCTACGTTTGGGGGACGTGGAGGTTGCGTCTTCGTAGAAGGGATTTTGTATGTTGAATTATTGAAGTAGTCTTTGGAATAGATATGCACTAGTAATTTTTATCTTGTTTACAACTGTTGAAGTCCAGCTTCTTAGATATCAGATAATAGTAAGGATGACCTGATGTATGTTTACTAGAAAATTCTTTTTTTTGTAACATTTCTATTAGTTAAAAATCATTGTATTAATACAGGCGTAGAAATGAGGCAAAAGTCCTTTTTGACGAAAGAACGCGCAGATGTCCAGGCGTGTACAGGAAAGTTGTATCATGAACATAAATTAGTGGTCTTAGTGGTCAAAGGGTTGTCTGTCCGATTTTTCGATTCATACTAAATATCCTTTAGGGTTTTCACCTTTGAATTTAGGTCAATACCGTGTTTTTAACATCGTATATACAATTCTGTATTATGCTGATAGAAGACCTAGAATATATGGCAGCACAGATGTCTATCTTCTGCATAGGAACAATGGCAACCAAAATGATTCTAAATGCAGGATAATATTGGTTTATAGCAAAAAATAGTGTGTATACAAAATAAATTTAATGGGTTCAAGAACAAGAACCATGAACAAGTGGAGAAATATGTGACAGATGATTATCAACACAATGTAAGTTCTGTTATTAAGATAAAAAATCAGACTATGGCAGGGAGGTGCTAGGAGTGCCACAAAAATTGATAAATCTTTAAAGGAGAGTAAAAAGATCAACTGTGTCTAATGCAGCAGACAGGTCAAGAAGAACCAAGGCAGAAATTCCTAATGCCAAGAAGACAGAATTAAACAGCTTCCTAAATGCAATGAGTCACACTACAATAAAAACGACTACACGCTGGCTAAACAATCATTAATGAGAAGGTTGCAGACCACTCTGAGTTGTGTCCTCAGGATGTTCTTACATACTTTACATAAGGAAGACAATATGGAGACCTTCTTTTAGTTGTGTCATACATTAGAATAAAACTGACTTTAACAAAGCACGTTAAAACAAACGAGAAAACAATGGTAGAAGGCAGTGGGTGTAAGAATTGTTAGTTTTCTCCTAAGAATGTTTGTATTTACATCCCCCTATTAAGTTTTATAAGTCATGTTTGCTTTTAAAAAACAAGATTGTTTATCCCTTTTACTTTTAATGACACTAACTAGTTGGTTGTATATGAAAAGTAGAGTGTATCTGCAGTGTCGAGATTACTAATGAGGACATTAAGCTCCTCGCTGCAGTGTTGATAAGCTAGAGGTTTACCATTGCTCTCTAAGGAAAACCTCTGATAGCAGGTTTATACAGATTTGTGCAAATAGCAAGTTCCATATACATGAAATGAAATCAATATTACCACAGTTACAAAAACTAGATAATAATGAAAGTTCATATCACTTGAACATTGCTAACTGAGGCATAGGGATTGTGATTAATAAAGTCAAGAGTGTTCACATCACACAACAGTGTAGCAGCTCACTTACCACAATGACCCTCCAGTACGAGTAGTGCAGCAAGACATAGTATCCATAGTCTCCACATAGCCATCGCTCTATAAAGTTTTGAAGAAGCTCACAGAGAAACTAAATAATTGCAATAACAGGGTTAGAATATTCTGTGTACTTTTGCTGGTGACACGACATCCACTCGCTACACAGAATGCAATGCAGTCAACACTATGGCGCCTTCCTCTAACGGTTTGTGGTGCACTGAGAGGTTTAAAACCTTCCTTGTTCTATTTATAGTATATAGAGTTTCATGAGTTTCAGAGAAGACATTAAACCGACTTTTAAGGATTTTCCCGATTTTTTGTATCAAATATTCTATTCCACTTGAAGGAAAATGTTGGTGCACTTAACGTGTCTGCGTGCCCACGTGTTACAATAAAGAACATGAACAGCGATACTTAATATGACAATACGGGAATAAAAATGAATGGCAGCAGGAAAAAGATTTCTACAAAGCATGCTATAGAAATGACCCAAAATAGCTGCATGTAGTCAAGATGTATACAAATGCACACAAGCACACAGTAGATACCAGCATGATGTGGGTTTTTTGCGTTTAGAGCCCAAATGAGCTACAGACAGATTTCTGACAAGCTTTTCTTTATTCACTAAATTCTGTTCCAGCTGTTTGCATTTCACTGTTGGGGAGGCCGATAGGATGAAATAGCGAGAGGGGTGAGGCGTCTGGTGTGTCATCCACACACGCGGAAGAAAAAATCCCTAAAGTATAGAGCTCGTCTGTGATAAAGTGTACTACGTCACGCTAGTGCATCATTCACAACATTTCAAGCAGTCAACACTAGCTACAGAGAGACTGAGAGAGAGAGAAAACAATCTTTTTTTTGTTTTTTAAAAAAAAGAGATATTAAAGCAGAGACAGAGAAGGAAGAGAACTTTGTCATGCGGGGTTTTTCAAGCGCAGTAAGGAAGTAAACACACCTTTGTCATCCCCTGATGTTACTAGTTTTTCATCGTCAGCTCTCTAGATAACAAAATGGTTCATATCGCCTCTCCAGGGAAGTATTTATCTGCGTTAGGAGCGGTATCATAAATCTTTATAAGGATGTGAGGGATGTTGACTAGCTTTCCTATACATGTCTATGTAAGTCATATGGTGGATGTGCACTGAAGGCAATTTAACCAGGAATGTTTGATAATCAGTGTACATAGCTCGCAGTCTTGCTAAAGTTTGTAAGCCCACAGTCCAGCACGTATAACATTATAGTTTTATTTCTCCAAAAAGTACTTTCACTGTGACCCCGGAAACCGTTTTCTATTCATTTTTAGGGGGATTATTGTCAATAATTAAAATGCTCATACTTTTATTACTCTTTAGTACAAAAGCTATTATTAAACAATTAAAGTTGTCTGATTATTAGCTACCTCATTATTCAATTTATTAAAAATCGTATATGATTTTACAAGGTGAATAAACTAATTTAGTTTTATTGTACCTCAGGTCATACCTGCTGTTTGTGACACTATGGTCAGTGCATGTGCGACCAGGGGCGTTTGCTTGTTTTTGTGTTTGTTATCATTCTTATTTTCACATTCCTCAAGGTATTATTCAATCTAGCATATCTCTCTGTCTCATATCTTACCTGACCGTAAAACTATAGGACTTGTGAGAACTGACTATCATTGCTACAAAGGTACAAAGTGTTGCTTTTTCTACGTTGTTCGACTTAAACAAGAACGACCACCTGTGTTTGCCCTTTACTTTATAGACAGAGTTACTCCCCTGCGAATGCTTAGCTGCTGGCTATGTCTAACAGTAAAG
Source organism: Pomacea maculata (assembly GCA_004794325.1). NCBI lineage: Eukaryota > Metazoa > Mollusca > Gastropoda > Architaenioglossa > Ampullariidae > Pomacea > Pomacea maculata. The sequence continues at coordinate 72,632 of SRHC01001562.1, read as the reverse complement.
AGCATTAATAAACATGTGTTAAGAATAACTTCACTCACAGTTATACGCACCGAAATCGTTTAAATTAAATACAATTCTTAATTTTTTAGTGCTATTACTATACTATTTATTATTTATTATTATTATTGAGACCAATGTTAACGTGGATTTTGTTTTTTACTTAGGAGGATACCACTTAAGGTGAATACCGTCCTGTTAAATGAACTCAGGTAATTGCTTGTAAATAATCAAAATAAGTTATTTTTCCGTTTTTGCTAGAGGAATTGTTATCTGTGTGTGTGTGTTAGAGAGCGTGAAAGAGAAAAATACAACGAGATAGAGAAAGAGAAACAGAATCAAAGACCATGTAAAGAGACAAAAGCGAATCAAAAGTGAAAGTAGAAAAACGAATTGTGGGCGTGTCCAGTTAATTGTTAGGCGTGTTTTGGTATTGTTCAGATATTTGTTGTCGGTTTGCTAGGAATTGTGTCTGTATAAGAGTTTCTTACACAAACACAAATACTGTTGTTTAATGACCATTCTTTTGCCTACAAAGGCTTTATTTTTTTTTAAGATATCGCAAGTGTTGTGGATTGATCTAAGAATTCTAGTCGTCTTTCGTGACATCTGTTTTTACTTTATTAATTAACTCACACATTTGTAACAACGATTTGATTTTTCGTGGAGGAAAAAGAAAGAAAAATGTCTGTTGATTAGTGCTGATACTTCCATGAAAAAGCAAAAAGAGAGGGCATAAACCTCGAGGCGAAACACTGACAAAGGGATTAAATTGATGAGTAAGAGAGATTAATTCTATTAACAACAGTGTGTCCGGCCTTTCTGCATGGTCAAGACGACCATGTTGAATCCTTTTCTGGGTGTTTACACTTCGCTGCTAAGCAGATTGCGACAGTGTTCAGGATGAGATAAGGAGGCAGGGAAGTGGACAAGTGGTGAATCATCTTAACGAGTCTGATGTCCCTTGTGTACGTTGTCTTGCTGTGAGATGATTAACTTCTCAGAGAAATTTCCTTTCGCCCTTCATTCGTTATTTTCTCCTCTTGCTCATTCTGTTCCCCTGTCTGTTTATTAACTAGCCTTTCGCCACAAGTCTGCTTTTATGTGAACACATACTCACTCTCTAGCGCGAGCACACACACAAAATAGAAAACGAAAAAGAAAGTAAGTAATAAAGAATAAAAGTCAGTCATGACGGTATTTATATGGATACTGTGTGAATATACGAACACTGGCATAATATGTCCAAAACAAACACACACACACACATACAATCTCATACTCATACTCATACACATCATGATGTTACGAAGGAAATGAAGAAAGAAACAAGACAACTACATTGTAAAATCATAAGTGATAAAGGTCATAATGTTGAACCAGAGTTTTTATTAATTCTTCTCAGAGACGGTGTATATGTTGACGATTTTACAGGACTAAGATAATGGTTTCTTGTGATGACAGTTATTACTAAAATATGGCCGAAATCTCTTGGTTATCTTTACTTTTACCAATCGTTCCTGAAAGATTAAAAGTACAATTCGTTTCTTATTCTTTTAACATTTTACAAATCACGACGCTGTTCAGGTTCCTGGAGTGGTGCAGGTCTTGTTTGTTGTTTGGCATTTGGCGTTGAAGCACACCATAGTACTATTGCTCGGTCCAGGCATTCCGCTTCTCCTTCATGTACACCTTGAACCTTATCTGGCTCCTCCATGGACACATGGACTTGTCAATGCTGATATGCTGCTCAGGGATGCATGTTGTCTGCAAGGCATGAGGCATGGTTAGCAAGTGTTTGACGGTTATTTGTATACTGTTTAATGGAACATGGTACGCTTTAAAGCAGCTTTTACTCATACAGTAGTGCTCTTAAAAAGTATCTACACATTTATAGCGTTTATTAATTATACTGTCTTTTACGTCGGTAAATTTGTCTTTGTCGACGTCATTATCTTCCACTTCCAACTTCATTTTTTCTTCAAAATGGCGGAGGAAAATTTCACTCTCGAGCTGTGTATCGTATCTCCATTTTTCCAAAGGCAAAGAAAGGGTAGCGTGAGTAAATGGAGGAACTTACTTTCAAACTCACTTCTCCTCTAAAGCAAAGGAGATAATTGTGCTCGTAAATGCCTATTCTTAATTACGCGTTGTAGAAGTCTTCAAAAAATACAACCGAGGGTCTAACGAAGTTTGCACGACGCGCAGATGACAACAGCACGACGCGCTCACCGATCTGCTGCAGTATAGTGCAGAATTGCATCAACCATCCATTTTAAGGTGCATTATGTTTTCTAACAGAATCATGTAACAGAAAATCAGTACACCTATTTTAACGGTAAAATAATTAAATTCCGGGAAGTATTTGGAATTGGAAAAGTATAGTGAAAGGCTAGACTCTAATCAGGTTGTACAATTAAAGTACAATCTAAAGTAATTAACATTAAGGTAAAAATTCAAACCTTTTTGCCGTTTAACCAAGTTGACAACAATGAGTGCTCCGATAATAGTGATTATAATAACTGCTACAACTACGCCACCAATCATCCATCTCTTTAAGTCTGCTGCTGATGCCTGTTCGTTTTCTGTCACACCAAATGACATATAACCAAAACAAATGCGGAAAAAATTATTTAAAAAAATTTCCAAAATAATTAAGCATCGTATAAAAAACTTCTTAAAATGTTTTTCCATAATATATATTAACATTCATTGTTATTTTACACAAATAAGGAATTTCTTATGGGTAATAACTTCTGTTAGTTAACAAACAAATATATAAAGCTCTCTTTCTGTCTCTCATACAGTACGTTTTGGAATTAGAGAAGTAAAAGAGCTTTTTTTGACTTTTATAAAATACCTTAGTACCTTGATTAAATTCTTTCTTTGCTACCTCAAATTAGTTCATTTTAAACAGACAAGCTATTTATAAGAATGCGATTGTTTGGTTGTATCTGTATTTTGTATCGGTATTGCATCTTTCAAGAAAAATCTTAAGACTCACTTGTTTAAACTTATTTGAGGTTATCATTTGACCTGCAGTTTGGTGGCTGCTGGGATCACCGCGCATTGAGCGTATCTTTGTGATGCGGATACTAGCGCGCTACAAAACTACATCATCATAATCATCATCATCATCATCATCATCTGTTTGAAAGTATTATTAGATGTGTCTACACCAGTCCATTGGCGTGTGTATATGTTTTGCTACAAATAAATTTGTGTTTTTATTTTTGAATCTCGGAAATATTAGCCTAACACAAATTACATTGGTATTAAAAGCTAATATTTTAATATTTTTCCTGATAAGAACAACGACATTATGGACATTCTTGCACTACACAATTCGCTGAATATTCTTTAACCACTTAGAAGGCTGCATGGACAACAAGAAATGTACTTACCTACTAATCTCAGAGTGTAAACAATTGTATGGTTAATAAAACCATTAGGACCCCATGTCAGGCGACATGTATATTTGCTGTTGTCATTTTCTCTCTGAACATCTTGGAGAAGTAATACTCCATCAGTCTCTCCATCCCAAGCCAAGTTTGCTGGTGGGTTTCCCATGTTTAAGGAGGTGCAGGTGCAGGTAACATTGGATCCCTCAGTAACATTGTCTGTACAGTTGTACTCAGGTTTTTCTGGAGGTACTGCACATTGTATGTATGTATATTTTAACCTTGAATGCGTCAATAAATATACATAGTGTTTAATATACAGCCTACACGTATGTTATTTCGAGAACGAGCGTAAAATAATAGTCAACGTTTAGTATCAATTGCTTTACATAAACAAGTTTTTAACAGAATATTCTACTGTCTCTCAGATATCGTAAGGTGACCCTGCTTTTGAAAATTGTGTGAAGAATCTTAACAACATATTTTAAACAAAAAGAAATCAATATTATAATTAAAGGCATATGCAAATAAAATAAAATATCTTACTTATGTTGATAACATCAACGACGAAATCCCGATAACCAGGACTTATTTCAATACGGTAGATAAACTCCTTTTGGTCAACAGGCATTACTTTACTAAAGGAGCAAACTGCTTTCCAGTATTCTCTATTCAAACTATTGTAATATTTCTGTTGACCGTGGAAATCACCTTTGATCTGTAACCGTTGTAATAAAATAGAATGTTTGTAAAATGAATTATATCCGATTACCACACTTTTATACACTTTTTTACTGGCAAGAGTGCGTGCGTGTGATAAAAGATAGATACAGACAAGATTGTCATTTGGTACAAGAAAAACAAACAAGCGGAAATGATTCATAAATCAAAGTGATCAATTGAAACAGCCAACTGAACACAATAATTTAACCATAAAACTTTCAGTTAGCAATTTAATAAACGGCTTATTATTGCTTCTTTTAACAATTTTATGAGAAGACTATTTATTCTTAAGAGTACATTATTTCTGCATTTTTTAAATATCCTTATAACATTATAATAATCATACACGGTTAAGCCTTGACATAATTAGTGTTTGTAACTATGGCAATGTGGATAAAGTAAAGAAATTCCAAATAATGCTAGCTCAACAAATACAGTTTAGTGTTTAATTTACAATTTCCAATACTATTTATATGCACTTCTTAATAGGTAAATATTTTTTAAACTTAATATTTAAGACCTGTAAAGTTTAGAGCATATTTTTCAACCGTATTTTTTTAAAACTTAGAAACTAGTTATTTCGGACATCTTGTTATTGATTACACAGAAAATCACCCATGTGGGCTGCCCATTTAAATATTGCTTTGCTTGTTGATGATGCATATGATTTTTTTCTCGATAGTGTTTTTACAAACTCTTATTTAAATTTTATTTGTAAACTTGTCTTTGATTACTTTATAGTAACTGAGTAAATTAGATTACTTTCCCACTGTTTTCACGCCAGGTGCAGGTGTAATTGTCGCTTAACATGAACATGTTGTGAACTTGGCATGACCCTTGAACCCGCCAGTTTGATATCTTCACACTGCAGTCTCCAGGAAAAATTCTAGCAGGCGCTGTAAAGTCAAAGTAAATTTAAACCGTCCATCACCTGAAGATGCTTTGTTGACTAAATACATTTATACCAAGATTAAAATTACAAACTGTTTATAGCTAATGAGAATTATTACCTACTGACTAAAAGAAATGATCAATGGTTATATGTTTATATTTTTGTGACGGCTGGTAGACCATTGAGCTTAAACCAATAACCATGTGTAAGTAACAGTAATGATGCAAATGTAGTAAATGTATTAGGAAATCGGTATAATATTTTGGAGCAATTTTTGAACACTCTTGTTACTACGATTCTAAGATTTTCTCGCAAATGTTTCTGTTTTAAGTTATCCCATAGATAATACAAAGCTTATGTAGGAGTTTGTATGTGTGTGTGGGGTGGAGGGGGTGTAGATGTGGGAGTTAGTGCGTGCGCACACGCGTGCGAGTGTGTGTGATTTAAATTAGTTGCAAGGAGCGAAACACTTAAATACAAAAAAAAAACACAGCTAAGAGTAGTACCACACGACAGTTAAAGCGACATCTCACTACAAAATGTATCTTAATTGAAAACTAATATTTCCCAAAATGTTCTTCAAAATCTACCAGGGTTGACATTTGTTAATACTAAAGATGTCCATCGAGTCTCCTATACCAGCAAATATTACTCGCTTAAAATGGACATCAAGTCCGGTATGAATAAACCGTATGAATTCCAGTTCCAGTTAAGCTGCTGTGTTCCAGCAAGGACTTGTTTTGTAGTGATATGTCACATATTTAAATATCTACTTACCGAATATTCTCAAATTGCACCATAATGCTGCTCCGTAAGCTTCACAAAATAAACGAAGAGCTGTGTTTCTGTCGACTTTTGTTATTGTAAGCTCGGAAGTATAAGTATAAGCAGATGAAGAACTTTCTAGACGTACTTTATAATTGTTATTTTTAAGTATGCACCTCCCGTCATCGCAAGAAGCAATCCACAAGCCATTAGCAAACCAGTCCAGTGTGTCGCTATTATATGTACCACATGTGAACGATGCACTCGTGTCCTCAGCAACATCCACATTGCCGTTTACACAGTTGCCGATAGTGAAACCTGTAACACGTGTGTTAAAAGTAATTATGTAATAAAACTATTTTAAACAATGCAAGATCGTGTAAATCTGATATAACACGTGGTGGCTGCAGCCATTAAAACCTAGATGTTGTTTATATTAGGTAGACAACTCTAACATATCTATTTAGGGTCATAAGACAATGAATCTAACATTCCTGATGGACGATACTGGTTCCGACCACTCGTGCTAGGGTAGGCTGAGGAGCGACGATTGATGCTTTTTCTCAAGTATGTGAGAGTTTCTGTTTTATCATTTTATGCAGGATGCATATATACTTTTACTGTTGCTCTTTGTTCCTTTAGGCTTCTTCTATTAATGGTGAAATTAAAAAAAAAATAAGGCTACACCATTTCTTTACAAGACTACTAAACACTTTTATGTTGAATGCACTCAAATTTCTTATCACGGACCATTTATTAGCTCTTCCCCTTTTTTTCTTCCAGATCTCGTCGTCGGATTCTGTCCTTTACTCCTACCAAAACAATCGCAAACTCACAACGCGATTTCATTTGGGTTTTATCAAGTTTTTAAGACTCATCATCATCGTCGCCGTCGTCGTCGTCATCATCATCATCACACTTCAGACTCGTAACGGTCTTGTGTATTTTATATTCACTGTTGCGCTCTCATTTCTTCAAATACACTTACATTCGTATAAAACATCTTGTGTCACATATTGTGAGGGCATTCTCAATTTCTCTTTTTTCTTAAATAGGTAAGTTATAAGGATTTTGTTTTGATCCCTATTTTTTCTACCATTTTTGTGTCTGCAATGTATTTGATAATGCAACTTTCAAAAGTTAGATATATAAGAAAATTTCTTCATTAATAACGAGAAAAAATAGCTTAAAAGTATTCAGCACAGAAATATCGGCAAGACAGACTAATTAAGAGGTTAAAAGAAGAAAGATATTTGCAAATGTCTGTTGAATAGAAGATATAATTTATGCAGAAAGGTAGTTTAACTGGTTGGCTACAAAATCTGTTTGGGTGACAAGAGCATATACTGTCAGAGAGGTAGTCAAGTCTTGGAATGAACGGAAAGTGGAGTTAAAGAAAAGACAGGTCTAGTGCCGGTATTCAGGACAGACTGTGATTCACAGAGGTTGACATGAAGATAACATCCCCCACGATGGTGTTGGCTGAGCCCACCTACTTACACCTACTGAATGATCAACCTGTTTTTGTTTTACTTTTATTTAGATAGTGGGGAAGAAAGGGTAAGACAATTTATATTAACTGTTGCCGGCCAGCACTTCACTTCCCGAGGAGACAGTGAGTGCCGAGACACAACGTGTGGGGACGTGGAGGATGCGTCTTCCTAGAAGGGTGAGGTATCTTATTTTTGTAGATCACGGGCTTTTGTATGTTGAATTATTCAAGTATTCTTTGAAATAGATATGCATTAGTAATTTTTTTCTCGTTTTTTGACGAAAGAACGTGCAAATGTCCAGGCGTGTACAGGAAAGCTGCATCATGACATAAATTAGTGGTCTTAGTGGTCAAAGGGTTGTCTTTCCGATTTTTCGTTTCATACTAAAAGAGTCTTTAGGGTTTTCACCTTTGAATTTAGGTCATTACTTTGCTTTTTACATCTTGTATACAATTCTGTATACTGCTGACAGAAGACCTAGATGCTTTTAACGATCTATGGCAGTATAGATGTGTATCTTCTGCATAGGAATAATGGCAACCAAAATGATGCTACATGTAGGATAGCAGTGGCTTATAGTAACAATGGTGTGTACAAAATAAATGTAATGGGTTTAAGAACAAGAACTATGAACAAGTGGAGAAGTACGTGACAGATGATTATCAACACAATGTAAGTTCTGTTACTTAGAGAAAAATCAGAGTATGGTAGGGAGGTGCTAGAGGTGCCACAAAAAAGATAAACCTTTAAATGAGGGTAAAGAGATCAAATGTGTCTAATGCAGCAGACAGGTCAAGAAGAACCACAGCAGAAATCCCTAATGTCAAGAAGAGAGAATTAAACTGCTTCCTAAATGCAATTAATCTCACTACAATCAAAAGACTACACGCTGACTAAACAATCATTAATGAAAATGTTGCAGAACAGTCTGAGTTGTGTCATCAGCATATTCTTACATACTTTACATAAGAAAAACAATATGGAGACCTTACGTTAGTTGTGTAATACATTAGAATAAAACTTGTTTTAACAAAGCGCGTTAAAACAATCGAGAAAACAGTGGTTAGTAGGCAGTGGGTCTAACTAAGAAGTTGCTAGTTTATCCTAAAATGTTTGTATTAACATCCCCCTATTTAACTATTTAAGTTATATATGTCATGTTTGCTTTATAAAACAAGTTTGTTTAGCGCTTTTAGTTCCATTGAGACTGGCTAGTTGGTCTTTATGAAAAGTAGAGTGTATCGGCAGTGTCGTGATTACAACTCAGGACATTAAGATCCTCGTTGCCTTGTTGATAAGCTAGAGGTTCACCAGTGCTCTCTAAGGAAAACCTCTGACAGCAGGTTTATAGAGATTTGTGCAAATTACAAGTTCCATATACATAAAACGAAATCAATATTACCACAGTTCCAAAAACTAGATAATAATTAAAGCTCATATCACTTGGCCTTTACAAACTGGAGCATAGGGATTGTGATTAATAAAGTCAAGTGTTCACATCACACAACAGTGTAGCAGCTCACTTACCACAATGACCCTTCAGTACGAGTAGTGCAGCAAGACATAGCATCCATAGTCTCCGGGTAGCCATCGCTCTATAAAGTTTTGATGAAGCTCACAGAGAAGCTAAATGAGTGCAATAACAGAGAATATTCTGTGTACTTTTGCTGGTGACACGACATCCACTCGCTACACAGAATGCAATGCAGGCAACACTATGGCGCCTTCCTCTAACGGTTTGTGGTGGGTTGAGAGGTTAAACAACCTTCCTTCTTTGTATTTATAGTATATGGAGTCTTATGAGTTATTTCAAGAACATTAAGTAGACTTTTAATGACTTTTCCGATGTTTTCTTAATTATCTATATACTCCTCTAAAATACGTTTTAGTGTACTTTACGTGTCTTCGTGCCCATGTGTTACAACAAATCACATGAACAACAAATTTTAATATGGAAATACGGGAATACAAAATATTGGCATCCAGACTACGATTTGCACAAAACATGCTAAGGGAAATAACCCTCAATAGTTGCATGAACTAAAGATGCTCAAAGCACGAATCAAGTATGCACACCAGCACACAGTAGATATGATCTGGGTTTTCTTGCACGTGTTCAGAGCCGCAATAAGGTGCACACCGATTTCTGATAGATTTTTCTTTATTAACAGCTTTTGCTAGCCTGAGTGTGCCTTCATTTTCTTAATATTCTATGCACGAAGCTGACAATACTACACTCAGGCGGAAGGGAATTACAGTTTAATTACACTCAGTAACTCAAACATGTCAACAGTTGGATGATGGTGTCTGCAATGGTCGGGAACGATAGGCAATCTCGACCCTGATTACCACAACAATAGCAATTTAAAGCTCCTGGAGCTTTCATGAAACCAATTTTTTTCAATCTCTCATATTTGCGTGAGGGAAGTGGAGTACAGATTTGCCCAAGGACAGGTTTTGTGTTTGCAGGGTTGCTCAGATTGTGACTGTTTCCTATTAATGGTTATATTACAACCTGTTACACTAACCTAATTCAAACAAAGGTCGTTTCACTCAAATAACAGGTAAATTTATCATTCCTTTGTCGACAGTGGTCGTATTATCAGACGATATCAAGGATGTTGAACCTGCTGTTAAATATTGAAAAGAATCAATACTCTGGTGGCGACACAATGACAGACTAGGAAGGTAGAAGAAAATTATCGTCTCAAGGGACATCAGTCTGCCCAGACTTTGAACAGGATCGAGACACGTCGTGAAATCCTGTTCCGGGTGTTTACATTTTATTGCTGGGGGAGGTTGACAAGATGATAAGTGGTGGGGCAAATGGCGTGTCATCCACAGACACGAAAATGTCCCTGAAGTATAGCTCAGCGTCTGTGATAAATGATATTGCGCAGATAACTCTGTAATTATTAGAGAAAAAAAAAACCCGTTAGAAGCCATTAGAGAGACAACGAGACAGGGAAGGGAGACAAGCTCGTCATGCTGGGTTTTTCAATGGCAATAAGGAAGTAAATACAGAGTAAATACACCTTTGTCTGCCCGGATGTTACTATTTCCTTCTCTTCAGCTATCAAAGTGATGCACTGTGCCTCCCCGAGGAAGTATTTCGCTGCTATAGTGGAGTCATCAATCTCCTTAAGGATGTAAGGGATGTTGATTATCTTCCCTATACATGAATATGCAGTCATATGGCGGATTCACACTGATGTCACGCCAGCCATGTTTGATAGTCGGTATACGTAGCTCACAGTCTTGCTGATTTTAGCCCACAATCTAACACGTGGATCATTTTAGTTTTAGTTATCCAAAAATTGTTTAAGATGTATAAAATAAAGGTTGTGTATGAAACCATTTGTGAGGTCTGCAATTTTAGACAAGTACATGAAAGGAGATGTATACGGAGGCAATGGACGCTTCTTGTTAATGAATTTTACAACTCTTACAAATTTAACAAGTCTTACAGTAAACATAACAGATAACATGTTATGAGAACAAAGGTGAACAAAAATCAAATAAGTAAAGATGTTGCATCATTTGAAATACTTCTAAATATATGTTTTATGTAAAAAAATATTTCATATTCATCTTTCGCATTATATTAGGATTCTGTTATAAATACTGTATACTGATAAGTGCCTCAATTAGTCAATTTAAGTAAAATAATATATAAATAATATATTTTAAATCTAAGTTTATGCACATGAATATTTACACTCCAGGAGGTACATTTTAGTAGTGTATTACTTTTCACCTAATTATGCACTTCTATTATCAATGATTATACAAAAGAACTACACACAATATTTGGTTTTAAAGGGTTATGGAAAATTATCATTCTTTGTCTAAAGCATGCAAGACACACACACACACGCAGGCACACACACACACACACACATCTTTTCTCCTGCAAGAGAAGAACTGGATAGAGGTATTTAGTACTGTTAAAACTTAATAAAAGGAAAAAAATTATCTTTTAAGATTAAGGCATAAACGTAAAGTTGATAAAGAAAAAGATGAATGTGTAAGTTTAATTATCACTGAGAAGTGAAAAATAAACCAAGGGAAGTGTAGACTATAAGACCAGGAGGTTAGTTTGTTCACGCTCATCACTGTGATAACTCTAAACATCCTTGTTGTAATTACAATTGGTGTCATCTTAGCAGTGAAAAATTATTTCTTAACTATCAACATGCTAAATCCCCTTATAACTCATCATTTCGTTTTCAACAGTAACTTTTAGACATTAGCAGTCTGAAGAAAAATCATGTCCACATGAAACTGAAAGAAACGACTATTTCGAAATTTAATGTCATCCAAGGAACACGCCAGTCATTATCAGTGTTCGAGGTGGTTATAAGGTGAGAATTGGTCTTCTATTCCTGTCCGATCCTTTTCAAAATGAAGGACATTATATTCATTGTCTGGTGTTATTGCCGGAGAGTAGAGCTGTTTGTAACAAACATCAAAGTGTGTAAAATTAAATATATTTCTCTCATTTGCTACGAATAACAATAAGACCTTCATGATATGAAAATTTTATGTGTAAACATACAAAACAGCTGTATTTAGTAAATTGAGGTAAAATTTAATTGTAAGAAAATGAATCTTTATTACAAATGTATGTTTGTAATCTGTAGGATTTAAGATAAATATTTTATGCATGTCATAAATAACAAAAACAAGTTTAATACCTTAACTAACGCAAAATAAACTCACGTTGGCGTCAAGTGTTGAGGATCCATCATTTCTTGCATAAGGAACTATATGATATACTCCCAGTCCAGAATCAGTAGGAAATTCTGTGAGATTCATATAGGTAGCTTCTGGAATTTAGAAAGAAAGGTTTTACTGCCCGTCATTCTGGATATGTGTCCATCTGTCTGCTTATTTGCACAAGTTTTCTTTTAATACTTTATCAAAGTTTATCACAGTTTCTGTGATGTTTATTAGTAAAAATAATTCTCTTACATTCTTCGAAAAAACAAAAACAAATGGAATAATATTTTCCAACTAATAGACAAATTTCTCATATAAAATTTTTCATAATTCTTATTTTGATTATTGAAATCATAGACTTGTTGATCAGTTAATTACGAGCTGTCATGACAAAATTGAAACCTAAGATATTCCATCCATGACTATTAAAACCTGCTATAAAGGGCTTAAAAAATTCAATACTGCTATCAATGTACGAGAACGCGTAAATTATTATTACAGTGTCAGAAAATAAAGAAACTTGTAATTAAAAGGATTAACAAGTGGATACATTTCATTAAATAGCAGCCAGTAGATAGAGATACTAGTACTCCTGTGACCAGTGTAAAAATTTCTTGAAAGGACCTTTGGTTAGGGAGGCTATCATTTCTATGTCTTTATGCATTCTTCTCAAATTCCTATGAAATAAGAACTCGAGTCACCTGAGGGAAGTAGACTACTGATACTCCAATCATTCGTTGATTGGGTTTATTAATGTGAATTTGACGTTTTTAAGCAAAGCATTTTAAATTTACCTGACCTTTTCTCATGATGCTTTTAAAATATTTTTCATACGAACACCTTTTTTCTTACAAAATATAATGACTCTGCATGTTGTTACCTAATGTTTTCTGGAACGTTTCCTTACCTGGTATAGGTGACTGGAGCATTATGGTCGGTTCTACTGTGTCTTCCATCTGACTTGCTTCGTGTGAAGCATCCTTGACTTGATCATTGCCATCACGTTCTTTATTGAGCGTTTTATTGTCCATAGTTTTACAGATCGTTGCATATTCATCTTTGCTTGTATCAGCTTTTGTTGTGCAAGTGTTGGTGTAGAGATCATCTGATGGTGAAGCATGGTGCTCAACAGGGGTCTCTGTCTTGGGTTTGTTGACCACCGAATACGGCGTCGACAACCTGGTGGTACCATGAAGGTCTTCACGAAGGTGAGGCGAGAATCCCATGATGCCTCTCTCCTTTCCTGATTCTCCTGCCTCTACAGAATCAAGCATTGCTTAACCGCAGTTAATATTTATATCATTAGTTAAATTTGGCGTGCAAATTTAGTATCTTATACAGAAGTCAGATGATTTTGCTGTGTGATGATTAGTAAACTAATGGAGCTGGTAATATAATCTTGTTTACTGTGTATGTTCAATAAACGTATAGTTGTAAAGGCTAAGAAGAAATGAAAGAAAACTCGCCTTGTTTAAGTCCTAATGGAATACGACAAGCTATCGCAAATAGACACATGCCGGTAGATAAACAGCCAGTCTACTTTTATTACAAATAAACGAAGTAACTACAGCAAAAATCCGGACATGTCAGAAATTACTTCGCATCCTTTTGAGAAATTGATTTGTACTACTTTCTTTTATTACTTAATATTTGATTTAAAATTGATTTTATAAAAGGAATCGGTATTAAAAGAAGTAATTTTTAAGAAAGTAAGAAAACAACATTCGGCAAATAAATTTATTTTTCACACACTTTATAACTCAAATGCATGCTGTCATTAATTACACATAGTTTTTATCTAAATTCATTTACTTTTTCGTCGTTTCATGATGTAAACAATGGCAACGGCAACCATGACAGCGATAACGACCACAGCTGTAACCACGCCGCCAATTAATCCTCCTTGAACACTGGCTGCTGATGCTGATTTCTCATTCTGTTCTATTGTGACTGTCAAGAAAGATTTTGTTAGTGGTCAAGTAGTTTTAGAAGACTAAAATTGTTTTCAATCGATGCAGCCCCCCAAAAAATACAGAAATGAATGACACGTTATCTCTATTTTTTTCAAGGTAAGATGTTTTATTCCCTCTAATGGGGAAAGTAGCAGAGATGGAGTGCCATCATCAATTTGTATGGTAATATTTTAATGCCCGCATTAACATTTTAGTTTGTGTTTTTATATAATATGTTATATTAAATCAAAATACCAAAATTCTGACTCTTTCTTCTAGCAAGGAATAAAATTACAACCTATGGATAAGCTACTCAGCACGATATTAAATAAAATCACAATGGCTATAGGCGTAATTGTAACACAACAGAAAGCTAACACAGACGAACATTACTTACATGAGATGCTGATAGTGTATAAAGTTGTAATGTTCATGTTGCCCCATGTCAGACGACAAACGCCGACTGCTCCGTTGCTTTTTCTCGTTACATTATTAATGACAAAATTTTCGCTGTTCGAGCCATCCCACGCGATTTTCGCCGGTGGATTACCTCTCCTTGATGTATAACATGTACAGTTGATCCTGGATCCTTCAAGGACCGTTTCTGGACAGTTATGCTTGAGATTATTGGGTTTCTCTACAAAATAAAACATCAAAAACATCTCATTGTTAAAAATAATGTCCTTGTTTAAAAGAATTAGCAAGTTATTAACATTTTATTTCAATTTTAAAGGTGTTGGCTCACCTATTTTAAAAGATTTTGAATACTGATCCGCTGGATGTGAAGAAATATTGATGTCGTAAGTATAAATTCCGTCCTCAGAAGGTATTTTATGCACAAATGAACAGTTGACACGATCGTAGTCTTGGGAATCGTATCCGACAGAACTAGTCGAGCCCTGAAGTGATTGTATTTTGTTCTGCAAATGAGTGGATTATAAAGAGCATTATCGTTAAAATTAAGTTCAAGCTCTGTAAGTTAACTTTTTATTATTAGCAGTCATCATTAAAATAGCATACAAGTAATGTACGGAACAAACTTTTACTTGTTGTTTACCGAGGACTGGCACACGTATTTTGTAAGTAAACACAAGAAAACACAGCCGAAGATTTCTTGCAAGAATTGCTTTAAATTTATATTAAAACTGACATTGCTATTCTACGAAAAATAGTGAAATTTTAGTATTTAAAAAAATAAAACTCAGTCCGTACAAGAAAAAAAAATACACCTGTTATTCAAGTATTGCTAGGCAATCTTTTAGATGTTTGTACAGCATAGTTTTAAACCAATAAAATCTCACATGTAGAGAAATAGTGTAATTTACATATTATATGTTAATCAATGATTTTATATTTTTGACAGATTAATAATTAAGAAAAGTTGATTCTAAATGATTGGTCCTCTTAATGTTGCAAATTTTTAGTCCATTAATTGTGATGAAAATAGTAAGTTAAGAGAGTACCTGATAGAGCAAACGCCACATGCAATTAGGCATGTTATGATTATTCATCCATTCAAGTGTACACCATCCGGAAACACTCCATCCGGACATCACCAAGCTGCAACTTTCTGGAACGATCCTGACAGGAACTGGACAAAATCATATGACACTAAAAGTAACAGCTAGCTAGAAATAAACTTTACAGCATAAATAAGTCTCCGTATATAATGCTTATTACGTTGATTGTTCGTAAACTTTAAAGGAATTCATTTGCTGTAAGTTAGAAAAGAACACTAAATTTAAAAATATTGATACTGAAAAAATCAAGTCAGTTAAGAACAGTTGACTGAGAAAGTGGCTTCAATTTTTACAGATTCCCAGACCATGAGCGAAGCAACTTCTTTTCTTAGGTGACTCAAGAAAAATTTAGAGGGCAGATTAACAAAAAAGATGTAAAATGTTCATAACAAAGACATACGTGCATACACGCTACAGTTCATACGCTCAACATACCGATTACTTTTAATTTGCATTCTGTTGTTATCCACGAAGTTTTGCATCGTAAGGTGAGAGCTGAGTCTCGAGTAATTTCTTTTATTGTAAGCCATGAGCTGTAGCCAGTTGTAGTCGGTTTTGCAGTTAAAGTAAACCGGTCATTAGCAGGTCCACACTTCTGGTAGTTGCAAACACCAGAATAAAGTGTATCTCCTTTAATATCTTTTACCGTCCAATTTAGCTGATCTGCATTGTATCCAGCACATAAGAACGAGCGATTCGTGGTTTCAGCAACATCCAAGCTACCCTCTGTGCATTCAGCGAAATACAACGCTGCAACAAAAATAATACATGTAGTTCCTTTTGTGTACTTACACAAAAAGATTTGAAAAATGTAAAGAAGTTTAAACAAGCATGAACATGCTTCATTACAATATTTGAAGTACTTGATACAGTCTTGAAAAATTTCACAGAACACTAATTAATATAAAAAAATGACTCGCTATATTTTAAGTGAGAACATGTAAAACATCAGTATACTGTTCTTCATATTTTTCGGTAAACAATTTGATTATTTCAATCACCTGAAAATATATTCGACCATCATTTTACAAGATGTTTCATGCAAGTAGAAAATTTTGATTGACAATTACTGCAAGAAAGTAAGGTAGTGATTTTGGAAATATTATCAATGTATATATATATATTTAATTTACCTGTTAGATAACTAATCAAACAGACATACCAAAAAGATACATTCTAGAAAGGATATCATCAAAAGCTTTCTTGTTGCACTCTACTCAAGTAACAGATGGTTGACTGGTCTGTGTTTTTACAGGACCGGAATGTGTGTATCTAACCTTATCACTCTTGCAGTATAATTTTGGAAACTGCTAATAAAAATTGCAGTTGCCAAAACATCGCAGATAATAGTGAAAAAAGAAGAAGAATGAGCCCTAAAAGTAGTGAGTTTAGTGCGCTTTACAAAAAGAACACAAATACCATGAACTGTGAGGATTGGGTTAGTCGTGTAGAGTTACAGAACAACAAATGTGCAAAGACTGGTTCTGCTTTATATTAAATTCAATATTTATGCAGATTGTCTTTGTGTTCCATAAAGGTAGTGAGTCAAGTGTTGACAGTGTATGTTTACATGTTTAATAATGTGTCTTTCCGAATTTGATGAAAACAAAGACCAACCCAAGCAACAAGATGTTAGTCGCAGTAAGAAGTGTGTCTCCGTATGTGGTAGCCTCTGTGTGTGTGAGAGATGACATCCGCATGACAGATTTTATTATGCGTAAGCGGTGACCTGTGTTTGTGAGAGAGAGAGATATGTATATCTTCAAGACGACATCCAAATGACAGATTTTACGATGATTTCTATAGCCTGGAGCACTAGCGAGCCACACCTTCTCGGCTTTATTATAAACACAGCAAAGAATGTAATAAAAAAAGTGAACTAGATTGCGATAAACGAATAAAACTATAATATATATTGAGGAAATTAAGATTAAAATACCTGAACGGCACGTTGGAGCGAATAGTGCAACAACACACAACATCCGCAGTCTCCAGAGACCCATCGCTTCTCTTGTTTCAACTGCGATAAAGTTGTTGATGATACGGCGAGCAATACACACAGGAGAAATGTGCGAAGAGGCCTACCGGCAAAAGTCAGTCGCACAACAAGTGAAGCGGAAAGAGTTTACTTCCTTCTTGTCCTTGTGCGCTGTTAGCGTGACGTAGCACACTGCTAGCGTGACGTAGTGCACTGTTAGCGGCGCTCGTTTGTCGCAGGTGTGAATGGCGTACTTTTCTAGCAGATAATTAATTAACGGAAGAGTGCAAATCGTCTATATCTACCGACATCTGCAAAATAAGCAAACCTTTCACAGTGTTTTTTTTTTTTTTGTTTTTTTTTTTTTTTTGCAAGGGAGGTAAGCATTTTTTCCAGGAATATCATCATAACGGAGGTTGCATCCCTTGGAAATTCTGACGCAACCACAAAAACACGAGCGCACGTCTGCTGATGATTGATTTATTACTCTTCAATAAAAATGTGTGTGCGTGTGAATGTTTGTCTGAATGTTAGTACTTTGCAGGATGGCGGGCTCACCCGGTTCGCATTGCTATTACCGATTCTGTAGCGAGCTCGAACAGACGGAAAGAGACCATTGTGTCGCTCGCTCCCAAGCTCCCCTTTCTCGCTATACACTGGTATTTCTGAGGGTTCCCACTTCTCAGCGCAAAGCGGTCACCGAGAGTCAGACAGTTAAGAGCTACAATTTTACCTCAACTGAAAATGATTCAGCGAAAAGAGTTATGATTCATTGCATGGGTTTTATTCTTTTCATTATCTCTGTTGTTCATAATAGCTACATAAAAGAACCAAAATATATTTTTTATATAGAATATACAAGCTTAAGTCTTGGAATTTAGCAGGACTCAGGCAAAATATATCTCTAAGGTAATTTAAACAATTTGATAAATGCCTTTAGTAATGATATCTTTAAGTGCGTCCAAGTGTGTGTACGCGAGCCCACTAGGGTGTTTGTTTGTTTGTGTGCCTATTACCTTATTATTTGCACATTGCTAAAGGTATTATCTAAAGCTGGCAAGTATCTTCACTCATCTGACCCAACCATGAAAGGAGTTGTTTGAAAGCGGCAGCCCTTTTATACAAAAAGATACAAAGGATATCTAGTCCACATAGTTTTGTAATAGTTAAAGAACGACAACCTTTGTTTCCTCTTATGCTTATCAAACGGAGTTCCTCCCCTTTGAAGACAGTAAAAAATGTCTATCAGCAGTGACCACGTGATAAAAATACTTCTGCTGATATTTATATGTGCAGAAATATGTTTCATTTGTATATGCCTGCTCTCTTATACCCTTGCATATTACAAAAATTGTGAAGGCAGGTGCAATAAAGGAGTCATAAGCAGTTCTTAATTAACCCTGACCTTGCAACTTATAGGCGGACAAATTTATTCAAATACACATAGACGGATGTTTGCATATAACAAAAATGAGTCATTCTTTATGTTCCAACCGTTTGTTGATGTGTGAGACAGACAGAGGTGAACAACTGTTCAAGGAACAAAATCTAAGAAGTAAGAAAGCCTGACATTATTTGTGTGTACTTGAAGGAAATATTCCAATGTGTCCAAAGACACGTTCTGTGTGTGTTTTGGTGTTTGCTCAAACAGTGGGTGTGTGTTTGCTAGGAACAAGACATGGAGAGCATTGTATAATGCCATGGGACTCTTTCATCTCTTTCTTTCTCACTTTCTTTCCACACTGTTGGTGGGAGAACTTTGTGCTCAGCAGACTGTGTCCACTATCAAACACACTCATAAGCAATCCACTGTCGAAACACTTCCTTAATGAGCAGGAAACTGATTTAATGTAATACAAATTAGGCCCTGTCAAGTACTTCCACTTAGAACAAGACTCGTCCTGGTTGAAACATTCGCCAAGCAATGACAGGCTGTTAATGAAAAGGCAGCTGGGATAACAACAAGCACAAAAGCGCATTTCTATACACACATTGTTTACAGTCACAAAACATGTGGGATGTATTTGTTTACGACATGAATGGAAACTTCCGGCGGACCTGTAACCGATTCGGTTAGCAGAGATGGTGTTGATGTAATCGTTGTGTCCTGTAAATGTTGAATCATGAAATAATTAGGATAATATTCACCTAGTTGCTCCATATTACATTACATACTTTATTTTGTAAAATTAGTAGAATTCGTTTTCTAGTGTTTATCTTTCGCACACTCTAAATACTTTCTCTTTCACGCTTCTTCGTTCCCTTTCTTCCTTTTTCATCTTTTTGTCTCTTTTTGGTTGCGGAGATTTCGAAATAAATATTAACAAGTTTGGGGAGTAATACTTTTCCTGTTCCCTACAGAAAGGTTGTGGAAAAAGTGATAAAATGCAAATAACGAGTCTCTCAAAGATTGAGTGAACCGAGTGAGAATGACGGAGCTGACAGTAAAAAGACAAAAGTTTTCTTAAGAGGTGTAGGCACTGCTGCCAGTTAATTTGAAGGTTCAAGTCCCACTTTGCTGGTCATTTGATCCTAATCGTTGATGATAATTAACGTGGCCAGGAATAATCTTGATGGTTAACTCAGGCTTGAACATTATTAAGTCACAGATCAGACTTAGTATGACAGTAACAGTTGTCCACTATAATATTTTGCATGACGGGAGTCTTACTAAAGACAGTGTCCACAGCGGATAAACCATCATCCACAAATGTTGATGTGATTTGAAGATGGTGGTAGGTATCGGCTTGGTCCTCTTGTCCTGTACGGTCCTCTCCATAATGAAGTTCGTTGTACTCATCTTCAGAAGAGGTTGGTACAGAATATTCCTGTATCGATAAGCGAATTGTTTTAGAAGATACATCTTTTATTAAATGCTATGCATGCAAACATTGTTTTACAAAATATATACCAATATAAATCAGTATAGATCACTAGAAAATTAAGGTTAAATTTCGTAACTATTACTGATAATAACAACAATAATAAAATATTGAAAGTTCGTCGCATTACATGAATAAAATAACAAAAATTGAATACAAACAGAAAATATGTGTTTAGGGCAGCGAAAATTTATGCTAAAACCTCTGTCGTAGAAGAAAACTGTAAATCATCTCTCTTGACATCTTACGTTTGTGTCAGGTTCAGGTGATCCAGACATTGTTGCCCAGGGAACTACATGATACACACCTAAACCAGAGTCAGTCGGCACCTCAGTGATATTCATGTAAACTGTGCCTGAATTAAAGAACGATTTTTTTATGGATTATTTGTACAATGATATGTTATAAATCAAAGTATAGAGATGCAAGTTTGCATGTTTGTATGCATAAATTTACTAACTTGGGTAGATACAAGTGTTTGTCTCTTATTTTTGTGATTTATTCAATGCTGTACACAATCACTGGTTACATAATAGCATCTGCGAGTTTGGTTTTTTTTTCCAATTCCTGTAATTTTCAAACGTTAGGTACCTTGATTGCTCTTTTCCCATCAATCAAATTATTTATTGCACATTTCTATCAAATTATTTATTATCATATATATATATCATAACCAATCATCTCATAAAGGTCATTCGGAAACCTATGGACAAAGCCATTTGTTACCATGCAAATCTTGGACGTTCGTCTTAGTGTTTAGAGCTGGCTTAGGCTTTGTAGTTGGTGTCAATACTATTGTCTGCCTCTCAACTCCATTTATCTTTAGATTTGCTTGGTGGGCTCCATTACTCTCATTACCATCGGTGTTGTTGAGGGACGTTTTGTAGACCACTGCATAGTCATCCGTCACGTGACCTGAACTTGTTGTGTTAGTGACGGTGTACATGTCGCCTGAAGGAGATGGTTGTCGTCTAATAGGCGTCTGTGTCTGTGTCTGTGTCTGTGTCTGTGTCTGTGTCTGTATTTGTGTCTGTGGCTTCTTGGTGACAGCTAATGGCTGTGGCATCACAGGTCTTTGGTTAAAAAGTCTGCGAGCGTGAGAGAAAATTCTCAAAAAGCTCCATTCTCTGTCTAGGATCCCTGTTGTAAAACCAAACATCAAAGACCATTACGATAATGTGATATAATTTATTTGAAATTTGTTAGTGTCTGAAATAGATACTTTTAATATTTTGTTACCTAATTAAATGATGTATGACACAATCAGTTAGGTAATCGTATACAAAACTACATAAGAAATAATGAATTCTCATAAATCACTTTGTAATTGACATAATAACATACATAATATTAAAATCAAACTATGTCAAGCACACAAAAATGCACATACAAAATAAATCATAAAGTACGTTTGTGGATTACTGTCTCTGGAGGGAAACATATTCGAACGGTTTAACTTTACTGTTAATAATAACCACAGGTAAACCAAATAACTGAGAAAGGTTTAAGTCTATTCTTCTTAAAATACCAAATAAAGACAATAGAAAAACACTCGCCTGACATTATTATGTCCATATAGAAGTATAAAACGAGGATGTAAAATATAACGAGAGGCAGACCCGACAAAAGTACTTTTTGTAGAAATAAAAAGGTAACAACAACGTGAAAGGAACAACCAAGAGATAATATGCCGCTTTTAACGAAATGTTTTCTTACTTAGGATTTCACAAAATATTTTATTCTACAACACAATATGTTGTCTATGTATATCGCTAGCGAATCTGTCAAAAGCTGTAGATTCATCAAAAGACAATAACCTAAGTTATAAGCTGTTACCTTTTCTTTTTTTGATGATGTACACAATCAAACCTGCAACAATAGTGAGTGCTAGTACAGCTGCAATAACTCCACCAATTACCCCAGAATTAGTCCGAGATGTATTTGCTTGCTTGTTCCCTAAAACCAGGAAAAAATGATCAATTAAGTCGGTTTTTCAAAACAAAAAAGAACTTTATGGCGAGAAGAATGAAAAATTTAAGCAAGTATATGTAAGTTAATTTCAAAATAACGATCGAATACATTTTGTACATCTTTAATTCATTTAAAATTATGAAACAAATCATTACAATTTTAATAAGACTCTTTACAAATCCTAAAACATTACATGCAACCATAATAAAGTGTAAACATGGATGCTGAATATTTCTGAAAGAAAACTTTCCTCTTTTCGGTTTTTAAGAATAAAAAATTGTTAGAAATTGATATTTACCTAAAGAGGGAAGGAGATAGATGTTTTAAACAAACGATTGGGAGAAATGTATGTTTTTAGCTGTGCATACTCTCGCCAGACTTTCAAACTTCTGGTTTAAGTTGAAGGAACATGTACTAGAGTCTCTTTAGTCAGTCCTATTATAACACGTGACATTCCATTGAAAAACTGTTGATGGATAAACATCAGTCACTGTGCAGACGAATGCGTGCGATTTACATTTCGAATGGTATTTTGATGTATATCTACTAACCTATATTAGAGACAAGATTATGTGATACACAATTCTCAAGAACATTTACATTTACATTTCAGAAAATCTGAAATAATTCACTTACAGGCAACAGTAAGTCTGTAGGATATGTTTTCTTTACTGGAGCCGTCTGGACCCCATTTTAGTAGACAAGTGAATTGTTCTTGATCCTGCTGCCGGCTTATATTAGCGAGTAAAAGTTTTGCATCATTCCTTCCTTCCCACACTAGAAGTGCTGGTGGAGTTACATCTCTTGAAGCAGAGCATGAACAGTTTACGCTTGATCCTTCAAAAACATACTCTGGACAACTGTGGGTAAGTTTTACCTGATATGGCGAACCTTAAAATGGAAAAAAAAACCCGCATAGACATTATGTTCCACTAACATGTTACAGTAAGTCTGAAGAAATCAGGGTCCTGAGAAAAAGCTAATTCTGTTTGTACTAGGCACGAATGAAATATTTACTGACATAAATAATATGTTTTGTTAGTAAAACAGCTAAAGGTATGTTTTTGACATGTAATTAATGCCAATAAATCTTTGTACGAGAGGGAATAGGTTTTTCTTAATGTTCTCACCTATATGTATTGTTTGTTGATAGCGAACATTGCCTGGCGACACTGTCATACTGTATGTATAAAACCCACTGATGAGAGGCGTTGGCTTAGCGAAAGAACAAATCCCAGTAGTATATTCTCTCGAGTTCCATCCTTTGTAGGAAACTGGTTCGGTTTGGAAATCTCCAAATTCCTGAAACATATTTCATGATAGTGGGAAAGTTCCAAATGTTCGACTAATGAGAAAATTATATACCTAATGTTGAACCATAAACCTTAAAAAAGGTTCAAAATCGAATATAAAAATTAAAAAAAAATAAACAACGCGCAAAGAAGAGTAAATATGGAGAGAAAAAATTGTCATTGTTTAATTTTATATTCATGGAGGAAAAAAGCGGGTGTGTGTAAAAAATCAAATATAAACAAACAGCAGCCACATGTTATTCAAAAGAATGAGAGAAAGAGAAGAGGAAAAAAGACGTGTGGCAAAGACCACGGTAAACGAAGATAAAAATTATTAATTGTCTGAGCATGAGAATTTTTGCCTCATTGTTGTTCCCAGTCTCCCTCCATTTGCAATAATAGCTGTTGTCTGAAGAATACATCCTTTCCAATGTGCAGCTTCCGGTCACCATCCAGTTTGAAATACGTACACTGCAGTCTTTAGACAACGGGATAGCTGAAACATTATGTTAATGACATGCTAAAGCTAGAAATAAAGCATTTATTTAGGTCGAAAAATCTTTCAGTCGCCAACACGATTTTGCACTTTGCTTTTCACTATTTATTGGTTTGTCACTTCTATTGGTAACATCTCAAACGCAGTTGGTATTTGCCATATAGGTACCTTGCACGTTTTTATGTATATATGTTTGTCATTTTTAATGATATGTATCATCTTTTAAAGGTAAAAAATAAAGATGGATATCATCCAGAAAGATGTATAATTGTCAGTCTTTTCCAAAGCTTTATTTATAGCAATCATCCAATTTAATGAGAATGTTGGGATTCGATAAGATTTCATTGAATTTTTTATATTTACATCTAGAATACACACACATATATATACACATTCATGGACACATAGACACACAAAATATCGTATTACAGAGATTCATTTCTAAGGTATGTTCAAGGGATGAATATAATCACTATATACGTATGTAGAACACACGACTGATATTGACAGAAAGATAGGAACTGGCATAGTGGAACATAAGCTTATTATAATATGAAAGCACTTTACCAATTATTCTTAATTTGCACACTGCAGATTCCGATGAACTGCTGCAGTATAACATGCGAGCTGAATGCCTCTTGATGTCTGTTATCCTAAGACTGGAAGTGTAGTAATTGGAACCGTGGTACTGTGTTTGATACTTTTCGCTTACAGAAAACTTATCATTCCAAGAAGTACAAAGCCCGTTTTGGCAAGACCCAAGATAAAAGCGTTCTCCTTTATCATTATAAACCGTCCAATCTGGTCCCCATCTGATGTATAAACCGCAAGTGAATGAATAAGTCGAGTCTTCAACAACATCCACACGACCCTCTTTGCAACCACCGATAGTCAACTCTGAAAAACAGAAATAAATTCTTTTATAGAGATAGCATTGCATCTCACATCAAATTTACAAACCTTAGACAGGAAGTGAAGGCAGAAAATATTCGAAGGTATTGTTACAATATCGTATGAAACCTCTTGCACATCCTTAATCATGAAAAGATGCTACACCACTGCATTTTTAAATTTTGGCTATTGTTGAATTGACTTGGTGCTTTTGTGTACATGCATAGCCATCTACTTGCCAGTTGCCATCTATTTTCTGCTGAAGATTATCAATTTTTCGACATTTTATTTTTTTACTAAAACTAAGGCGTTGGGTTTTGAAGGATGACAGTTAATCGTCTCGAAAATATTGAACCGCTGGCTTGTGAACTTATTTTGATTGTTCAGATATACATTTTCTAGGCAAACCCAATGAGCACCAAAATATCAAACAAAGACAGTTATACTTATCATGTATGTTTTATGACTCGAAAGGTGTTCTGGAAAGGAACATTTGCAGCCTGGATCTCTGTTTTTTCAAATGAATTGGAACAGCTTTTAGCTTCATATTTGTCAGATAATATCATAATCTATAGACAACAATTTACCATGATGTGTGGCGGGACTCATTTTACATCTATTTGTGTCTTTATTTCCTCTGAATAACTCCATGAATTTCCAATATGACAAAAAGTTAAGGTCTTTAGGTCTTTACTATTATTAAATTTTCAAGTAGTATCTGAATGAAACTTTAAAAGAAACAATTTACTCCTGACGACGATGGAAAAACACAATTATTTAAATAGTGAGCTCATGAGCAACCGCCTATCCTTGCTTTCTATAACACATATGACCTGTCCTGACAGGAATTCTCTGACACACGAATTCTCTTTCCTTCTCTCTTTCACACACACACAGATAGGCACGAGTCATTCCCCAGTAGAGTATTAAGGGAGAGAGACGGGGGGAGAGAAGTAGGGTCAGGCAGGGCATGTTAATTGTAACAAGGAAGTTAAATACACCATCCCTGTCGGCCCATGATATTACTTTTGCTTACTTGTCAGCTATCTGGTTAACAAAGTATTGCCTTAGGTCTCTCCAGCAGCTAGTAAACTACTTTAGTAAGGAGTGTAATAAATTATCATAAGGACTGTTACTGGCACTGTTATGGAAGTCATCTGTCGGATACAGACTATTTCACTTTTGCAAGGTGTACTATGGTTGTCTAGGAAGCTAACAGTCTTGCTGAAGTTCTTACTCTAAGCCAATCATACAGCACCTATAAAGATATTTCTAACAAATTAGGTTAAAAGGTGTAAACTAAATGTGCAAGTCCATCTAACCTCTTTTCTTTTTTCAAGATTTGGCTGTCTACTTGTATAGTCGCCTGTGCATTTGCATTAGAATATTGCTTATTATCTGCCATCAATGCTAGCGACTTGCAAGGGCGGATAGGAAGATCAAGATGGAGAATGGTAGGGTTATGGTGATTATTGTCGACTCTAGCAAAGCAAAGATCAGGCTGAACAGGAAACATCTAGAGGAGACATAGACGTGCTAAGTACCGGAAGCATCAAACTCATTAATCCTTTCTCGACAATCGAACTCAGAGAGTCGATACTAGCAACTAAATGTCTGATCTTGGAGTTAAATTTGTTGTTCCTTAAGATTCAATAGTAGGGACTCTTCTTTTCTCCATGTACACAATTGATTTTCCTTTCCAGATATTCCAATCATGTGAAATGTTTGCAGACGACACCACAATAACCGCACACCACCAACAGATTGAGACACTTGCTTCCCTCCTACATCTGAGCGCCTAAGACATTCAGAGTTGGACAGAATCAAACCTCGTGTCACTCAACCCCCAGAAAACTGATGTCATGCTTCTAACAACCAGTTAGAATAGACAAGACCTAGCCACCACATTTCCGAGTATCCATATCTGCAGTCGGTCAAGAGGATGGTTTTCTTACCGCTGTAATATCAAGACCTCTTTTTTAAGACACACTTTCTACTGTAGCTTTGCTATAAATATCACATATAGTTTCATAGGAATACGATTGATATCGAGATAAGAAACAACAATTTCATCAATCAACTTCAAGAATGCTAAATATAGCAACTCAAATACCTGAACAGCCCTCTTTAGCGAGTAGGGAAATAGCAAATAGCCTCCACAGTATCCAGAGATCCATGGGATATTTTATGTGTAGACAATTGTTGATTTGGTGCAGCTGGCGTGTCCACGAGTACAGATACTAACTGCCTTCAAATGTGTTTATGAATTATTATAATCCACTACACAGGAGACATTTCATCCCGGGAACTAAGCCTCTGTCGTCATAAGGCTCTCACAAAGTGAGTCAGTGGTGCAACAACACTTTACTTCCTTGTTTTGCTAAAACTAACGCCTATAGTAATGTTGTGGAGACGGTGGGTTTACAATGTTTATGAGTTGTTCACGCAGTTCGCGATATTGTCATTGTAATAACACCAGGTGAAAACAATATGTTAGTTTTTATTGTGTGTAGACATTTTTTTCTGTACCAGCTGCGTGTGAGAGATAGAGATTCAAGATGACATCCGAATGACTGATTTTATTATGCGTAAGCGGTGACCTGTGTTTGTGTGAGAGAGAGATGTATGTATATCTTCAAGACGACATCCAAATGACAGATTTTACGATGATTGCTATAGCCTGGAACACTAGCGAGCCACACCTTCTCAGCTTTATTATAAACACAGCCAAGAATGTCATAAAAAAAGTGAACTAGATTGCGATAAACGAATAAAACTATTACATACATTATTTCCTAAGCTTAAAACCTGAAATACCTGCACGGCACGTTGGAGCGAGTAGTGCAACAACACACAGCATCCGCAGTCTCCAGAGACCCATGGCTCCTCTTGTTTCAACTGCGATAAAGTTGTTGATGATACGGCGAGCAATACACAGAGAAATGTGCGAAGAGGCCTCCTGTCAAAAGTCAGTCGCACAACAAGTGAAGCGGAAAGAATTTACTTCATTGTTCTTGTCCTAGTACACAGCTAGCATGACGTAGCACAGTGCTAGCGTGACGTAGTGCACTATTAGCGTGACGTAGTGCATTGTTAGCTTGACGTAGTGCACTGTTAGTGGCGCTCGTTTATCGCAGGTGTGAATCACGCACTTTTCTAGCTGATAGTTAATTAACGGACGAGTGTAAGTCGTCTATATCTACCGACATCTGCAAAATACGCAAACCGTTCGTTGGTCTTCTTTGCAAGGGAGGTAAGCAATTTTTCCAGAAATATCATTTATAACTGTAGTTGCGTCCCTTGGAAATTCTGACTCAAACACAAAAACACGAGCGCACGTCTGGTGATGTTTGATTTATTACTCTTCCATAAAATGTGTGTGCGTGTGAATGTTTGTCTGAATATTAGTACTTGGCAGGATGGCGGGCTTTGTCGGTGGCCATGTCTGTTAATGTTGACCTGCCTGCCGACTAGAACCAGTCACTAGTGACCCGGTTCGCATTGCTATTACCGGTTCTGTAGCGAGCTCGAAGAGACGGAAATAGCCCATACATAAAATATTTATTTTATATAGAATATACAAGCTTAAATCTTAGAATTCAGCAAGATTCACGCAAAATTTATCTCTAAGGTAATTTAAACAATTTGATAAATGCCTTCAGTAATAAATGTTTATGTGCGTCCAAGTGTGTGTACGCGAGCCCACTAGGGTGTTTGTTTGTTTCTTATTATTTGCATATTGCTAAAGGTATTATCTAAAGCTGGCAAGTATTTTCATTCATCTGACCCAGTCATGAAAGGATACGTTGTTTGAAAGCCGCAGTCCTTTTATACAAAGATACAATGGGTCGCTAGTCTACATAGTTTGATATTACTCTGTTTAAGAACGACAACCATTGATTCCTCATATGCTTATCAAACGGAGTTCCTGCCCTTTGAAGGTAGTTTGTTAGTAAAAAAATGGCTGATAAGTGCAGTGAGCACGTATTCACAATATTTCTGCTGATATTTATATGTGCAGAAATATATTTAATTTGTACATGCCTGCTTTCTTATACCCTTGCACATTACAAAAGTTGTGAAGGCAGGAGCAATCGAGAAGCCATTGGAATTTCTTAACTAACGAGGAAGTTTCCACTTAAAGGCGGACAAATTTACTCAAATACACTTAGACGGATGTTTGTATATAACAAAAATGAGTCATTATGTTCCAACCGTGTGTGTATGTGTGAGAGAGAGAGAGGCGAACAACTGTTCAAGGAACAAAATCTAAGAAGTAAGAAAGCCTGAAAGTATTTGTGTTTACTTGAAGAAAATATTCCAATGTGTCCAAAGACACGTTCTGTATGTTTTGGTGTTTGTTCAAACAGTGGGTGTGTGTTTGCTAGGAACAAGATATGAAGAGCATTGTATAATGCCATGGGACTCTAGGCTCTTTCATCTCTTTCTTTCTCACTTTCTTTCCACACTGTTGGTGGGAGAACTTTGTGCTCAGCAGACTGTGTCCACTATCAAACACACCCATAACCGTTCCACTGTCGAAACACTTCCTTAATGAGCAGGAAACTGATTTAATGTAACACAAATTAGGCCCTGTCAAGTACTTCCACCTAGAACAAGACTCGTCCTGGTTGAAACATTCGCCAAGCAATGACAGGTTGCTAATGAAAAGGCAGCTGTAACAACAAGCACAAAAGCGCATTTCTATACACACATTATATACAGTCACAAAACATGTGGGATGTATTTGTTTACGACATGAATGGAAACTTCCGGCGGAGCTTTAACCGATTCGGTTAGCAGAGATGGTGTTGATGTAATCGTTGTATCCTGTAAATGTTGAATCATGAAATAAGTAGGATAATATTCACCTAGTTGCTCCATATTACATTACATACTTTATTTTGTAAAATTAGTAGAATTCGTTTTCTAGTGTTTATCTTTCGCACAATCTAAATACTTTCTCTTTCACACTTCTTCGTTCCCTTTCTTCCTTTTTCATCTTTTTGTCTCTGTTTGGTTGTAGAGACTTCGAAATAAATATTAACAAGGTAGGGGAGCAATACTGTTCCTGTTCCCTACAGAAAGATTGTGGAACAAGTGATAAACGCAAATAACGAGTCTCTCAAAGAGTGAGTGAACCGAGTGAGAATGACTGAGCTGACAGTAAAAAGACAAAAGTTTTCTTGAGAGGTGTAGGCACTGCTGCCAGTTAATTTGAAGGTTCAAGTCCCACTTTGCTGGTCATTTGATCCTAATCGTTGATGATAATTAACGTGGCCAGGAATAATCTTGATGATTAACTCAGGCTTGAACATCATTAAGTCAAAGATCAGACTTAGTATAACAGTAACAGTTGTCAGTTATGATATTTTGTATGATGGGAATCTTACTACAGACAGTGTCCACAGCAGATAAACCATCATCCACAAATGTTTATGTGATTTGAAGATGGTGGTAGGTATCGGCTTGGTCCTCTTGTCCTGTACGGTCCTCTCTAAAAATGTAGTTCGTTGTACTCATCTTCAGAAGTGGTTGGTACAGAATATTCCTGTATCGATAAGCGAATTGCCTTAGAAG
The DNA here is from genome assembly GCA_004794325.1 of Pomacea maculata. Classification (NCBI taxonomy): domain Eukaryota; kingdom Metazoa; phylum Mollusca; class Gastropoda; order Architaenioglossa; family Ampullariidae; genus Pomacea; species Pomacea maculata. Next base: position 42,077 of record SRHC01001562.1, on the reverse strand, counting down.
ATACATCTTTTATTAAATGTTATGCATGCAAACATCGTTTTACAAAATATATACCAATATAAATCAGTATAGATCACTAGAAAATTAAGGTTAAATTTCGTAACTATTACTGATAATAACAACAATAATAAAATATTGAAAGTTCGTCGCCTTACATGAATAGAATAATAAAAATTGGATACAAAAAGAATGTCTTAAGGGCATTTAAAAATTATTCTAAAAACTTTATCGCAGAATAATATATATATCTCATTTGAGACCTTACGTTTGTGTCAGGTTCAGGTGATCCAGACATTGTTGCCCAGGGAACTACATGATACACACCCAAACCAGAGACAGTCGGCACCTCAGTGACATTCATGTAAACTGTGCCTGAATTAAAGAACGATTTTTTATGGATCACTTTTAGAATGATATGTTAACAGTCAAAGTATAGTGATGCAAGTTTGCCTATTTGTATGCATATATTTACTAACTCAGGTAGATAAAAGTGTTTGTCTCTTATTTTTGTGATTTATTCAATGCTGTACACAATCACTGGTTACATGATAGCATCTTCGAGATTTTCTTTCTTTTTCTTCAATACCTGTATTTTTAAATGTTAGCTGCCTTCATTTTTTTCAATCGAATTCTTTATTACATATTTCTATCAAATTATTTATCATCATATATATATATCATAACCAATCATCTCAAAAAGGTCATTCAGAAACCTATGGACAAAACCATTTGTTACCATGCAAATCTTGGACGTTCGTCTTAGTGTTTAGAGCTGGCTTAGGCTTTGTAGTTGGTGTCAATACTATTGTCTGCCTCTCAACTCCATTTATCTTTAGACTCGCTTGGTGGGCTCCATTACTCTCATTATCATCGGCGTTGTTGAGGGACATTTTATAGACCACTGCATAGTCATCCGTCACGTTACCTGAACTTGCTGTGTTGCCTGAAGGAGATGCATGTCGTTTGATAGGCGTCTGTGTCTGTGTCTGTGTCTGTGTCTGTGTCTGTGGCTTCTTGATGACAGCTAATGGCTGTGACATCGCAGGTCTTTGGTTAACAACTTTGCGAGCGCGAGAGAAAATTCTCAAAAAGCTCCATTCTCTGTCTAGGATCCCTGTTGTTAAACAAAACATCAAAGACCATTACGATAATGTGTTATAATTTATTTAAAATTTGTTAGTGTCTTAAATAGATACTTTTAATATTTTGTTACCTTGTTAAATTATATATCACACAATCAGTTAGGTAATCGTATACAAAACTACATAAGAAATAATGAATTCTCATAAATCACGCTGTAATTGACATTAAAATTACATAATATTAAAACCAAACTATGTTAAGAACAAAAAAGCACATACAAACGAAATCATACTATACGTTTGTGGGTTACTGTCTCTGGAGAGAAACATATTCGAACGGTTTAACTTTACTACAGTCTATTTTTTTCTGAATAAGTCTATTCTTCTCAAAATACCAAATAAAGATAAAAGACACTTGCCTGGCTTGAATATGTCCGCACATAATGTAACGACGATGTAAAACCTACCAAGAGGTAGACTCAACCAAAGAACTTTTTGTGAAGATAAAAAGGCAACGACGATGTGACGGAAAAATCAAGACTATGATCTGCCGCTTTTAACGGAATATTTTTTAATTCAGGATTTCAAAATATATTAGATTCTACAAAACAATATACCCTCAATACTCTCAATAGTTCTAGCGATTCTGTAAAAGGGTCTAATTCTTGTAAAAATGAAAATATTATTCGTTACAGTATAAAATACAAGATAGAAAAGATTATTATCGGGAGTATTTGTTAGAATATAAAATATAGAATAGAAATGATAAATGGAACAAATTAGCAAAGAAGGTAACTATGTATACAGAAAGGTAAACAAAATACTTGAATTAGAGCTAAAAGGACATTATTAATTACGCTGTAGATTCATCAAAAGACATTAACCTATTTTACAAGCTGTTACCTTTTCTCTGTTTGATGATGTACACAATAACAACAATAATGAGTGCTAGTACAGCTGCAATAACTCCACCAATTACCCCAGCATTAGTCCGAGATGTATTTGACTGCTTGTTCCCTAAAACAAGGAAAACATGATCAATGAAGCCAGTTTCTCAAAAAAAAGTTATGGCGTGAAGAAAGAAAACTAGAATTAATTACGTGCAATTAAATTTCTAGATAACGATCTAGTACATTTTGTACATCTTTAATTTATTTAAAATCACGAAACCAACCGTTACAAACTTAATGTGACTCTTTACAAATCTTAAAATATCACATTAACCATTATAAAGTGTAAACATGGACGCTGAATATTTCTGAAAGAAAGCTTTTGCCTTTTCGGTTTTTAAGAAATAAAATTGTTACAAATTGATATTTACCTAAGGAAGGAAGGACGTAGATGTGTGAAAAAAACGATTGGGAGAAGTATGTGTTGCTAGCTGAGCATAATATTACCATACTTTCAAACTTTTGGTTGAATTTGAAGAAACCTATACTAGAGTCTCTATAGTTAGTTCGATTAGAACACGTGACATTCCATTGAAAAACTGCTGAGGGATGAACATCAGTCGCAGTTTAAGTTAAAATTAATCGTCTCTGACTCATCTTCTGTCTTCTTTATTTAGTTGGTGATCACGGCATCTAAAAGGCCAGCTAGAGACATTTACTTTTTTAAATTAGTAAATGGGCTTCCCTCATATGACAAAAAAAAGAAATTCTCATTCGCTTTTGATTCTCTTTGCTCTGACTTTGGATACAGATATGTACAAGCGGGACTTTGAGCATGAAAGAGGGAAAGAAAGACGAGAGAGGTAATGCTTTTTCATTAGCTTTTGGTGTCCATGGCGGCGATTGCTCGCGATTGATATTTCGACTGGTATTTTTGAAAATGTATATCTATTAACCTATAATAAAAACAAGAATATATGATACACAGTTTTAAAGAACATATACTTTTACATTTAAGAAAATCTGAAAAAAATCACTTACAGGAAACAGTGAGTCTGTATGACACGTTTTCTTTAATAGAGTCGTCTGGACCCCATTTTAGTTGACATGTGAATTGCTCTTGATCCTGCTGCCGGCTTATATTTGCGAGTAAAAGTGTTGTATCATTCCTTCCTTCCCACTCTAGAAGTGCTGGTGGAGTTACATCTCTTGAAGCAGAGCATGAACAGTTTACACTTGATCCTTCAAAAACATACTCTGGACAGTCGTGGTTAAGTTTTACTTGATATGGCTCATCTTAAAATGGAAAAAAAACCCGCATAGACATTATGTTCCACTAACATGTTCCAGTAAGTCTGAATATATCAGGGTCCTGAGAAAAAGCTAATTCTGTTTCTACTAGGCACGAATGAGATATTTACTGACATAAATAGTATGTTTTACTAATAAAACAGCTAAAGGTATATTTTTGATATGCAATTAAAGTCAATATATTTTTGTACGAGAGGGAATAGGTTTTCTTAATGTTCTCACCTATGTGTATTGTTTGCTGAAAGCGAACATCGCCTGGCGACACTGTCATACAGTATGTATACAACCCACTGATGAGAGGCGTTGGCTTAGCGAAAGAACAAATCCCAGTAGTATATTCTCTCGAGTTCCAGCCTTTGTAGGAAACTGGTTCGGTTTGGAAATCTCCAAATTCCTGAAACATATTTGATGATAGTGGGAAAGTTCCAAATGTTCGACAGATGAGAAACATATACTTAATGTTGAACAATTAACCTTAAAAAAGGTTCAAAATCGAATGTAAAAATTAAAAAAATAAGAACACTACACAACGCGCAAAGAAGAGTAAATATCGAGAGAAAAAAATTGTCATTGTTTAATTTTTATATTCATGGAGGAAAAAAGCGGGTGTATGTAAAAAATCAAATATAAACAAACAACAGCCACATGTTATTTAAAAGAATGAGAGAAAGAGCAGAAAAAAAGACGTGTGGCAAAGATCACGGTAAACGAAGGTAAACATTATGAATTTATTTTTGCCTCATTGTTGTTCCTACTCTCCCTCCATTTGCAATAATAGTTGTTGTCTGAAGAATACATCCTTTCCAATGTGCAGCTTCCAGTCACCATCCAGTTTGAAATACGTAGACTGCAGTCTTTATACAACGGGGTAGCTGAAACATTATGTAAATGATATTGTAAAGCTAGAAATGAAGCATTTATTTAGGTCGAAAAATCTTTCAGTCTCCAACAAGATTTTCCACTTTGTTTTTCACTATTTCTTGGTTTGTCACTTCTATTGGTGACATCTCAAACGCAGTTGGTATTTGCCAATGTAGATACCTTGCAAGTTTTTATGTATATATGTTTGCCATTTTTAGTGATATGTATCATCTTTTAAAGGTAAATAATAAAGATGAATATCATCCAGAAAGATGTATAATTGTCAGTCTTTTCCAAAGCTTTAATTATAGCAATCATTAAATTTAATGAGAATGTTGGGATTCGATAACATTTCATTGAATTTTTATATTTACATCTAGAATACACAGACTATACACACATTCGCGGACATGCAAACACACAAAATTTACAAAAAGTGTCTGTTGTCTAATCTGATCGTTCAGGGATTAACCCTTTAGTTCATTACGTCAGTGACATCGACAGGAAATATTACAGAGCTTTACTTTTTTAAGGTAAGTCATTAAGAGATGAATGTAATCACTATACGTATGTAGAACACGACAGATATTGACAGATAGATAAAAACTGGAATTTTGGAACATAAAAATATTATAATATGAAAGCACTTTACCAATTATTCTTAATTTGCACACTGTAGATTCCGGTGAACTGATGCAGTACAACATGCGAGCTGAATCCCTCTTGATGCCTGTCATCGTAAGACTGGATGTGTAGTAATTGGAACCCTGGTACTGTGTTTGATACTGTTCGACTACAGAAAACTTATCCTTCCAAGGAGTACAAGACCTTTGTTGGCAAGACCCGCGATAAAGGAGTTCTCCTTTATCATCATAAACTGTCCACTCTGGTCCCCAGTTGGTGTATAAGCCACACGTGAATGAATAAGTCCTGTCTTCAACAACATCGAGTCGACCCTCTTTGCAACCACCGATAGTCAACTCTGAAAAACAAAAAAAGTGTTTTTTTTATAAATATAGCCTCGCATCTCACATCAAATTTACAAACTTCAGACAGGAAGTGAAGGCAGACAATATTCTGAGGTATTGTTACAATATGAAATATGTTACAATATGAAACCTCTTGCACATCCGTAATCATAAAAAGATGCTACACCACTGCATTAAAAAATTTTTGGCAATATTTAATTGATTTGGTGCTTTTGTGTACATGCAGCTGCCATCTATTTTCTGCTGAAGATTATCAATGTTTCGACATTTTATTTTTGTTTTCTAAAATTAAGGCGTTTGGTTTTGAAGGATGACAAACAGTTAATCGTCTCGAAAATATTTAATCACTGGCTTGAATTCATTTTGATTTTTCAGATGTCCATTTTCTAGGCAAACCCAAGGAGAACCAAAATATCAAAGAAAGACAGTTATACTTACCATATCTGTTCTATGACTGGACAGGTAGTGTACAAAGGAACATTCACAGCCTCGATCTCAGTTTTTCAAATGAATTTGAACAGCTTTTAGCTACTTATTTGTCAGATCATGTCACAATCTATCGACAACAATTTACCATGTTGTGTGCCGGGACTCATTTTACATCTATTTGTGTCTTTATTTCCTCTGAATAACTCCATGAGCTTCCAATATGACAAAAATTTAAGGTCATTATGTCTTTATTATTATTAAATTTTCAAGTAGCATCTGAATAAAACTTTAAAAGAAACAATTTACTCCTGATGAAGAAGATGTCAAAAATACAATTATTCGAAGAGTGCGCTTATGAGCAAATGCCTACCCTTTCTTTCTATAACACATATGGTCTCTCCTGACAGGTGACACACGAACTCTCTTTCCTTCTGTCTCTCTCTCACACACACACAGATAGGCACGTGTCTCTTCTCTGTTACATTCCCCAGTAGAGTATTAAGGGAGAGAGACTGGGGGAGAGAAGAAGGGTCAGGAAGGGCATTTTAATTGTAACAAGGAAGTTAAATACACCATCCCTGTCGGCCCATGATATAACTTTTGCTTACTTGTCAGCTATCTGTTAACAAAGTATTGCCTTAGGTCTCTCCAGCAACTAGTAAACTACTTTAGTAATGGGTGGAATAAATCATCATAAGGACTGTTACTGGCACTGTTATGGAAGTCATCTGTCGGATACAGACTGACCTCACTTTTACAAGGTGTACTTGATAGTGTAGTCTTGCTGAAATTCTTACTCTAAGACAATCTTACAGTACCTATAATGATACTTCTAAAAAATAAGTAAAAAAGGTGTAAACTTAATCTCCAAGTCAATCTAACTCTTTTCTTTTTTAAGAGATGAATCAAAACAGATTTGGCTGTCTACTTGTATGGTACACGGACTTTTCGCCGACGGACGTTTCGCCGCCGGACGTTTCGGAGCCGGACGTTTTGCCGACCGGACGTTTTGCCACCGGACGTTTCGGAGTCGGACCTTTTGCCGACCGGCGTTTCGCCGCCGGAAGTTTCGGCGCGGGGCACTTCATTTCGGCATTTCACGCGGGACCTTTAGCCGAAGTCAAGTGTGGGACGCCCCTTAGCTCACACATTTCTCTCGCCATTGTATCAATGTATCAGTGAACTCTCTCTCACTATCCCTCCTCATGTGAAGCGTTAGCTCACACATTTCTCTCGCCATTGTATCAATGTTTTTTCCCAAAGCTGTTGCTCATAATCTGTGACAATCAAAGTGAACTGTCTGTGAAGTCTGTGTGTAAAATTTGTTTGAAATAAAGAATTATTGTGTAATCTAGTAGTTACTTTCATTCTTTGAGAAGTAAGTAAGCTCTCTCTCTCTCTCTCTCTCTGACGTAATGCGGCGAAACGTCCGGCGGCGAAACGCCGGTCGGCAAAACGTCCGACTCCGAAACGTCCAGCGGCGAAACGTCCGGTCGGCAAAACGTCCGGCTCCGAAACGTCCGTCGGTGAAACGTCCGTCGGCGAAACGTCCGCACACGACTTGTATAGTCGCCTGTGCATTTGCATTAGAATATTGCTTATTATCTGCCATCAATGCTAGCGACTTGCAATGGCGGATAGGAAGATCAAGATGGAGAATAGCAGGGTTATGGTGATTATTGTCGACTCTAGCAAAGCAGAGATCAGGCTGAACAGGAAATATCTAGATGAGGCACAGTCTAAGTGCTAAGTGCCGGAAGCATCAAACTCATCAATCCTTTCTCGACAATCGAACTCAGAGAGTCGATATTAGCAAATGTCTGATCTTCTTGGAGTTAAATTTGTTGTTCCTTAAGATTCAATAGTAGGGACTCTTCTTTTCTCCATCTACACAATTGATTTTCCTTTCCAGATATTCCAATCATGTGAAATGTTCGCAGACGACACCACCATTCACGCACACCACCAACAGATTGAGACACTTGCTTCCCTCCTACAACTAAGCGCCTAAGACATTCAGAGTTGGACAGAATCAAACCACGTCTCCCTCAACCCCCAGAAAACTGATGCCATGCTTCTAACAACCAGATAGAATAGACAAGACCTAGCCACCCCATTTCCGAGTATCCATATCAGCACATGGTGATGAGGAGGGTTTGCTTACCGCTGCACTATCAAGACTTCTTTTTAAGACACACTTTCTACCATAGCTTGGCTAGAAATACAACATATAACATAAGAATACGATTGATATCGCGATTAGTAACAACAATATCATCAATCAACTTCAAGAATGCTAAATATAGCAACTCAAATACCTGGAAAGCCCTCTTTAGCGAGTAGGGAAACAGCAAAAAACATCCACAGTATCCAGAGATCCATGGGATATTTTATGTGTAGACACGAGTAGACAATTGTTGACTTGGTGCAGCTGGCATTTCAGCGAGTACAGATACTAACTGCCTTCAAATGTGTTTATGAGTTATTATAATCCACTACACAGGAGACATTTCATCCCGGGAACTAAACCTCTCTCGTCATCAGTTTCTCACAAAGTGAGTGAGTGGTGCAACAACATTTTACATCCTTGTTTTGTTAAAACTAACACCGACAGTAATGTTGTGGTGACAGTGGGTTGGCAATGTTCATGCGTTGTTCACGCAGTTTATGATACTGTCATTGTAAAAACACCAGGTGAAAACAATAGATTAGTTTTTATTGTGTGTAGAGATTTTTTTCTGTACAAGCTCTGGAGATGAACACGAAATTTTATTACAATTATTTTATTCTTGTATCTGGCCTTGCCATTACTTCCCCTTTTCCTTGTTTCTTATTAGTAATAGTTAATAGTTAATAATAATTAATTATCATCGATGTATTATGAAAAATAACAAGCTTCTTGTAACGTTTAGTCACCTGACTGCAAAGTGTTACAACACCTGCCTGATGGTAGGTGGAGTCATAATTATCTACTTTCACATACTGATGTACAGGTCTCAGCCTTGACAAAGTGGCCCTCGGCTCCTGCTCAAGGGAGGTAAGCATTTTTAATGTTTTTTTCCTTAGTTTCCTCCCCTTGGAAATACTTGAGCTAATATATCTTCTACTGCGAAAGCCGTAAATTGCCCAAAGTGGTAAATGTCAATTGTTGCAAAGTACTATTTGTTCTTAAATGAACAAATACTTGAACTGATTTTAATCAAGATAATATACATTTTAACAAAGTGTTGCACAATTTTATTCTATAGAAAATTTCACAGTAACATACAATTCTGTAATGATAAAACATTTTCTGGCATTCTGTGTTGACACTCCTACAATATTTATTTTATGCAAGCTTCGTGGCACACTCACATTGGTCTGGCGTACACACAAACACACAAACATACACACACAGAGAGATAAAAAAGAGTAATACTTATATATACTTGCAATAAAAGAATTTATTCAAGACATTGAAAATACATTTTCCTTACAAAGTGTTTTAGCTATAAATCAACAACTTGCTTTTAAAATGCGTTTTCTTGTCTAGCAAAATCTTTGTACTTTTATTGTGTGTGACTCTTAAGCGCTTGTGATAAATCAACAAGGAGACAAGACTGTTAATATGCTATGTGTTGGGAGTGTACATAAGATCAATGTGAGCGAAAAATACACAAATCCTCGGCAACTCTAGCGAGCAAATATATAAACACTGATTGTTTAAGCACCAAACTCGAATTTCCTTTTTAAAAGACAGAAGAATGTACTTTGTTTTTGCTGTGCAAACTTCATTAAAGGGATGTTCCTTTGCTTCTTTGTTCATACATCAGAGCTTATCGTATCTACTTTACTGAGCAACCTCTTTTTGAGATCTTCAAAAGTTGAATACCTGTTTAAGGGGTAGTGAACCGTCCAAACTATAATTATTTGCAGAATATATCCTTGTTTTGTTTACACCTTTCATCGGTAGGTAGGAAAATCTACCTAACTAAAGATTACTCATTCATGTCTAGGCTTCTAAGTAAGCAGTTTAACCCCAGGCAGAAAAAGAAACAGTAAAATCAACTCAAACCTTTTAAAAGCTTAGTTTATATATGCATACTGAGAATGTTTAACGAATTAAGCTATTTACTCAGATGAGTTGCAATACTACAATTTTCACACTACTAGTAAACGATCTAGACCTGAGTATAACTTTTTATGATCACTTTTTGACATGATGTCTCTGACATTTCGAGTCACTTTACTCTTAAATACATATGTAAGTGTCAAACATAAAGAATTTTATAATGGTTAGTATTGAGGTTAGGCTGTCTTTCTGAACACATACTTCATTAGTAGGTTGATATGATATTGTGATGAAAAATGTTAATACTGACAAAGATCATTGTGAATAAAAGCATATGACCATAAAAAAATCTTTTAGATGGCGTTTTTTTAATAGTTTTTGGGGGGTTTTTTTGCACTTACAAACAGGATAATTTTAAACCAATAAATATTTATAAAATATTGATATATAATTAAAGTATACTATTTGACTATTTTATAATAGTGTCATGAGAAAGACTAATTTTATTTTTTTTTTCTTCGTCAATGAAACATTTACTTTAATGGAAGCCCATTTGAGCAAATATACATTTAGTAGTGTATCTACTAGTACACACACCTTAATGTACAATAAAATAAAGAAAGCAGAATGCAAAGTTCTTAAAGTATTGGCGTCCGAACCCGCAGACAGGGCAGTTCGATTTTCCCGAACAAAGAGGAAAAGTCTTTTTCTGAGGTCCTAAAAATCGACACTCTGGCCAGAGAATTTAGCTCTACGAAGCGGATCAGTCCGTTTACACTTATTATTATTCTTTTGTTTCACTTCTAGCTTCTGATAACAGTCTAATAACTGTTCTCATAGGACACCAGAATGACAAGCGTCTCCTTTTAAAGCAAAAATAGTTTTTTACTATTTTTGTATTTGCTGATAATTATCCTTAGCGACGATCTAGTCACTACACTTTGGTTTTAGAGAACAAAGATAAAAGTTCCGTCCTAAATCGCAAAGACCGACTATAGTATATAAATATATTGACAGCACTGTCCACAAATGTAGAGTATGATGTGATTATCATGCTTGACCAAAACAGATAACAGTCGAGGTCAGTATACCCAGGGATAAACAAAATAAGTAAAATGTGTACAACTACCGGTAAATGGAAAACAATAAAAACACAAGAAACCATTACGAGCATCTTGGTCAAAGCCGTCTGCTTATCATTAACGGTTATACACAACGCACTGTTCTTACCTCTCCATCTTGCTGTTTCTCGAAGCTTCACCACTGTGATAGTTGTTGTTAAAGACACTAAACCAAATAGTATTAAAGGTAATGATATAAACGTAACCCAGTACAATATAATATAAAATACACCTTTGTATTGCAGCCATATTTCTGTTTCTACCATCTTCCAGCGAAAAATTCCATTCATCTCGATTTTTTTCGCTTGGTATTTTAAACTCAGGGGTATAAATAACAGCTGATTAAAGATTAGTATCAGAACTAGGTATACGGTCATTGTACGGGTCTTTATTCTGATGGTCGAAGTCATCGGGAATATTACACACAAACACCGCTCCACTGATATGACAGTGTTGTAACAAAGTGAAGTGGATTTCAATGCACACATGGTACCAAACAGAAACTGTAAATATTTCTGATAATGTTCAGTAATACTCAGCATCCGTAAACATCCTATTGGAAAAGTAAGCGCGTGGAGAGTGAAGTCCACGGATGAGAGGAAGAAGAGGCAGAGGTTCATGCGGTTGCTCAGACCCTGACGAAAAAATATCAGACAGTTCATCAGGTTTCCAGGAATGCCTAGTGTGGTAATAAAAACTGTGAGAAAACCGCCTGCAATAACACTGATATTTTGGTAAATATCTTCGGTTATATCACACTTTTTTGTTCCTCGAAAAGTTGTTGAGGCTTGTGTTAAGAGTTCTGTTGTAGAAGACGCATTCATGATCCCACTTCACCTGTTCACCTGTTCTGGTTATCTACAAGTAAAATCATTTTTTCCCAGTTTCTATATGCCAAGTTTACACTTAGAATAAAATTCTATCATCTTTAGTCACTCGTACTTCTTTGATGCTGTAACATAAGTTATTAAATAATTATGGAATGGTCACCTGCATTTTATCAAGAAATTTTATAATTTTTGGGCGTGTGAGAAATGAAACCTTTATTGATATTATTTTATGGCTTGAGAGTTTGCAGAACACCAGGGTTGGGCTTAATGTTAAATATTTAACATCTTTAATTACAATAAGAAATAACGAGATATTTACTCTAGAGTAGTTCAGGAGTAAATTTCAACCTGACATTAATTAATGGCACTGAGTGTTGACATTCATTTACTGCATCATGTAAGTGCGCTTTTCTCTATGTGTACTTAACACACACACACACACACACACACACACACACACACACACACACGTGCACACACACACACACCAGATGGAATTGTCGCAGTGGATGACAATTTGTTCTGAAAAGATTATAAGTCGAAGTATTTTAGCTGTGGAAGCACATTGTTTGCAAAAGTTTTTAGTATTTACATTTTTGCTTTGTAGTTTGAATGTTTGCCTGTGTGTGTGTGTGTGTGAGTGTGCGTGCATTGCTATATAACGCATGCGAACTATTTAATTATTTACATGTTTAGAATTTTTATTCTTTTATTCATTTATTTATCTCATTAGTGCTAGTAGTTATGATGGTTTGCCGCTACTTGTCGCTGGTAAAAGAAACTATTAGATGTAGCTGATAACAATTTTAATCACTAAAGTCTGTGTACAGCTGCAGTAATCAGGTTAGTATGGCATCGCAAACCTGTTTTTTATCAGACAGTAGTTTTTCTTTGCCAGTCCGTCATTTATCTCCAAAGCCCTTATGAAGAATAGTTTTATGAAGATTCCCGTTCTTAAAATTCACTGACTACATTTTAAACTTTCTATTAAGAAGAAAGTAAGCTTGTGTGACTATGTGTAGCTGTGCAGGAATATTTTAAAGAAGTTTTCATCAGTGATCTGACTTGTCACTGAATGAGGTTTGCTTAGTTGTCTCTTTATTAATTCAATATAATTTTTATTTACAGTCTTGGTACCAACAATGTGCTAAAGGGCCATTGGTGGCTTAATCTCTCTATAATACAGATAAGATAACTGTATTTACATCCCGCAATAAAAGACACTTTTTTTTAACTTAACCCATAAAATGTTTACGAGTAACAGTAACAGATTTTGTTATTAACGTTTCTAATGAAACTTTTTAAAAAACCTGTGACAACGTATTAGCCTGCAAGAATAAGAAAAAAACTTATTGAAGTCATGTAGAACTTCATTAGCACAAAGCAAAAGGGTGTGTCCTTGTATTGGTAATTAAAAGTTTTCTTACATGAGAGAGTTTTCTTTAGTTTGCATAGCATTGTCGGCAGCTCCTAGATACACCTTAAAAATGATTCCAATGTGTCTACAAAAAGAAGTAAGTGAGTTCTTTCATGCATAAGCAGCCAGCGATATTTTTGTAGATAACTTCTTTTGCACACACTTGCTCTCGCACACGAGCGCACATAGACACGTTCACACGCACACATCTACACACACGCACACAAACGCATGCATTCACTCACACTTAAACACAAAAATGCAATCTCACGAGAGTAAGAAATGGAATGAAACTGCTGATATCTGTTTGCAGATGATTATTTGTCCTGAAGCTAATCATTTGCGCAAACAACACACTTTTCATGGCGTTTGTGTGTTTCTAGGATGTGCGTTGTATTTCTTTTTTTTCTATATTATCTGCCAGCTCAGTAGACAGTGTGTTTGGCATTTGAATAGCGTGCAAGTCTTTATAGTCTAAGCCAGTGATGCCCAACCTTTTTCGGCCTGCGGGCCATATCCATTTCGGACAGCCGTGTCGCGGGCCACTTCACCGCAAAAATACAAAAAAGAAAAAAAAATAGAGCAGATACCATTTTTTTATTAGAAACAAGTTGTACTTACCATTAATTATGTAGTAATTAGTGGGATATTCGAAGTTGTTTTCCCGAAACCAACTTCTGAATGTCCGGCCTCATCGTAGAGACACCAAGTCGGAGCACTGAATCGAAATGTTCCTCCATCGAAAAAAAGATTGGGAAACGCCCCTACGTGGGGATAAATACTTCTTTTTCCCTTTTTCGTTTTTTCGTTTTTTTTTTAAAATTATTACTAACATGCCGATTTCTTGCACTGTGGGCAAAAGTTTCGCGGGCCGGATGGCACCGCGTCGCCGGCCGGATATGGCCCGCGGGCCGTAGGTTGGGCATCCCTGGTCTAAGCGTTTTTCACACCGACATGACTACTCTATGGCATGTTGATAAATTTTTGCTTCGTCCTTACCTTTTTATAAGATTTTACACATAACTTTTCTTTTGACCAAGCTATAGATATTAGTCATCACGTTCAATTAGTTTCCTAGTGTGTAATTGTATCTGTAATATACTTTATGTCTGTAAACAGTTAATATTATATCGATGCGTATTTTATGGTTGCTCATAAACGTCTTCAATACTCATGCCCTCACCCTGACATTTGCACATTCTCCCTATTCTACTCAAAGATAAAGTACACGTGTGTTTTGAAAGCCCTGTTTATTTTAATTGCAGAACCGTAGACTGAGATGCCGTCCCTAGTCACTCGTTGCACTTATGCATATATACTGCAATGTAACATAACCGTCGATAACAACATGTATCTACCCAGAAAATAACACCTGTGTTCCTCCAATTTACAAGGACTATTTTATACAAAAACTTAAAACCGTTTTGCCTAAGAAACATACGTTATAATCAACAACTACATTTTTCCTTTCCCTAAAATACTTTTTTATAAATGAATCAATGTGACCCATCTGCTTATTATGGTGACAATTTCTAAAAAAAATTAAAAGAACATCGTGTAAGTCTCGACTCAAGACCTTGCAATGTCAAGGCTGATAACTGCACAAAACATAGATTCATAAAGAACATCCGTTAAGAACGCAAAAAAAAAAAGATTGAACATCCGTCAAATCTCTTTTAAAAGTTTTTTCCCCATATTACATGCACGCTATGCACCCGATGTATCCATTTGGTTTTTTTTTTTAACCCGAAAGTCTCATTTCCTGTAATCCTGAATAAAGGTCGTGACCCCAGGCCAGAGTCCTAGAATATCTTTCAGTGATACCTACTGCTCTAGATGAATGTATGTGTCACATGATGTTTTCCTTTTTCGTTTTGACTTTAAGATACCTTTGATATAAAATGCGTAGCTATTATCAGTCCTTTTGGGAAATAAATTTTTGTAAGGTTGTCTGTATGTCAAATAATAAACAGATGTTTTGCACACTCAAATAGTATATTTCAGACAATTCAACACGATACAAAAATAGCATCAATGCTGATTTGAAGTTATTTAATGCATCCTATATGTTTTTTTGGCACGAGGAATATATTCCCACTTTTCTCATGAAAAATTTGTAGCAGTATTAGTGTCTACAGTTTGTGATATTGTAAAAGAAGCTCTTTTATAGTCAAACCAAGTCATTAACCACATTAACCACTTGCTCACTAAAAAAAGCAAGCGGAAGGACTAAAATCATCATTCTCTTTGATCTTAGATGTCAAATAATTGTTATAATGCTTCTATTCCCTACAATATTCCAAATCTTAAAGTGCGACTTTGGTCATTTGAGGTATTATGGCTATACTACAAAGATATACTTAAGGTAGGCAATACAAAAATTCTATAAGAAAAGACTATCGAGACAAAAGCCTAATGATATTTTCAAATACTAAAGTAGCCAGGAGTTGTTTTCCTTTAGTCTCAGCATTCATCTTGTAAAGTTCTTACATTAACTACATTAGTCAGTGCTGATACATATTTCATAACTGATGAATTTAACAGATAATAGATATTTTACTGAATGAGAAATTTAGTTCTTGAAGGATTTTCTCCATATACACATAACAGTATATACTGTTAAAAGCACTGCTTACTTTTATGTTTCATGAAGAAATCTGTAGGTTATTAATCGTCATTTACATACTAGTTGATTAGGTGTTATAAACGCATCCCTGATTTACGGTTGACTTGCTTTTTGGGTTGATTCCTTTATGAAAAAAATTAAACTTTATTCATTATGTATATATTTGCTACGGTTTTTAAACCCTCGTTTTTCTTAGTGACTGATTTTTCTCATTAGAAACCATTCTTTGTAAGGTCCCACGAAAACGTTTAGAACGAACAAAAAATACAAAAAAGTGAAGACAACTGTTGATTTGAGGACAAGCATGAGTCCCTGCACTCACTGTCATGAACAGGGTGTAGAAGCTCGGAGTAGCAAAGGGGTCTGGTAGAAACAAGGCTACGACACGCCACGTGACCACCGGAGCTGAGGTCAAGATGTAGATGATGCAGACGACGACTA
>SRHC01001562.1:9643-25686 GCA_004794325.1 Pomacea maculata | reverse complement strand
GTCATACAATTTTAATAATGATGTTGATGAGTTCATTATTAGTGAGCACACTAAATATAAACAGTCCGCCAAAGCCAGTGAGAAGAGACACAAATTCATCCGATCATGTAGTCCCTGGCGGCAGAACACAAGACAGTTCACCACATTGCCTGGAATACCAATAACACATGCTAGTGTTGTAAGGCCAGCAAAACACACAACTTCTACAATCTGTTGTATCTCTGTCATTGTGGCATCATATAAATAAATCTCTACATTAGATAATTCTGTACTAATATTTTTATGTCCTAGTGACGAGTTATTTTCCGAGATGGCCATGAAAACTCTAGAGGAGAATGCAAGTCATTTACAGAAAACTAAAATAATGGATCCACAGAAGCTTTTAAATTCTTTTTACTGTCTCATGACATGTTTACTCTGGGGATGGGCCACACGACCGTTGTATAATAAGTTATATCATTATCTTGATCGACTCATGTAAGCAAATTCAAGTAAACAGCCCGAATAACGAAATAAAAATAGGAAACTGTATTACTTATCTTAAAGTATATTTTCCAAACCAATAATTTAAATCATTGACACATTTACTTCAAAATGTTGATGTCCTGTTTAGTCAAAATTCTGTTTTTCAAGACCTAGAGGAATTCGATTTTATAATTTTCGGGGGTTCGTGTATGTGTTTTATTTTCTAGAATAATTTTATGTTTGGTATAAAAATTATTAATGTCGTGTATAATAGTGTTTGCGGGACATAATGTTCTTGAACAAAGTTTTAAAAATACCTTGTAAATATTGTTTCTGTGTCTTAGTAATTATTTTCTTGAACAAAATATTATCTTTTGTTTCGTAATCACTACCTTTTTTGCTTGTGCGTGTGTATATGTATGCATCTGTCTCGGTTTCTTTGTGTGTAAATGTGTGTTGATAGTATTTATTGCGAAAATATTAACGATCAAATCTTGAAAAAATATTAGCTGATTAGCTTCTGTGCCTTATATTTATAATACATATAAATATATTTTTTGACTAAGACAAGCATCATATTGACGATATGTGATGTAGAAGTATGTCGTTAATTCCTTTTTTGTATATTTTTAGAGTATCATCAGCGATTGGCACAACATTTTCCAGCATCAGTTGTTGGTAAGCAAGCACTTCTATATATTTTCTAACAGCAGTAGTTATCATCACTCAGATATGGAGGTTAAGCTAGTCACGGCTGACAAAGTGTGAAGACTCGGAATTCTCTAGAAAACAATTTTTAATCACTCAGTTTTTATTTACCTTTCTACTTCTTTTATGAAAGATATTGTAAACGCCAAAGTTGTGTTTCTGCCTTAAATGTTAAAAAATACTAATACCATAACCAATTTAAAATATTATAACAAAAGGGTTTTTGGTTCAGCCCAGCTACCATCAAAGCATATATTAAAACATCAAAGGAAAGATATGAAATGGAAGAGAGACATCAAAGTCACGACAGAGAAGTAAAACCAAACAATAGTCACTAGAATCAGAGGTTGGAAAGCAGATAAAGTGCAGTGAAACATCACACCATTATAAAACATAATAAATAAACAAACAAAAATTTGTTACATTTTCGACAAATCTGTATTTATTTAGAGTTTTGTTTGCACATCATTGCAACAGATTGTCAACATCCCGCGATGTCCTTTAGCTCTTTCTTTAGGTGGTCGTGTACCTGGCAACACAAACAAATAAAACTTGCAATCACATATGCATTTTGCATAATGTTCATTCATATATCGTCAATGAAGTAAGTCTTAGGTAATTCCCAACCCTTTAGGTAGTAGGAAAGGGAGGTGAGAGAGTCCACACTTTTTTCGAGGCCATCTCTACGTGCGGGCACCAGAACTCTAACCACTCGACTAACCCTTTCATTGTATTTAAATGAATCTATAGTTTACAGTAATTTACAATTTAATCCCTAAAAAAGAGTTTTAATTTTTAATGACTTTCATTAAACCTTAAGTTTTTAAAAATACAGCTTTTATTCAGTTTGTAGCAGCCGTTGCAGATGATCTTCTCCTGGCAAGAAATGTTAACAGAATCGGTTATTTCGAATTTTATTTTTAACTTGGCAAATTATTATTAAATCTTATCTCTGTTATTCCTAAGAAGAAATCTTTCAAAATAAGGTATAGTCTTTTACTATTTTACATAGTTTCTTTATCTAATTACATTTTTCTGTTAGTATGTATATCACTAAATGTTTAGAATATGGTCAGCTTACCAGCTGGGTGAGGTTTCTATATTCTCCAAAAGTTCCTTTCCTGTCGTCTGAAAAATCCAGATGTTTAGACAGGGTAACATGCAGATAAAAATGTTTTAAAGGCTACAGAGTTTAAAGAGATCAACACATTTAAAACATTAATGAGTATAAAAAACAAATTCTTCACTTAAAGTTTACCCTAAAAGTTCTATAATGATAATTTAATACGATTTATTTCTAGGCCAGACACAACTGACTTAGAAGGAGTAATTCTCACTGTCCACATCCAAGAGGCTGAAATGTGTGCATACGACCGATGAATCGAGCACACCATCGACTGCGGAGTCCAGACTGTTCGCAAAGTTAAATAAAATTTGAGCTTGAAGAGGAGGAAAATCTTCAGGATTTGCATTAGCGAACTCCTCAAGGCTGACCACTCCATCATCTGCAAAATTTGGTACATTTTTTAAATCTCCTGTTAAATTTGTCTAAGTTGACATAAACACCAAAGAGTAGTAAAGTCCAAAAAGTACCGTTTGTATCCATTGTCCTGAACACAGTGAACAGTTCACTCAGATGGATAATTCCATCGAGGTTATGGTCGAATACTTTGAAATTCTCTCTTTCGGCATCGTTGGAAAAGCTGAAAGTATCAACAAATGAAGTATTTTTTTTTTAAATTGATGATATTATGAAAGTTGACGAAATGGACTTTGCTAATTTTGCTGCTAAGTTACACTTTGTTTTTTTACATATTCTTATGTGTTTTGTACACATGTATATTTAGTTCTTTTTTGGGTTTTGTTTTCATTTTCTTTGACTTTTGCAATAAACAAAAATTTTATACTATTGTTTTTAAAAGCATTTTATTAGAGGCTCCTGCTGTATTTCCTTCAATTTTCCTCGAGTGTGTACACATTACAATATCTGATCAGACATGACACATTTTCGCTTTTTTACATCGGGTATGAGAAAGTAGAATGTTTAGCTGTTTTCATGAGTTTTTACCCCAATTGTAACATAGGTTGGCAGAGTGCAGTGGCAAGAAGTCCAAATAGGATGACAATTTTCATTCTGATCCAATTAATCTGCAAAGTAGGTAGCAAGACAATAAATGTAAAATTGAGATTTTTTTTGTAAACCTTATCAATACATTTTCTGAAATGCACGTTTTCTTGACTTGCGTGGTTATTTGTTCATTAGTAATGCGACTTTATTATCAAATAATAACGTATTTCCTTGTAGTCATGGTACCTTTGCTAAGAATAGACATTGACTTTGACATAAAAAGCGGACTATAAAAATAGTTAGAAAGACTTTAGAGAAAAGACTTTAATCATAACATAAAAAATGTGTATGGAGAAGATAAAAAATCACATAAAATGCAGGTATAGATTAGTTTACTAACAAAATGTATAGTATTATAAAGAAACACTCTATTAAATGAGTTCATTATACTATGACAAATTGGTTATGATTGTTTTGGATTGATGTTGAGACAAATTGAAATGTCTATTCTAAAATGTTTTCACGTCTCTCAATAGTAGTAGTATTTAAATGTCGGTACGGAAGTTCATTATAAGAAAGGTTGTTATAAATAGGAATCAACGAGGAGAAAAGAAAGTATTGCGATGTTAAGAGAAAAAGTGTATGACCGATGTTTCATGTAGTAATACTGACAATTATTTACAACATGACCTATGTGGCGAGTGATGTCAAACCAGCATAACCTTCTGTGAGTAAACTTCGCAAGGAACAAATAAATGTAAGTATAAAAGCTAATATAAGTTCTCTCGTGTCGAGAAACATTTATTACATATAGAACAAACTCTACGTTAACCAGAGACGCGTTTGTGAACTCAGAGGTGAGTTACCGCTAATAAAACTTAGACTGCTATTTTGAATATATATATATATTTCTTAATCGACAATAAATTCTATTATCTCTGATGCTCCGTTAAAAAGATAATTTTAAATACATTTTGTGGTGTAGAATTTAACAGATATACGTTTTGTTTCTTGTAGTAAAATCAACTGAAAGAAATAACTGTATTGGACGGACAATTCACAAATCATAAAGTAGATCGACAAATCGACATGAAGGAAAAAAATATTTATAAAATGTATACAAACTAAAATGTACAATACAGGCATATATTTTTATAGCATACATTTAAACTTAAATATTACTGTTTTCTTCTGACTTTCGGTTCTTGAGTTGAAATCCATGTCTAATTGAGCAACATGTAAGAAATGTCAATATAGCCCCTGATAAACAACACTTCGCCTACTTTCAAACACAAAAAGAACTGACCGGTTGCTTTTTTCAGCTTTTAAAGGAAAGTAATCAAAATAGAAATAATTTCTTAAGATTTACGTGTTTTTTCACTTATGTATTCGTACATTAACGCACAGAATCAAAAAGCTCAAATTCTACTATTTTAAATTTGTTTGACTGTGTTAGAGTTTGGGTAAGAAATGAGTAAACACTTTATTATCTGTAGTTTTAGGTGCTAGTAATAATATTCAGCTTTTATTCACTATTTCAAATCTACTTACCACTCGCAGTGCACAGACGTGAGCAGAACCAAGAATGTTTGAGCTCAGGTTGTCTTAGGGAGATTGCAGGACAGTTGATATAGTCTGTGTATGAGTAACCAGACATATGTCAGGATTAATCCTGATAATTAATGTTTACTCGATTTCTTATTTAAAATTGACAGGTGACCGCATGCTCAACCTCAAATCGAAGTTGTGTGGAAATCATTGACGAGAATCATATTCATCAACTTGTAAAATATTCAGTAGTGTATTGATGTTGTTAATGCTTATAAAAATTGTCTTCTTCAATAAATTATTCAAATGACAACGTACATTTCTTACAACATATACATTTACCTAGAAATATATTCATACGGATATTAATAATCTTAGACAGCAACTGGTTAGCTTCATTACACATTAGAATTATGAATGTTTTTGAATGTTTTATAAACTGAAAAGGATTTATGCTTTCAATAATGCACAAGGCTATTTATAAAGTTTCTACATATTTAAAAGCAAACACGAAAACATATAAACACAACATCTATATACCTATTCATAATCTTGATGATATAATATGTTATACTTATCTAAATAAACTATTCCATGTGTCTTGAGGCTGCTGTCAGGTTTATCTCTAAAGGGCCTTGATACTTAACTGTCTTGCCCTCAGTCTTGAAATGAAGAATTCAGATAAATCTTTCTGCATCTGTACTCGACTGTTGGAAACTGGAAATGTTGCTATGTGCAACGCATTTGTTGTTGTTTTTTTGTTTGTAGCATTTTCGATCATGATTTGTTGCATGATTTGTTTTCTTTTAATATTTATGTTTTTACAACCGTTATAAAGAAAGGTAACTGTAGAACTAAGAAATTTAATTCTTTTCTCGAGCTGGTAAGATCTTAGCTCGAATCCTCCTGAATTAACACATCACAATCTGAGAAAAAGAATCTTCGAAAGGGACGATGTGATTGACGACATGGCCACAGAACTGTGGACATTGACTTGACAGGACCATGAGAAATGTAGCGAGCAGAATAGCGAGCTAAAGTTTCTTTATTTTGCTGACGAAGGCTTAAAAATTCAACTTATATGTCATCTATACATTCCCAGATCATTATAAATCAAATGTGAAACTGTTTTCCAAATCTTTTCAATGATTACATTCACAAGACAGTTCACGACATTTCCTGGAATTCCAATAACACATTTTAGTGTTGAAGGCCAGCAAAACAAACTGTTTCTACTATTTGTTGTATCTCTGTCATGAAGCCATTGTACATATAAGTCTAGATATTGGATTCTCCTGGTTTGTTCTGCCGTAATAGAGAAGTATTTTGGAACTATATTCAGATTATGATAAAAGTAGACATCTCATTTTATTAAAGAAAAACAGTTTAATGGACGGAACGACAATTTTACATGTTATTTCTGCTGTTGTTGCAACAAATGCTTACTCTGAAGAAGAAGACCAAATAGATTCAGTTACATAGCATTGTCATGAAGCAAATTGCAAACGAGTTTAATTTTTAAAACTATGAAACTGTGGTAATTATCTCAAAGTCCAATTTTCAACAAGAAATGTAATTTGATAATGGTAAATCTTTAAATCAATTCTGCTTTTTAATATTTTGTTACTTAGTGTTTTAAGACCTTAAAGAATGCGTGCGTCAGTTCACTGCATGAAAATTTAAAACTGGAGAACTAATTTTCATGTCTGTGTGTGTAAACAAAAAAAGCACAGCCCCTGTTCTGATGATGCGTTTCTATAATAGTAACATTGTCAATTTTACAATAAATTGTATGTTTTTATAGCCTTATCTGTCGAACACACCAATAAAATGTGGCTTTTGATTAGTTCATGCTACTCTTTAATCTTTCTACCAAATATGTTTGTCAAAGTCATTCAAAACGGTGGTAAACATCAACGGTAAATGACTGGGACAACTGATTTTCTGTTTATTTTTTGACCTTATGATACTTTTAGCTAGTCTCCAGTGCATCTGAAATCATGGCGCATCAGGGGAAGGAAATACCTTTCTCGTTTGGAATTACTTTTATCCACGGCAGTGTCAGGTACACACTCTTTAACTCGTTTTAAGACAGTTTAAGATAATAGAAAGAGACATTCCACTTTAAATCTGCTCGAAAATCTGGGAATTTTTGAAACCTTTTTTGGCACCTTTGCTTCGAATGTACCACGTCCGCGATCCAAATAAGTTCACGCTGGTCACTAATAGTAAACTGTTTTCTTTCTTAAAACTTGATCGGAAGTGACTGGAGAAGAATATATAAATTTTTTTCTTATTTTGCACTGCCTGTTCTGTTTCTAGAATTGTGACTATGATAGTTTTATATCTATCTAGAAAGAAACAAATTAACCAACAAAGAAAACCATTTTTTGTCTTGAAGCAAAAAGAAAAAATATTTCTTGAATTATTTTATGCAGCGTTTGAGATTTTAACTCGATACCATAAAGTCTCGTTAGAAGTAGACTATTGAAGCGATACAGAATATTTTTTGTTGTATCTTTTCTCAAGAAAATATATATCAAAACATGTTTTAGAAACTGAAGATTTAGGTACATATATTGGATCATGTTTTCCAGCAATAGATATTGCTACAGTTTATCATTGTATTGTGCAAAGAAAACCATTGCCATGGATGTGTCCCATGGTTCTAACATAGTCTTGAATGCTATACAATTCATTTCTTATTTACCACTAAGGTCATCAAGAGACATACAAGTGTCAGATTGTCAAGTAATACATAAATATTGTTTGCATATTGTGCAAAGATATCTTTAATCTCATTTCCTAGTATTATATTTATAGGCCAGGCTGTATCTACACACCCAAAAATCAACAAATACGTTTGTAAGATAACGAATACAGGAAACCTTTGAAACAAATAATTTTTTATATTTTATTTAGTATTCTGTAATCAAATTTCCATCATCTAAACAAATAAATCACCAAGGACACAAGTCAACGATGTAAGAATGTATTGTTTAACGAAAGATTTTTAAATATTTTTTTTATGCAAAATAAGTTTTGTTATTTGCAAACTTAGCTATTTCATCATAGAGTTGCAGCTGTAAAGTTTTACCAATTATTTTTCCTTCAGTTCTGGATTTCTTTTATGAAATATATTGTTCATTCAAAAGTCTGTTTCTGTCTCTAATGCTAAAATAATCTTGCTCCGTAACCCGTTAAAAGAATTTTAACAAAATTCGTTTTGTCATTCAGCCCAGCTACCATCATAGCCTAATATAAAAGCTTCAGATGTAAGTAATGAAATGGAAGGGAGACATCAAAGTCACAAAGGAGAAGTAAAACAAATTTATGGTCACTAGCATTAGAGATTAAAAAGCAGATACTGTACACTGAAACATCATTGCACTAAAAGACACACTAAAAAAAATTATATTTTCGTCCAATTTGCATTTCTTGGAGTTTCGTGTGCATATCATTGCAACAGATTGTCAACATCCCGCGATGTCCTTCAGCTCTTTCTTAAAGTAGGTGTGTACCTTGCAACACAAACAAATAAAACTTGCAATCACATCTGCATTTTAAATACTATTCATTCATATATCGTCTTTGGGAAAAGGCTTAGGTAATTCCCGACCCTTTGAGTAGTAGGAGAGTGAGGTAAGAAGCAACTCTTTTTTCCAGACCATCTCTACGTCACGACACCAGAACTCTAACTACTTGGCTGTCACTTTTATTGTCTTTTAGTGAATCCATAGTTTACAGTAATTTACAATTTAATCCCTAAAATTTTTCAAGGATTTTATGTAAACATTTAGTTTTTAAAATGCAGCTTTTATGCAGTTTGTAGCAGCCGTTGCAGATGATCTTGTCCTGGCAACATATGTTAAAAGCTGCAGAATGGGTTATTTTGTTTTTGACTCCTCAAATTACAGTTAAGTCTCATCTCTGTTATTCCAAAGAGGTAATCTTTTTTAAATAAGGTATAATCTTTTACTATTTTATATAACTTGTTTATCTTTTTTACACTTTTCTGTCAGTATGTGTGTCACCAAACGTCTAAAGCATGGTGAGCATACCTTCTCGATGTGGCTTTTATACTCTCCAAGAGTTACCTTCCTGTTGTCTGAAAAGATAAAAACAATCGAGATGTTTAGGCAGGGTAACATCCACCTAAAAATGTTTTAAAGGCTACACTTTTCAAACATTAATGAGCGTAAAAAACAAATTCTTCACTTAAAGTTTACCCCAAAACCTCTAAAATTATAATTTAATCCGCTTTATTTCTATGCCAGACACAACTGACTTAAAAGGAGGATTTCTCACTGTCCACATCCAGGCGGCTGAAATGTATGCATATGAACGATGAATCGGCTACACCGTCGACTGCGGAGTCCAGACTGTCCATAAAGTTAAATAAAATTTGAACTTGAAGAGGAGGAAGATCTGCAGGATTCTTAGCAGTGAACTCTTGAAGGCTGACCACTCCATCATCTGCAAATGTGGATAAAAAATTTTTAAACTCGTGTTAAATTTGTCTAAGTTGAGATGAACACCAAAGAGCAGTAAAATAAGCATTAAGAACATGAAAGAGTCGAAAATGTACCGTTTGTATCTATTGTCCTGAACACAGTGAACAGTTCACTCAGATGGATAATGTCGTCGAGGTTCAGATCGTATACTTTGAAATTCTCGATTGTTGCATTGCTGGAAAAGCTGAAAGTATCAACAAATGAAGCTGATTTAGCTGCAAAGTGTCATTTTGTTTGTTATATTTGCATGCTTGTGTGTATTTTTGTACAAATTTGTGTTTATTTCATGTTCGTAATGATAGAACTAGTGTCTGCAATAAACTAAAATTTTTTAAGTAATTTTTTTAAAACATTTAAAGGCTCCTTCTTTATTTATTTACTTTACTTCCAGTGTGCACACGTTATAATATCTGATCCGACATGAGAAAATTTCGCTTTTTTAACATCTCGTATATAAAGTGGAATGTTTAGCTGTTTTCATATGTTATTACCCATTCTGTATCAGATGTTGGCTGAGCGCAGTCGCAAGAAATCCAAATAAGAAGAGGATTTTCATTTTATTCCAATTAATCTGCAAAGTGGATAGTAAGAAAATAAATGTAAATTTGTGTTGTTTTTTTTTTTTGGTTGCTCTTTTTGTAAACCTTTTGTAAACCGACTGACATTTTAAAACATATAGTCATTAATTTACGATAATAAGAACTATCTTAGATACCATGTTTTAAAGTTAGCTTAAACTCATTTACGTTATGTAAATTTTAACAAATATGAGCTCTGTTTTATTGTAGTGAAATGAGTTGAAAGACTATAACTGTATAGGACGGAGAAATCACAGATTGTAAAGTAGGAAATTAAGAAGAAATGTTAATGAAATATATATACACACACACAAAAGTACAAAACTAGCACATTTTTGATTAGAATGAACATTTGAATTTATTACTTCTTAATTTTCCATTTCGGTTGTTTGAGTACACATCGACAGCTAATTTACTAACCGGCAACTAATGAACTTGATAAACAACACTTCGCATTTTTCAAACATAAAAAAGAATTAATTGGCTGATTTTTGTAGCTTTTAAAGGAAAGTAAACGGAAGACACACGATTCCGAAGGGTTCCAGTGTTTCCTCTCTTTGGTATTCGTTTATTAACGAATAGAATTAAAAGATCTCATATTCAACTGTTTTACATTTATCTAACTGTGTTAAAGTGTAGGAAAAAAAACGACATAAAACTTTATTCCTTGCAGTTCTAGATACTTGAAAAAATATTTACCTTCTATATATTATTTTTAATCTACTTACCACTCGAAGTGCAGAGACGTAGAAAAGAACCAAGAATGCTTGAGCTCTGGTTATGTCTTAGTGAGATTGCAGGACAGTTGATATAGTCTGTGTATAAGTAACCACAAACATATGTCAGGATTAATCCTGTTAATTAATGTTTACTCGATTTCTTATTTGATATTGACAGGTGACCGCATGCTCAACCTCAAATCGAAGTTGTGTGGAAATCATTGACGAGAACACAAGCTACGAGTGACAGCGTGGCAGTAATATTACACAAATAGTATTTCCCTTTTCTTTCCTTTTTTTACAATTGAAAACATAACAAAGTAATCTCTTCTATTTGAAATAATAATAACCTTCGTTCAAAAATTTAATAAGAGATTAGAACTATTTAGCATGAATGGTAAAACATTACGCATACATATATCTATAAATATTTTATAATAACTGCAATCGGAACACTGGATATGATGATACTGTAGCATGTGGTCTATCGTACTTAGATGACCGGTCAACCAAACCACGATCTTTTTTTCTCTTACTGTTTGTAATCTCTTTACGATACATGTTTTGTTTGGCTACCCACAGTGTGTGAGGAGAAGTCCATCGTATTGTGATATTGTCATGGGCAGACTGTCGATGTTGATCTCATCACGAGTTCGACTCAAAGTTCCTCAAGCGGTCATCTGTCAGATTAAGTTAAGCCTGTGAAGATTTATTTTTTGCTCAAGTTTTATCCTGATTTACGGACCTGGTGATTCAGAAGCAAGAGATAAAGTTTGTCCTGGCTGCTTTCGATGAGTCACCATTGCTCAAACATATCTGTCTGCTGACTTCACTACAAATAAGTTGGTGTGTACTGTATAAGATGAAAAATAAAATCAAACTGTTTTTTTAAGTAAAAATGTACAATTTATTTTTTTTAATTTGATAAGTGACACTGTTTCAGTCAATAGCCACCACAGCTCAAAAATGAATTGATGTCGGATACTTTTCTATTAAATAGATCTTTAAAAATTGTAAAAAGGCAGATATTGAACAAGTAAGTGATTTACGAGTTTAAAATCTTACTTAAGACCCTAACCAGTGCACTTTACCTTATCTATCATCAATTGTAAAATTACTTAATAGTGTTTTGATGTTGTTAATTCTAATCAACATTGTCTTTTTAATCAAGTTATTCAAATGACAACTTACACATATTCCAACATGTACATTTACCTAGAAATATATTCATAGGAATATTAACAATCTTAGACAGCAACTGGTTAGCTTTATTACACATTACAATTATGAATGTTTTTGAATGTTTTATACACGGAAAAGGATTTATGTTTTAAATAATGCACAAGTCTGTTTATAAATGTTGTACATATTTAAAAACAAATGCAGGCATATACTAACACAACATCCATATACCTATTCATAATCTTATACATAAACCGATCTAAGAATATAAAAAATAATATAATATGTTGTACGTATTTCCATAAACTACTCCATGTCTGTTCAGGCTGCTGTCAGGTTCATATCTAAAGGTCCTTGATACTTAACTGTGCTGCCCTCAGTCTTGAAATAAAGTATTCAGATAAATCTTTCTGCATCTGTACTTGACTGTGGGGAAACTTGTAATGTTGCTATGTGTAACTCCTTTGGTATTTTTTTTTTGTTTGTTTGTTTGTTGTGGGCTTTTCGATCATGATTTGTTGCATGATTTGTTTTCTTCCAATATTTATAATTTTACATCCGTTATAAAGAAATGAACTTAAGAACTAAGAGATTGAACTACTTTCTCGAGCTGATCGAATCCTCCTGAATATTCCCAAATAATTATAAATCGAAAGTGAAACTGTTTTTCGAATCTTTGCAAAAATTACATTAGTAAATACTGACACACACTATCCCGAAGCAAACCACTCTGGCATCTGTATCTAATATTTTATCTCTTAATACTTTGACAAACATCGGAAAACTATGATAAAACCACGTAAAAATAAAAAAATCACTTTCCGTCTGTTTTACTGAAATCAGCATTATAGGACAAAAAATAAACTGGGTTAAAACATTGTAAGATAATAAAACTTAAAAATTTTAGATTACCCATGGTTCTGGTTCCAATTCAACGGACTTCTAAACTGTCACCCTGCAGTGCATGCGGGTGATGTATTGTATATACGGTGACTGATACTCACCTGTGCACAAGGCAACTGTTTTGTCTTATTTTAATTTACTTATTTTTTTGTTGTTGGATTGCTCGCGCTGATCTATATTTGTTCATATGAGAGTTTGGAATGTTTGCTTTTTGATTACTATCAGTATTATTTTTGTGGCTAATAAATTAGTTTTGTTTTGTTACGTGAATTTTGTCTTTGGGATTTCTGTGTATGGTCTGCGCTCAGTTGAGGTTCGACTGGCTTCGCAGCGGTCACGTGACACACCTACTATTCTTTCTATCATATCTGTTTGTCAAAGTCAATCATAACGGTGGTAAATATCAACGGTAAATGACTGTGACAGCTGCTTTTCCTGTTATTTCTTTGACTTTATGCTACTTTTAGCTAATATCCTTTGCATCTTTAATGGCGCATCAGGGGAAGTAAATACCTTTTTGGTCTGGGGTTACGTTTATCCACCATAGTGTCAGGTACACGCTCATTAACTCGTTTTCAGACAGCTTAAAATGATAGAAACAGACATTCCACTTTCAATCTGCTCGAACATTTGAGAATTTTTTCTGATACTGAAAATTTAAAGGTATATGTTATGCATTACGCTGGAGAAATTTAAAGAAGTAGCACTGTCTACAACTGAATCAGCAGTTTGTAACATTGTACACAAATGGTTTTTAGTCGTTTTTAAGCCTCATTTATAACTTTAGATGGTAGTTGTTGTTATTCAGTGTTCAGAGCGAAACAAAGACGTTAAAACCAATTATATATTTGCACTTAAATGTAGTTTGCGATATTAAGTGGTGCACTGACGAGTTGTACTCAATAAGTTTCTACTCAAGATTGTGTTTTTTTAAGGTCTACAAGAAATTACTTTTTAACTCGTCCTCGGACACAATGACAGGATAGTGACTGCTAAAAATGTTAAGATCGAATGCAGTTAACTTTTGACACCTTTGACTCGAATATACCATGTCCGCGATCCAACTAACTTCACGATTGTTACTAATGGTAAACTGTTTTCTTTCTTAAAACTCGATCGGAAGTGACTGGAGAAGAATAAATACACTTTTTTTTCTTTTTTAGCACTAACTTTTCTCTTTCTGTGACAATGATAAGTCCATATCTATCGAGAAAGAAACAAATTAATAAACCAAGAGTACCATAAAAGTCTCATTAGAACAGGGGTCTCAAACTCATATTAGCATGTGGGCCGCAGTGGAAAGTAACAGCCAGTAAGCGGGCCGCACCACGAAAAGAAAATGGTTTTTCATTAAATTTTACGAAAACTACTGTCACTGCAGTTAAATGCTAAAATCAAGTTTTTATAATTATTAATTACATTTAGTGTAGTTTATTACATGCACAGGCAGTTTAGTTTATTAAAATAAGTTGACATTATCTCTGTCACTAATAAAACAGCAGAAACTGTAGTTCCCCCCAAAAAAACCAACTATAATTACTAGGCCTACTGCAGATGGCTCGTCACTCATGTTTTTGTCCACTCAACTGAGATCGTTTGGCAGAGACCAGACATCGACGTTAGGCCTGAAGTCGCGTGTAGTGGCAAGCCGCAAGGTTGCTCTCAGATGCTCATCAGTCAGTCTTGATATTAATGCTGTTTTGTTGATCTTCATTCTGGAGAAAAACTGTTCGCAAACGTACGTACTCCCAAACATCGCTAGAATTCTAGAAGCTGTGCAGAATAAGTTTGGAAAATTCTCTCTAGGAAGAAACTGGTAGGAATCTGGAACTCCAACATCAACGTATTTTTTGCTTCAGAACAGTGTCACTCTGTAGGTCCAGTAGTTCCATCTGGACTTCCTCTGGAACGTTTTTCACATCAACTGCGAACGGAGTGGCAACAAGGTAAAACTGTGGTTAGAGAGCA
This sequence comes from Pomacea maculata, assembly GCA_004794325.1. Lineage (NCBI taxonomy): Eukaryota > Metazoa > Mollusca > Gastropoda > Architaenioglossa > Ampullariidae > Pomacea > Pomacea maculata. Next base: position 11,033 of record SRHC01001562.1, on the reverse strand, counting down.
GTGAATTGCTGAAAGCGGTGTTCAAAATTCTTCCAGTAGTCTGGAGAGGATGTCTACGTAGTCTTTCAGGCGCTGTGGTTCAACCGTTATGCTCTGTAGAAAAGAGAAATGAGCCAGGTTTCCATCTGCCAGCTGAGTGGCCCACAAAGTCAGCTTGCATCTGAATGATTTGATGCGGTCAAACATCACGGTAATAAGCTGCTTTGAGCCCTGCAGTTGTGAGCTTTCAGTAGTTCCCTCCCTTGTGTTATTTTCATTTCGCTTGTGAACGTTGGTAATTTTCTCCGCGGGAGTAAATCACCAAGCACAACATACATATACACCTCTCACGTGGCCGCGGGCCGCACAAAAATGTTTCGCGGGCCGCATGCGTGTTTGAGACCCTTGCGTTAGAAGGAGACTATTGAAGCGATACAGTATATCTTATAGTGTATCTTTTTTCAAGAAATTATGTATCAAAACACGTTTTAGAAACTGAAGATTTAGGTACCAATACTGGATCATATGCTCCAGCAAAAGATATTGTTACAGTTTATGATTGTATTGTGCGAAGGAAACCATTGCAATGGATGTGTCCCATGGTTCTAACGTAGTCTTGAATTTTATACAAAGCATTTCTGATTTACCACTTCTGCTCTCTTTTTTTGACAACTTATTGACAAACACGGATCTGTTGTCTAAACTAACAGCTAGCTATCTGAAAGCATGCCCACTAAAGTCATCAAGAGAAATGTCAGATCGTCGAGTAATAGATAAATATTGTTTCCATATTGTGCAAAGATATCTTTAATATCGTCTCCGAGTATTATACTTCTAGGCCAGCCTGTATCTACAAATGCAGAAAGCAACAAATTGAATTTGAAGCAAAGAATTTTTATATTTTATTTATTTTTCTTAAAACCTAATTGCCCTCATATGAAAATTACTAAATCATCAAGAGAGCAAATCTACAAAGTCAAAATGTATTGTTTAATGAAAGATTTTTTGGCTTATTTATGCAGAATTAATTTTAGTTTTTTAATAAACCTAATTATATCAGCATAGATGTGCCGCTGTAAAGTTTTACCTCTTAATTTTTCTTTATCTTTCTACTTCTTTTATGAAATATATTGTAAATGACAAAGTTGTGTTTCTGCCTTTGATGCTAAAAAATCTTGATGCCGTAACCCGTTTAAAATATTTTAGCAAAAATGGATTTGTCATTAAAGCCCAGCTACCATCATAGCATGACATAAAAACTTCAGATGTAAGGAATAAAAGGAAAGAAAGACATGAAAGTAACTAAAGAGAAGTCAAACAAAACGAAAATCACTAGCAACAGAGATTGAAAATCAGAACACGTTCATTGAAACATCACGCCACTAAAAGACAATTAATAAACAAAGAAAAA
>SRHC01001561.1:115799-128219 GCA_004794325.1 Pomacea maculata | reverse complement strand
TTTTTATATTTTTAATTACAATTTCATTTTTTTTCTAAAAGTCAGTCTGTTTATTAATCGAGATCCGTTTGGGAGAACAACACAGGAAGTTGAAACTTCACAAAATTAAAACAAATCTGTAAATTTTGCCACTTCCGTCAGTTTACTGTTTATTTGGTGGAAGAAAACTCTTCAGGTTTGTTTATAAAGAAAGCAAAATTTTAATTTCAGGCAAACAGTTTCAAGCGTATGGTCAAAAGTTTTGTTTAGGTAGAATCCCTCTTTTAACGGATTTCGTGTCTGAGTCGACCTGGGTTCTGTCATCCCTGGTGTGACTCAACACTCGTCGAGCACCGGTCAGTTCTCTCGTACAGTCTATGTGAAAGTCGTTGGCATGAAAGACAGGGAAACAATCACACAGACATTCATGTGATTGGCAGTGTAGGCAGGATGGATCGAATGGAAAAAAAATCTATGCTTTCATCAGCGTTAGCCGTTTCATTACCAAATGGCCGGAGGTGCCGGCAGAAATGCTTCAGAAGAAAAAACGAATGACATACATACGTTCGAAGTCTCACGACACAAAAAGAAGTTTGAAAGCCGAGGCCTAGCATGCAAGCACAAATCTTTATGGTTTCTGTGCTCTGTTTATCGCCACAGACCCAGCTCCGAGTTGGTAGTGCGAGATTATTTTCATGGTGTTGGGAGGGCGAAGTACCCGGAGCTTGAAATGCGCACCCAGCCACCCGCAGCAGGAAGGCAACAACCTCACGGCGGCCAACAACATTCTGTAGGGTGGTAGGTGTAGGTACAAGCTCACCAACAGTTCTACAACACAGATCTTGTCAAAGCACGAGATACATCTACCACTTGTCTGAACATCAACCACAGACCGGGAGGTTTAGTTTTTTTAGACCAATCTATATATATATATATTTTTAAATTAATTTTTGCCAATCAATCACTCGACCTGACACAATTTTTATTTTGCTTCTATCTCTATTTTTGATATCAGTCTCAATTTATATCTGAAACCAGTCTATATTTAGTACCATAGTCCAACCAGTCTCCACTTCCATCTGAGAACATCACGATTTCCGTCTTCTTCTGTCTGGCAACAATTTCGATGTCTGAGGCCAGTCTCCGTTTCGATTTGAGATTAATCTCCATTTCTGTCTGACACCAGCCAGCATTTTTCCCAAAGACCACACAACTAGTATTTTTCTGTCAGATTCTAGTCTGTGTTCCTGTCACAGACCATCCGCTAACCCTAGGGGCAGTCAGGCAGCAGAATCAAGGCGACAACATGTCGTGAGCAGTAATCAACACGTGACACCGAGGTCAGGTCAAGTCGTTGGGTCAAAGAGACAAGAAGAGGTTCTTTTACAAAAACTGAACCTTTACAAGAACGAACACAGAGAACGGATCTTGTCTCTGATTTACCGGCTTTTCTCTAAAAATAAAAAAAGATTAAACATACCCTGGTAAGTCTAGTTTCATGACTAATGTAATGCTGTTCAAGATATTTTATATTTCATGTTGCTTAAGTGTTTATACAATTTTTTTTTTTTTGTCGGTCACACTTGTTACTCTTCTCCTACAAAGCTAGAAGTTAGCTCTTTTAGAGAAAATAAATTTTTAAAGCGCTATTTACTTTGTAGGTAATGGTTTTCCGTGCAAGCTGAGCTGTGAGAGTGGCCACGTGACCTCAGTTTGATGAAAGCGCATGCGCAGTGCCGCTCTTGGCTCGACTCTCATTATCGGCGAGCGCTTAACGAACAAGCGTCGGAGGTTTCAATCTCGTTAATCGAATGGAGCCGACACAATGGCTTTTGTGTCCCATTTTGTGTCCTGGTGAGTACTTTATGTTTTGTCCTGCAGGTCCACGACCTGGTCACTGATCTCCTGGCATGTCACGTGCTCGCGTGATAGCTCCAGAAATCGTTAGGCGCTCGATGAATTCCAGCTCTGACTGCATTTCGGTGATTGCAGACGACCGCCCATGGAAAGCATGGAACTTGTCCTGTCTCTAGTTTCTTACTTTGAAAGTAACTCCGACATCGTTTTAATGTTCCGGGACTACAGTTGGCGAAAAAAACAAGAAGAAACTCCTCCTTTCGGATAATCAAAGCTGTTTATTTTTCCCTGCTTTGTGAAAGCACCCTTTCCAGTCTTTCTTCTCGGGTCAAAAGCCTTGTGAAGATTCTGGTGAATGACAGTAATTACGAGACAGTTAAGGAAGATAGTGATGGTCTCTGACAACTTGTGAGATTCCAGAGAAGTCTTCCAAAGGTAATTTTGACACATAGCTGTTGACTTCCGGTCTGAAAGAGAATTGCGCGCGCAGTCCGTCGTTTCGTATTGAAAACTTCGCAGCTTGGACCTGCATCCAAAAAATCAGGGCTGGACTGAATTTCAATGTCTGAGAACAGTCCACATTCAAAAAGCTGTCAATCATACGAAGAGTAGGGTCTCTGTGATTTAAAAATAAAAGGCATTGTGGACACAGTTTCCCCTTCTACCAGTGAAAACTACAATTTTCTCGGTATAAAGTGAAAGTCGCGTTTTTCCTGCAGTGGTGGAAGTGATCTTTGGCGGAGTTGAATGCATTCCGTGTAACCTTTATCACCTCTTTAATCTAGCAGCTATTCACATTACAGGTGGGTCAAGAGCTTAACTTCCAGCAGATGGAATAAAAATGATGCAGAAGTGGCAGTGCTCTTCATAACGGCAATTTTCCTGGCCTGGAACATGCAGTTATCCTAAGAGGAGGCACTGATCGCGAGTCGAAGCTCGTCATTTTCACGTCCTTGTCACGTAGTAAACAAGTATTTCCTTTGGCACAAAATATCGCTTTAGTTATTTCCTTAAATAATTTAGAATAGTGACAGGGAAGTGTCGCAAGTTGTAACCTTAACCTCAGGCCTACCCACAATCCCCAGTCCTGCGCAGTCCACAGTTTCCCTTCTGACAGTCTCCTGCAGCGCTGTAGAAGGACTGAAGGTGTGCAACTGTCGTCTTCTGTCATCTTCATCATATACCACCCTCCTACCCAAAGAAAAAAACCACCTCCAGACGGCGCTGGTGCGTTGTGGCTTCCTGTGAAGCATGTGATGCTGATGATGCGGCTCTTTCTTGCTGTTCGCCGGGCTGACGGTTTTCTCCTTCAAACGGTGTATTTGACAGGGTCATGGGTCACACAAATACCGGCATTGGATTTGTGGTAGTGGCAAGTGGGGGCTAGGAGAGGTGATGGTGGTGGTGGTGATGATGGAAGCAGCGGCAGTACTTCAAAACATTGCTTGCACTGGTTCACGATAAGACAATAAGTCCATGTCACTTTGCGCATTCACGGGGAATGAGGGGTGGGGAATAAAATTTCGGCAGTACAGTGGCCCTGGCAAAAGTTATCAGATCTGCGTGTGCGAAAGAACCAGAAAATTAAAAAATTGAGTATTTCCGTGTTTACTGATCCCAGTGCGATAAACAGTTTACATCCTACTGGCGTTAGCAAGTTGAGCTCACGTGCTTACATTTCATTAAAGCCGTGGCCACTGTAGTGTGCCTCCATCGTCAGGAACCTCCTCGTGCGAGCTGAGCCCCTGTCATCAGCGCATGCGCAGAATACAGCAGGTGCCCACATTCAATGGAAACTAGGGCGAGTTCATCGTGTCAAATTACGTAACATCCTCTCCCCCCCACTTTTTTTTTTTTTTCTCCACTATTCCCTGCTCCCCGGAGACTACAGCGCGCCCTGACGGTGCAGTGGCAAACTACAAAATTACCCCGCGTGTGGTCTGCCACGTGCACACTGGCCGCCCTTTGACAAATGGCCTTCCGGTTGTTTCCGGTTCCTGTCTCTACACCTCACTCTCCTTGCTTGCTCGCTCGTGTCTCCCTCCCTCTCCCACCTTTTGCCTGGTTTTGTGCACGTATGTCTCTTCATACATTCTGACGAAAACTTTCTTTTTCTTTTTTTTTTCTTTTTTTTTCTTTAGAAATTTTCGATTTTCTGAAGCCATGCTGTGAGTCTTTATCTCCGTTGTTTTTTTTTAAAGGATGGAACGTATTTGTAAACTTCAGCTGGTCATCCCTTAGTTGTGTCGACGGGATTAATAACTCCTTGGGTGACAAGACAGCTGCTGCATCTACTGCACGAGTGTCAGTGATGGGCAAACAGATAGCAAGGCAGTGTATCCCCCACTCACACATTCCTACTTACTGTAAATGACCATCCCCCTCCGGTCTACTGTTCGTTTATACTGGCAGCAGTACAAGCATTATTAATGACTGATATACCTACATGCTATATTATTATGTTGTGATAATTATTAACTTTACAAGGTGCATTCTACAGTTACAACTTTTGAAATTTTAATTTGTTGCTTTTATTATGATTATTATTTTCTGTTGTTGTTGTTGTTGTTGTTGTTGTTGTTGTTGTTGTTGAAGAAGATGCTTTTAGAAAGGAGCATAAAATCACCTGGAGTTGATTTCGCACAATTTTCCTTTTTTTTTATCACGGGTTGGGCTTAGGCCCACAAGGTGTTACCTCCCACTGACCACGCGATCACGGCTTTGCTAGGACTGGTCAGTCGGGGAGGGCGGGATCAAAGGACAGTTGGACTGTACTGAAGTAGGTGCCGGTGCTTCCTACCGACTCTGTCAAGTTATACTGAGCTGAGATGTCTCCCGAGTTAACCTTCACTCTAGGTACAGGCGGATTCTCTGATCGCCTTGTCACATGTGCCATAGTGGAGTTTGAGACACAGGACCTCGTGACATCCTACCACCAGGTCAGCAATTAGGTCTTGCTTGAGTATGTCCACTTCGCCCACTGGTGATGACTCACATCAACGATGCCAGTGAAGCCCCTCAGGAGTCCAGCGACCGTCTGTCCATCACAGGGACACAAATGAACCTCGCCAGCTACAGCCGAATACGAGGATTGTGTGTTTGTGTGTCTGTTCTCTCACTCTCTCAGGACTAAAAATGAACGCTGATTGCGTGTGGATAGGCGTGTGCATCACAGAGCACAAAAAAGAAGGAATTTTTGTGAGTGAACAAAAGTATGCAACGCACTAGGATGTGTTATCTCCCCTGACGAGGAGCGATGAGGATCAGCGCGATGAAGGTATGGAAACGAAGAAAACCCTGACGGACATGTCACGACTCAATCAATCCTGTGACTCAGCTTCGAGACAACAGCTTTAGCGCCATTTTGTTGGCTGCTCACAGGATCCGCCAAAGTTGTTGGCACGTCACGCTACGACTTCCGACTCCTCTGGTTTCCATGGCTACGATGTGTGGTTTTCACCTCAGCTGCAGTCATGTTCAAGCCCAAGGAATTCTCGTCCTCCCCGCACCAGGATCTTTCTTACCACCTGGCATGTAACAGTTTTTCTCCATCGTCAGAGAAAATAGCAGTCCCTCTAAAAATCGCGAACTAAACTTACTGGTGTGTCGTCTGCGAAGCTAGAATGGCTTTTCTCAGTGAGTCTAGGATTTCGGTTTTTTTAAAAATTATTTTTGCAAGAAATATATTACCAAATCTCTAGCCACCCTTTGTTCGCAAGAGGCAAAGTCATCCCCCTCATGCCCAGAAATGGTAAAATCAGTCCCTCAATGTAAACTTTGTATGTCATCAACAGAGAACTGAGGACATATTCACACTTATTCACACTTTTTGCCGAGTGCCATTCAGCAGATGGCGACACTATCGTCGGAGACCCGGGGTGGGCAAAGTACGGCCACCGGACGTCTTTAGATCGGACTGTCGACCAAAATGTGAAGTGCATTTGTTTTAATTGTTTGTAATCAGCCTAGACTTATTTGATTGAAATTTAATTTATCAAGTACGACGGCGATAGAAACCGTCAATCAGTAACATTCTAACACGAAGTACAAAGATAACAAATAACACGGTTGACATTAAAGTTAGAGAGCATCGGGGTGGCTGCCTTCAAAGGAAAGGTTGGTTTTAAAGTTTTATTGTGAGTGAATTCAAAAACCTTCCCTTTAGACAATAAATTCGAACAAAGCGAAAGTCATTCATTTGTTGTCCATTCCATTATCATTAAGTTTGTTCTGCAGTCATGTGGCCTGGGTTTTTGGAAGCTCTGCCCACCCCTGTCCTAGTATTATATGTCCTACACTTATTCATCAGCATTCATCTCTCAGAGATATGGTTACGGCGCGGAGTTGCTTCAGGGCACCAATAAAATAAGTGAGCCTCCCTCTCAAAGTGCTCTTGGTATCAATCGAATAATTTTTCTGATGAAAGTGCTGAGAATATCAGGTTATCACTAAAATATTGCCCCTGCTTAAAGTACTCCGATAATCAGTTTCCAGTGATGCAGTAAACAGACGCCATTGCCAGTCTTCAGGTCGGCTGTGTGGGTAAATTGACCTTTGACCGAATTTTCTGCATACAAATTATTTAAATCAACGTGTTACCGTTGCTAAAAATAGATTTTTCGTGCACAGTGGTCGTCGGGTGGCATAGTATATTACTGACACACCTACAACATTCATCAACAACAACTAGAGCGACACTAACATCGCGAGGTGCTGTGATTGTTAATTACAGAAGACTCATTAACGATGTGACCTGGTGCGCACGGAGTCCATTGGTTGTTTGTCATTGAGTAATGAGCGCTTCCGGCGAACAGCAAACACGTGACTAGAGAGAGAGAACACAACCCACCTGTGTCTGGCAGGTGTGCGGGGTTCGTCAGCTTACAGCCACAAAAGGAAATTAGGTTGTGGTGATGGGTGGTGATGGGGATGGGGAGGTAGATCGAGCGCCAGTCGGGGAGGCCAGTGGCTGAAGCTCAAGTCACGTGTCAACCCCGCGAGTCGTCTTACCCTTGTCTCTGCTGAGGAACTTCTGATAGTATTTCTCTCTAAAGCATGCTAGAAGGTTCGTGTCTCTCAGCCTTATAACTGCAAATGTTGTCGATTGCGTTAACATGTTTACTTCTTAGTTGTACAGGCGGCAGCATCAATGATTTAGCAACACGAGCTGTCCGGTTAAAATATTCTCATGACCTGTGTGGCTCAGGTTGCTGCTGCGTGATGTGTTCACATGTGTGTGTGAGAGAGAGTGCATGTGTGGATGTTTATAATGTTGATGATTATATAATATATCGCCCATAAAATATTGAGTTGCACAAGTCATTACATATTTTTCTATGTTTATTTAAGGGCATTTACCTCTATAAAGAACGAAGATCAATCAGTGATTTATTGCCCGTTTTGTTCGGTAACCTTTTGCCGTCAGTGATCATAACTCCTCGTTCATAGAAGGACATGTTTTATTGGTGAAAATCTCAACAAGGTGTTGATTTACAGCCTCGTCTGAGTTGAACGATATTCCACGCAAGGAATGTTGAAGAGAGCGAAGCACGTGGAAGGCTGAGGTCACAAGGTGAGGAGAGTGTGGAGGGTGTGACAGCATCCTATCCAAGCTCCAAGAACTGATGACGGGTGATCAAACGTGTGTGGTCTCATGTTGTGACGGAACACGACTCCTTGACCATTTACGAGCGCTGGACATTCCTGGATGATGGATTCGTTCAAACTGTTTTATTGCCGACAGTAAACATTGTTTGGTTCCTTGGAAGGAGCTCGTAAAAACACGGCATCTTCAAAACCCACCACACTGAGACCATAACCATCCTCAGAAAAATGTCTGCGTTTGGCACCGTTTGAGGAGAATCATGTCGGGACTAAGACCGTTTGCGCCTCAGATTGTTGTAAATAATCCACTACTCATCACCGGCTATCAGTCGCTTTAAAAAATTCGTTCTCGCACTTAATGAGCTTACACCCGCCGTCAAATGTCCGTCCTTCAGTTCACGAGGAACACACATGTGGAGGCTGCTTACCTACCCCAGCTTATTCAGGTTGTCGTCAACGCTTGAATGATGAACCTTCCATGTTTCTGCCATCTCTTGCGTAGTGTCACGTGGCTTTGACTCGACCAATGGTTGTTTATGACGTCATCACCCTCGGTGAGCCTCCATGACCGAGGAGAGACCTTGAGATCAAATCCCCAGCACGGAACTTCGCGAACCATCCTCGACACTGATCGACGTTGTTGTAGATCACGTGACCATAAATTTCATGCAACTTTTCACAAGCTTGACGCGCGTTCTTCCCTTTACGGAGGTAAATAATGCGAAAATTTACAGCTTGATCTTCCATCTTTAACTTCTTGTAAAATCTCCAAAACTTAGCCAAGTCTCTCAATTTTTGTTTTTAATTTTTAAGAATGAAGCTATAACTGTCAGTTGTCAAAGGACAGACAATAACATAGATGCAAACGACTCTAGTACTTCCAAAAATAAACTAGCGCCATCTATTGCAAAAATGCATCAGGACTTTTCCGACAACCCAATATAAAAGTTATGAGAGAAGATACACTCGTCCAGGGCCCCGCAGGGCCCCACGTACTGCTCAGACTGCCTCTGACTTTTAATGTAAGTCTGGATAAAGGACTGTCAATGGAATATTGGATAATAAAATATTCAGTTTCCTTTGTATTCTGCACTTAAAGACCGCATTAAGCTGCAGTGATGGATATCTTAACCTCTCTGCACTTTCCAAACAGCAGGTCAACAACGACCAGCGAGAAAAAATACATTTTAGCCCCTCCACACCATCACAAGAAAAGGGTAACAAACCGTTTTAAAAAATGTGTAACATGAATCATGCTGCTTTTCTTTGTGCACTTTTTCGCGGTGCCAGCCGGTGTTTGTTTGTTTTTTTTCTTTTGGTGTTGGTTTGTTTGGTTTTTATTTTTTTTTTTTTTTAGTTGGTTTGTTTGGGTTTTTTTTTAGTTTTAGTTTTTGCAAAGTTGGCCGCCGTCTCGAGTGGTCGCTGAACTGATCACATAGACGTCTCTGCTTTTTTAACGACTTGATAGGATTCCATTGCATATAAATTGCCACCCAAGTGGTGTCCGGACTTTTTTACGATATCGTTACGCGTGCGCCAGCCGACGTCCTCGCCGGAAAACCTTTGCCTTCTTAATGAAAGTGCGCTAAGGGCCGCGATCCAAATGAAACATACAAATGGAATCATTATCAGTTATTATCGTTATCAATTCACAGGACCTCGCGGATATCGTTACAGCCTCACCCGGTCTTTTCGGTGCACAGCAACAGACATTACAAATTTCCTTCGTTGTGCATGTTGTTGCGAAATCATTTCTTCACATGACATCGTGCGGGGAAGATGATCCTGCGGAAGTTGTTATGGCCTAAGTGTGAACGTGTCTTTAGTTGCATTCTGATGACAAGAAAAGAGAATGCGTTAAAGATCAGATCGTGAAAATACGACTAAACACAAAAAAGAATGAATTGTTTTATTCATCTAGGGGAGGAGAGAAGAGAGCGCACCAAAAACACATTAACACTAAGCCTCTCATTCCAAGGGAGGATCAAGAAGATCTCCTCCTTGGCCATGGCCGGTAACTGTTGTAAGCTCAGAATCACGACCTGTGCGATCTGAATTATTGTTTTTGTTCAAAATTTGGATTACATGTTCACACGAACATCGGAGGAGGGCAAAGAGGTGATTCACGCTCTCGACCATCACCTCCCAAAGCCAGGGAGGCCACCCAGGACAGAGCATGATGGAAGGCCAGAGCTGGACATGGCCGTGCGAGATTAGACGATTTTGTCGAAATAAATCGTGACGGTTGAAGATTAAGCGAAACTTCTTTTTGTGGCCTGGACTTTTTGCTGTTTTCTTTTCCCTTCAGGAAGAAAAATTGGAGCTACGGGGAAGAAAAGATATCATTGTCTGTCACTGGCGGCTGTGTTTGCTCGATGGCTTTTGTATTTGCGTATAAGGGAACTTCAATACACGCTGTTCACACTGATAGAACAAAAAAAAAAAAAAAAAAAACGAAAAAAGTTGTCGTGTACTTTAAAAATAAAAACCGAGAAAATTATTATTGTTTCGATTTTTGCTTCAGCTGCGACTTATCGTTTTAAAAAAAAACTTTAATAAGGAGGGAAAGTACATGAACATCAAACGAAGAAGTAAATGTGAGCAGAGAAAGAATTAGATTTTGGAATCATTTACAAAAGAAACAAAGAAAGAAAGAAGCAAGCTAATTAACTAACAAACAAACAAAGAATGTTGAAAGTTAAAGACCATCAACAGTAAGATTTCAAGTCAATTAGCGTGTCACCGATGATTAGCGTGTTTTCTGTTTACATGAAGGCATTCTTTCTGACAGAATGAAAGAGTCCCACTTGTCAGGGTTGTCCACCCTCGACATTGCTGTGTCTAGCTCAGACCAATTCTGAGAAAAATATAAAATGAGACCAAGCTCCTTCTTTTCCACCATCCTCAGCTTCACGCATGCACGCACGTGCATACTAAGCAGGCTAGTAGGGCAAAAAGGTGCTTCAGAGCCTGAACTTTCCATCAAAAACAAACAATAAATAAATAATTATATTCGTGGAATGTACGACAGACACTTTTTATTCTATTGAGGAAAAGGAATCTTCGATTTTAAAAGTAGGAACATGGAATGTTCTAGAACCATTTTGATGTAACCTTTGTTTCCAAGTACAGGACCCAGAACATTCTCACGACCAGTCGTTTCGTGCAGTATTTGGGGAGAAAATCAAGTTAGACGTTCGATTCCGCAAGTTTTCGGCACCAGAGAATATGGATCCGTTAAGGAAAATAAAAACCGCCGTCTTATGGTGATTGATTGGGATTGATTTGAATGCGGACGATGATGTCATCGAATGAAGTCTCCTGCAGCCCGCGGTGCAACGCGGTGCTTTGCGATCTTTTGATTGGATGGGAAACCTGACCCACCCTTATCCCATCATGCTTTGTGCCAGTCAAATCCCACATGGCCTTAGCTGGGGTCTGGTCGAAACTCGTTCCTCTTCGCTTATTTACAGTAATTCTGACAGAAAATAAAGCCAAATTGTTGTATATTTTTTTCTGACCGTCGCGCTTCTCTCCGCAACATCGGCGACGGCGAAGAAACCGTCTTTCTCCTTCCCTCGCCCAACGCTCGCCCCGAAGCTGTTATTTATGCAAGGGGCCAAGGAACTGTAACTCCTGGCACCCACAATGGCAGCAAAATAATCGCAAGGCACTCAGGCGTCTGAATATAAATAAGTTACTTTTTTAACTCCAGACGAACACCGAGTGAATAACTTCCCCCTTATTACTGCTGAGGGAGAACCCTGGCCGCCGCCATTTTGGCTGCGGAATTCTGGCCCAGGAGGCAGCGGCACACCACTGGCCCCCATTTCCTCGGATTTGTCTTTGGTGACGTCCTTGACACCCGTTTCCGCTCACTATCTTATTTATTCCGGTCGCTCGTCTTCGCACGTGCCACAGAACAGGGAGAAGAAATTTTTTTCAAAAACCAGGAAACTAAAATGGGGGAAAAAAAAGGAAAGGCATTCTCCTCACGATCTGCAGAAAGAGAAGGAAATTCTTCTTTAAACAACGACAGACATGTGTCACTCTTTTAAAGTCCTCGCCAGTGTCCAGTCCCTTCCAGTTTGACATGGGTGAGACGTGAGGTCGCGAACTGTTCTGTTCAGGTGACTAGAGTGCAAGCCGAAACCATTTACAGGCAAAATATGTGTGTCCCGAGTAAAGTTTTTGATGAAAGGCAAGGTTAATTTCACTGCAGATGCCGAATGATGCATGCGTCCAAAATTGGAAAAAAAAGCTCAAGAAAGATAGATGGGAAGACAGATTGACAGAAAAATGATTGGTCGATAGACGAGTTCCAGGACACGTTCAAAAAAAAATGCACGTTCTGGAATTATGTAAACGATTTCCTAACTGTATCTATCTTGTGAACTTAACGATGCTAGTACACCTGGACATGTACCTCCGTCCCCTCTCCTCCCCACACACGCGGAGAAAATACTATTTGTCTACAAAGAGAGGCAAAAGGAAGGCATAGGTCTTCCACCTACTTACAACGGTCATGCATTCAGATGTCAACTTTGACTATTGTGTACTAAATGTAGTTATCACTAGCGTGCACAGGTTCTCTAACTAGCAGTAACATGCAGGTTCATTGTTGTGTACTATCTACAGCCAGTCGTTGTGTAGAGGTCTATTACCGTGCCCAGACTTCAATCAACGGTAATGAGTAAAATTATTGTCGTGAACTGACTTTATTATCAACAGCAATGTATAGGTTTGTGGACTATACTCAAAGACAATGAGTTTGGGTTCATTAATGTGCTCTGATTGTAATGCCGGGTAAACCTGTGAGTTTACAGTTTACGCACTGGCTTATCGGGTCACAAACCGTCAGATTGACTGGCAACATCCTGGCCACCCAGGGCATGAAAATCTCGCGACCATCGCCGCCATGTTGCGCCTCGGAAAGACGAGAGAAGCTGAACTACAGATAAGTCACAAAAGAAGCTGGCG
>SRHC01001561.1:75645-115732 GCA_004794325.1 Pomacea maculata | reverse complement strand
AACAGGGAGAAGAAAATTTTGTAAAAAACCAGGAAACTAAAATGGAGAAAAAAAAAAAGAAAAGCATTCGCCTCACGATCTGCAGAAAGAGAAGGAAATTCTTCTTAAAACGACGACAGACATGTGTCACTCTTTTAAAGTCCTCGCCAGTGTCTAGTACCTTCCAGATTGACATGGGTGAGACGTGAGGTCGCGAACTGTTCTGTTCGGGTGACTAGGGTGCAAGCCGAAACCATTTACAAGCAAAAGATGAGTGTCCCGAGTGAAGTTTTTGATGAAGGGCAAGGTTAATTTCACTGCAGATGCCGAATGTTGCATGCGTCCAAAATTGGGAAAAAAAGCTCAAGAAAGATAGATGGGAAGACAGATTGACAGGAAAATGATTGGTCGATAGACGAGTTCCAGGACACGTTCAAAAAACTGCACGTTCGGGAATTATGTAAACGATTTCCTAACTGTATCTATCTCGTGCATTTAACGATGCTAGTACACCTCAACATGTACTGCCATCACCTCTCTCCTCCCCACTCGCGCCGAGAAAATATTGTTTTTTCTACAAAGAGAGGCAAAGGAAGGCAAAGGTCTTGCACCTAGTTACAACGGTCATCTCAACTTTCACTATTGTGTACTAAATGTAGTTATCCCTAGCGTGCACAGGTTCTGTAACTAGTAGTAACATGTAGGTTCATTGTTGTGTACTACCTACAGTCAGTCGTTTTGTAGAGGTCTATTACCGTGCCCCGACTTCAATCAACGGTAATGAGTAAAATTATTGTCGTGGACCGACTATATTATCAACAGCAGTATGTAGGTTTGTGGAACACTGACTGTACTCAGAGACAATGAGTTTGCGTTTATTAATGTCTGCTGATTATGATGCCAGGTAAACCTGTGAGTTTACAGTTGAGCACTGGTTTATCAGGTCACAAAACCTCGGATTGATTGGCAACATCCTGGCCAGCCAGGGCATGAAAATCTCGCGACCATCGCCGCCATGTTGCGCCTCGGAAAGACGAGAGAAGCTGAACTACAGATAAGTCACAAAAGAAGCTGGCGGTGAATGCAGGTCATTTTTCTCTCCTGACCACACACACCAGCTTCCGAAGCGAAGTGTCGTGCGGCGAAAAGCAATTTATCATCGCGAGACAAAATTCCGACCTCCGCGTGCAAACGCCTCGCCCTGGCTGCGGGGCCTAATCACGGCGGAAGCCATGGAGCGCCGAACGCGCCAGCCAGTGTTCTCATAAACCATTACGACTGTTGGTGAGAGTAAGATGGCTGTAGCCTGGCGCTGACATACACTGCTGAGCGTATCAATAACGGTTCGGTCACCTGACACACCAGAGTCTCAAGCTTTCTGGTGTCAAAGAGCTAGGTGCTGCAGTCTCAGAAGGATCTTCAGGAACCATCTTTCTCTCTGTACATTTATTTTTATTTTTGATGGACGGGTCTTTTTTTTCATCTTTTTCTCTTCTACTCTCTTTCTCTACTGTTGTCGTTGTTCAAACCACATTAAATCGGCCGCAACGACCCTGAGGTGGACAAACGTCCCTGTTCCACATGCCGATGCGACCATCAGGACACTGGTCCATCTTCTTCCGCCATCTTGGCTGTCACGCATGCGCACAAGCCTGCTGTACACTGCACTTGCAGGCAACCAGCTCACCTCTACTTGATAAACGTATCCCTCTGACTGATAACTCCAGAGTTTATCTGCAATATAAACATAGCTGGGTCTGATAAACACGCGTTAACTCCTCGTGAACGTGTCTGAGCCTAAAAAAAACTACATTCGTGCTTGGAATGAGAGTTGTCTGTCCGATATAGGACTTGATAAAAGAGTTACCTTTTCCGCAAGCTTCCTGTTTGCCCAAACTTTCACTCATTCCTACAAAGGTGTGAGACTGCCAACCGATTCCCTGCTTGTACCGTCATAACCAGGTGGAAGGAGGAGGAGAAAGGGAGGTAACTGGGCAGGGGAAGCTTGAAAGGGATGCTACTCATTTTTATGCTAAGTAGAAGTGTTCTTAGCGCGAAGCTTGGCGGTCCCTAGGGAATGCGAGCACAATTAGGGTGCAGTTCCCCAGATCCCAGCTTGTTGCGAGAACAGGGACTACGCCAGAGTAAATCTCCCCTCGCACGTAACGGCTCATCCACCTCACGCGCCTTCAAACCTTCCACGTGCCTCAGTTGACGCCCTTCTCTTGCTGGCTTCCTCCATGGGAGGAGTTGGGAAGTAGGTAGTGAAATCTGGGTTAGTCGGCTTTCAAAACAAATCCCAGCTCGTTAGGACAACAGAAAAGCTGAAATAAGCTAACCTCGGTGCAAAATTATTTTCAAACAAACGAGACTGACTGATTAAAATAAACCAATCCACAAAATGCACTCTTTTGAATATTGCAGTTTTCCCGTTGGTTTTGTTGTTGTTGTTGTTTTGTTTGTTTTGTTTTTTGTTTTGTTTTGTTTTGTTTTTTTTTTGGGGGGGGGGAAACAAGACCTAATTTTTTCCCGTGACCTTCTACATCAGGTCACTAGTATGGTTTGACCAGTCCTGTAACAATCTGAACAGACCCTGTGTGTTCACTGTACTAAAACTTGTTGCAGCCATCTTGTCCTTTCTGTTGTTATGGAAACCAACAGGGAAAATTAACAGATCGACGCCTTCCTCCTGGAACTACAGCAGTTCAAGAAAGTGGAGACTATGCAACGGATACAGTGAACGGAAACGTTTGAAATAAAACCGTCAGGAAAATACTGAGAAATCTCTGAATGCCGGTGTATGTGATGAATAGGGGTGGGGTGGGATGAAAAGGAGAGAGAAAGATGAATTGTGATGTATGGTCTGGTTGGTGCTGATCTGTGTCGATGAAGTGTGTGTGGAGGGTGGAGATGTTTTTGTCGTTGTTATGTGCAGTTATCTTTGATAACTGTGTTGATATAAGACTTACATAATTGCCCTCCATAAAGCTTGTACTGAGACAGCAGCATTTTACGAGTTCCAGTATGGCGGTGAGTCGGCTTCATGCAGAGCCAGCAATGGTCTAATAGTTTCGGATCAGTGGGTTTCAAGCAGTCTTGACCCCCTATTTGCTCTATTTGAACCCTCATGACCCTAATCAACAGCCTCTGACAAAACGTTCATTACCACGAGAGACCAGCACGGGCCGGCTGCTGATGCTCAGCCTAATGGATGGGGTGGGTGGGGATGACGGAGGGTCGGTCGCAGGGATGGCGGGGGAGACGAATGAATGGCGGGTTCTCTGTCTGGCCCGGCGCCAGGTCGCTCTCACCAGGTGAGGGTGAGAGACTAATGACAGGTAGGCAGACTCCACACTCACCTGCGGCTGTGTGCGCCACAAATCAAAGACCTGTGAACACATCCCAGACGGCAAGAACCGCGAATAACAATCATTACTGAGGCACGAACCAAACTGTGCAGGAATCAGTGTTCGTCGAACGACTTCACCACCTTGTGGGGCGAGGAATTCGGAGTGAGTCAGATGCAAGGGAGATGAGAATATGTGAGAGAAAGAAAGAGAGAACGAACAAACAAACAGACTTTAATTGTTTGTTGGCCATGTGGCCTTAACAACGAGGGGAGTGAGCACAACTCATCCAATTTTAAGACTAGTTATGGGTCTCTATGACACGACAATGCCAGTCTTACTCCTGACAGTCAACAAGACGTTGATTAAACAGAGAAATTTGTCAACATTTTGCACACCTTGATTCAGACGTGTTATGAACGTGTCATCAATATACTCTGCAAAATAACAGTTCTGATTGGTCAGTCTCGCCCTCGGTCAGTCTTGCACTCAGTCAGTCTCGGACCTGGAGACAAATGGAGAGACTGAGAGACGTAAACAGGTGAGGGTGTGGAGTCTGTGGAGGATGTCTCGGCGTCTGTTTAGAGGACTAGTTAGCCCCTAGCCTCACGTCGTTAAATCACGCAGCTCGCGACAAAACCCTGGGACGAGCACGGAGGGACAGGCGAGGAAATGAAAGGTCTCAACTCCCGACGCGCCATGTTGATAAAGCTGTTTGCTGTCTGACGTCAGGGAAAAACCCTTGTCCTGCCCGGTGCCAGCCCCGCCGCCATGGCATCCAGCGTGTGCAGCAGCCTCAACAGTCCTGACCTATGGGGGAAAAAATGGGGAGTGGGAGGGTTCAGGGAGGAGGGGTACTCGGGTATTCAGCCCAGAAATAACAGTGGTCTAGGTCATGAAAGGTGTGGAGGGGAAGTACGGGTACTGAAATACGGGTACACTAACACACACACACTCTCTTACACACATACAATCTTTCTGGCTGCTTCTAGGAGCAGTTGAGAACTGTCAGCTAACCACATTATCTTGTAGCCTCAGCATCTGCCACTTTGTAAAACAGGGTCAGCGTGGTTCTAATCCCAGTCGCGGCGATATCAGTAAACGAGTGGCGGGCCGGTCTAAAGTTCTCAACTAACAAACCAGAACCCCACGCGCAGAGTGACTACTCAAAAACATTAGTGAAAACGGGATTTTTAAATGTGTAAATAATATTGTTTGCTTACTGAATTTTGTGTGAAAAGCGAAGCTGCTCAAAATCTGGCCGCGACTTGGAGATTCGCAGAACTGCGACCTGAGGCTGGTCTGATATCCCTGTCAGACTTGACTTCGTGATCAAAAAAAAAAAATTTCTCATACTTATGGGGATTAAAAGAATCAATCAACACAGAGGTCAGACTATACTGAAACAAAATGATTAGTCAAGCAGTCATCACCAGCGTTTCCTTGGAAGGCAACTCGACCGCCGCCGTTGCTTTCTAACAACTCCACAAGACATGTGTTCGAATCTTAAGGACTGCCGATTCCTAACACTAACCCGTATGTAATTAATCAAATTTCAATCAAATTAACGTAAGATAATTTTTTTAATGAAAAATATAACCTTACATTTTAGCAGAATTTCGATCCAAAGATATCCGCGGATCGTATTTTGTCCACCCCCTGCGCTAAACACTTTCTTGCCCTTTAGATGCCTGTCGGTGGTAGATGAAAATAATTATCGTCCCTTTTTTTCAACTGACTGTGACATCATCAGGCAGCTGTAGCAGCTGCATCCGGCTGTGGTTTATCAGCATCCCACCTGAGGTGAAAATGAATAGATAAGGGACAGCCAACCCACTGAAGCTGAGCGGGTCTAGGAGGAACCCATCCAGTGAGGGGTCGCTAAGTTCGCGGAGTCTGGGAGCTGAGGGTCCACCTCATTTCCGGTGCCATTCAGCCCCGCCGCTGTCCACAGCATGGCTCATCCCCCCGACCCCGGCGGCACCTCCTGCTCCAAAATTTCCGGCCATGTTTGTCCTCCTTTTTCACTTGACTGTCGAGAGAGGCGCCCGCACTTTGCCTGCACCCTCTCATGCTTGTTGTGTCAGCAGTCAGGCAGGTGTGGACATCAAAAGAGTTCCGTCTTGAAAGAGGTTTTCTTCTGACAAATGAGAGGTTAGACATTCGTTAGAGATTCTTAAACCGACACATGTTGGATATTCTGAACCCACGTAGAATCTCCTACATGTCGGACCGTCTCCTGATGGCTTCTGTGGTGAGATATATGGTTCACACATCTGTATGAGATCTCAGGATAGTTTGTAGTTTAGAATGAATAAAAACACTGTATCGGGCTTGTCGTATTAATATTGCTTGTTTGGCTAAGCCACCTGTGAAACCTGTTCCTTCCATTTTTTTCCAATTTGCACTAAAAACCTTTGCTTTCATTTCTTCTACTTGTATTCATCCTCTCCTTTCCCATCCTCTTTTAAACATGGCCACAACATTCGAGCTTCTGTGTTTTCACTGGGCTTATATTACTAAGCATTTATACTTTTACACATTTGAATTACAAATTCTGAAATTTTAGTATTTCCTCCTTTTTTCCAAATAGATAACAGTTGGTGGACTTTACAGTTACTTATTGAGTCCAGCTGCAATAGCTGACACGTGACCATTTTCACTTCTGAAGCCTCGTCATTGTCTGGCATCACCGAAACACTTACCCTACTACCGCACATAGATAAAAAAAAATATTAGCCAGGCACGATGATGTCAGCCCCATACATTCCATCGTGGATCCGCTGTCTTCTCAAGTCGGATCACTGAGAAGCAAGAATTCCTTCTGCTCATTCAGCAGCTGCACGTGCGCTTCCATCAGGCTTGCGTTTCGACATTCGGTATTTTCTGTGCTCCGCCATGCTCCTCGTATGACAACACGTGCGGCTGGAGAGTTGAACAGGTGAGAGAAATCGTCTTTAATTTCTCGAGATTTGTGCTTCTTCTCGCGATATCGTGTTGTCGACGAGGGTGAAATAAACAAAATCATTGCTAAATATAATCACACACTGTACAGCCTATGTCCAGTTTGTACCTTTGCACAGTTTTGCTCAGCTAATTTAACTCAGTATCGACTTCATTCCCTTGAATTCAATAGTTGTTTAGTTCAGGGCCTTGACTTGAACTGATTGTTAGGTGGGGTGTGTGTGTGTGTGTGAAGAACTTAACGGGTACGATGGCTGACCAGATTCCCCAAACTGGTTCTTGGCAAGAACTAGAACATAGGACGTTCTGTCCACCTCTCATATATTTGCCACCCAGTTCATCCTCTGACCACTAACTTAGGGTCGGCCTCGCTCACAGGTCTCCTGCCAAGTATTCGTCTCTCTCGCCACTGTGGCAGAAACTTACTGTCTTTCTTCAGAAGACCTGCTTGCTACACGGTGTACAGTAGTCACCCTTCCTTTTCCTCCTCCTCCTCTTCTTTAACACGAGAGCGCTGATCGTGCGCGAAGTGGTCCTACATTTCGCAAACACCATCGCTAAAGGGGGACAGACAGTGTATACCACGATATGAGGTGAACTTGTTCTCACAATTTGTTGTACAACGGATGTGTATAGGTGGACTGCTGTCTGTCTGCCGAGACCAACGCTTAGCCTCTTGCAAAGTTCTCCTCTGTTAGTCTCGGCGAGCCTAAACAATTAATGTGATTAAACCGGAAGCTTTGTAAACACCTGTCTCGTTCTAGTAGTTAATCTGAAATGTGAATAAACCGGAAGCTTTGTACACACCTGCCTCGTTTTAAAAAAAAATCGTCTGCCAGCAGTCCAGTAATACAAATTCGTGTTTATACGGGGATTTGTTCCTTACATTCCCTGCGTGCAGTGGGCCACACTGCTCATCAAAGGCAAGCGTCTTCTATAACTGTGGCTGCTTTAATTGTCAGCATTTATAAAATTGATAGAAGTAAAATCGTTTCAGATGCAGGAAAGCAAGGTAGCTTTTCAACAAAGAAAAAAGACCGTTTAGTCCTAGGTAAGAAAAAATTCGTATCAATGGCAAGGCTGTGTAATTTTTGTTAAAGTAAAAGTGAATACTTTGACTACAGGAAGTGGTGAGAGACCTGTTGCTGTTACCGCCTTTGACAGGAGCCAAAGAAAGAAAAAAACAGAAGAAAAAAGAAATCCCAGGCTTGTGGACGTAAAATTTGTCTATCGATTTGCAGCCATTATTTCATTGCCCGATCGGTAATACATGAATTCTAATGTGGCTGTAGGAACGGACGGAGGGAACAGGAACGAAAACTGTCAGGGCAGGGTGCAGGGAGGATATAAGGTATGGGTGGGGGAAGGGACCAGCTTCAGATGAAACTTCCAAACGTCTGACATAAGCTCTGGATCTTTCCCTTGATCCTTTTCTACAGTATTCACCTACAGTTTTCCAAGCTTTCCAAAACGAGGCCACGTGGGCAGTCATGGTTACGAGGAAGAATGACTGAGAATTCAGCAAAAGAAAGCAAAGGGCAGATGCACTGCTGTGTACACATTATGACAGGTGTGGGGAAAATAACAATCACTTTCACCTCTACAATAACTTATTGTTTTGCTGTCAGAAAGGTCTGATTTGTAAATGCCAGTCTACGAAACAAATTGCATTAAAAAAGAGAAGCCTCTTCATCGGCATTATGTCCCCATCTGCAAAACGAAATCAAACTTGAACAGCAAAACCCTATTATCGACGTATGGATTCTTTAATTTTGATTATTTTTAACCATAAATGTGTGAAGGTGGAGTGAAATCCATCTCCAGCTCCAACACCACGGACGTGTCGATATAAAGGTCAGCGACGATGTTTTGATGGCGGAGACACCTGCCTGCGAGACCTCGTTCTGGCTTGCAGGAATAAGACATACATCTTCCTGCTTCCTCCTTGGTGACAGTCTCCTCACCTGTCCTGCTTGTCATGATGACGTGACTGCGCATGTGTGGTACATTAGAGAACTTCCGCTGGAACTTCTACGTCTTGCCACAAGTACTAAGCCCTCCTGCAATGTTTTCTTGTTTTCAAACGTCGTCCTTTTTCATCTGCTTGCTGATGATGATGATAATAAAATATTATAAAGTGCCTAACCTAAGGATCTAGGCAAACCCATAAAGCAAACCCCAGTGGTATCAAACATACCTCAGAGTTAACACGTAAAATACGAGAATCAAGGGCTGCGGGAAACATTCAAGTCTTGGTCGATGTGAATAATTATTGACTTTGAAGAAGATTATCTAACACGGAGAGGAAGACAGTTCCAGAGCTAAGGTTCGTACGTCGAAAAGGAGCGAAAACAAAATTTGCTTTTGAAGTGCTCCTGTGGAAGAAGCCTCGCGTCGGACGATGATGGGCGATAACGAGAGGGAGGGTAGACTGCAGAGGATGTGGGAAAGGTAAGCAGGCGCCTCACCTTTGGCTGCCTTCTGTCAGCCACACGCCATGTTGTATTCCAGTCTCTCAAACTGGAAGCCAGTGAAATTGCAGTAATAGTGTCTGGAGATGTTTTCCTTTGAAAATTAAACGAGCAGCTGAGTTTTTAAATTTATTTTAATCATTTGAAGAGCAGAATCGGCAACACAGTGCCGGAAGTAGACAATATTTCAGTGAAATTCTTGCAAAGACATGTTGTAACTCGACTAATCTGTTAGACATGATATTTGAAAATAAATATTTAGTTTTAGAATCCTTGATGAAGCAAATTATTAGAGCCTACTGTAATATGTGATGGCAGAAAAAGTCTTTTTCAAAGAAGTGCCTTTGTGTTATACTATTTTTTGTTTGTTGAAGATCTTATATGAGAAGTGCAGTTTTCAAATGTAAGTACATATCAGTAAATAAATATTCGTTGATTTGCATGACCGCTGGAGCCTAATGTCCTCACTATACAAGCGATGAAACAGTTGGCTGACGGTAGCAGAAAGTGGAAAATGTGATAAACAGAACCAGGCCAAGTACTGAACCTTGCGAAACATTACAGAGAGAGAGAAATGTAGATAAGAGATTGTACACTAATACAAATGGAGTTCGAGCCTGAATCCAGCTGTGTCTCTCGGAGGTCAAGAACGGATTCCAGGCAACACAGGTCATGATCAATGGTGTCAAAAGCAGAGGAAAGGTCAGAAAGGTTTCGTTTCAGACTGAAGTGAAATCTGTAGTTTTGAAACAGGACAGACTGGCATATCTGTTATCTAACCTGTAGTTTACTGATGCCTTGTGCTAACTGCATGATGAAGCTGAGTGGTGCTCAAAACTGGTTGTTGTCTGATTAGTACTCTATGGCGACCGGTTAGTACTCGAGGTCGACTAGTTGCTACTCGATGGTGCTTCAGTCTAGAAACGTGTTGGCTCTGTCTCTTCCTCTCTCTTTTTGGCACAGTCTTGGGCGATGGCAAGACACAAAGTCGCAGTCTCGCCGGCTAACGTCGATATCACCATATCCCGAGACTGGATGCAGTTTATGGCGGCCATAAAACACAACTTCCTGTCCTGCGCGGCTCCATGGCTGATCGTGCGCCGTAGCTTGGCTTCTGTGGAGAGAGGTAGTCTGATTTTCCACATGAATCAATGTACAGACTTTCCAGTCATGGCCACGAGTATCCTGCTGGTAGATCGTGCTTGTGTTTGTCGTTAGCTGCTCTGTGTGCGTGCATGTGTTGGTGTGTATGTGAGCAGTCTCCAATGAGATCATATCCCTCATTCTTGTCCATCTTACCAGGTCCACGATACATTTGGCGGCTGCCTATTTCTCGTAACCTTGCCTACCTTGACAAGTTGCCTCCCCAGAAGCCTCCAGACTACATGACAAGGTAAAAAAAAAAAAATTAAACCGTGCAAATTATCATCAGCCCGCTCGCCTGTAGTAGAGGATGTGGCTTGCTTGACGTTTTATCTCCTAATAGAGAGACTTTTTAATGGAGGAGAAAAAAAACTGAGTTTGTGGCACGAACTATCCTGTATCGTCTTTTTTCTTTAAAAAAAAAAAAGCCTGCCTGGCGGTAAATCTCGCGACGACATCTTAGATCAGCTGACACTAACTGCTGTCGATGGTGCTGTCGTAAATAATGGTATCGTGTCATCATAAACGGAGTTCCTATAGTCAGGCGATAGCGGCCCGCGGATGTAAAGAAAAAGTACACGAACTTCACTGGTTTGGAGTGCAAGGGGTTTTTTTTCCAACGACTTTGTTAAGTTTAGCACAAGAGATTATTTGTTCGTGTGTTCGAGTGCTTGTGTGTGTGAGAGAGAGAGAAAGGACCGGAAGGTTTGGTTGCGATGGCCGGCGCCATCAGTACAGATGCAGGTCAGTAAGAAGATGTAAATCTTTACCGACAGCAGTTTCCTTTTTCTGTCTGTTACAAGTTTACAGACGAGAAGGTAATCTGCTATTTTGCAACTCACTTAACTTCTAACGCGTTTTATTTGCACCAAATTCCTGCAGCCTGTCAGCCCTCGCGTCAGCCCCGAGCTTTCATCGTGCTGACGCCTGTGGGCGCCGTCCTTTGATGTTGTGTACAGCGACTGCCGTTGGTTTACCGCTCCTTGCAAATCACGTTAACAAGGGGAGGAGGCTGGTCCGTCTCCTCAGCTCTGAAACCCGCGCCTGCTGACTGTGGCCGACTTGTTGGAACTCGAACCGTGCCCTCCCCGCATTCCAACCATTCAAACACAGTGTGGAGTGATCTGAGGTGTACATGAACCTGAACCCTACCTCCTCTACTCTACTAACTTTCCTTCTTTCATTCGGTCCCTGGCCTGGTAAGAGTTTTACAACTTTATTCAGCCGCTCAGATAATCATACTGGGTAGACCAAAAAAATTTTTTAAATATAATAATTAAAAGAAAACAATAGGGAATGTGGTTGTGTGTCAAGGATGAGAGAAAGTTTATAGATGATTGTGTGACAGTTTATATGTTGTTATGTATCCATGGTGATAGTTTACCTGTGGTTGTGTATCCAGGTTGAGAGACCGGTTACCCATTTCTGAGTTCATGCTTCATCATTCCTCGTGAAGGACTACGTGTGTTTTCGTCTTACTGTGAACTCTCATGTTGATGGACCTGCTGATGGACTGTCTGCACGGTTCGTTAGCAACAAGAAACTCGGAAACCCAGCAGGTCTAGCACCAGGTGCCTGTCGCAGTGTCCTCGCCAGTTGTCAACAACATCATTGACAGGCACAACGACGAGGAAAGGACCGAAAGGTGTGGGGGTCGACAACACGTGTTTCCAAACGTTTCAGCCTCAAACTTCCAGAAATTCGCCAAGTCATTATAAAGACTAGCATGCCATCACCTTCACCTTCACACGTCCTACCTCATCACTTCTTTTTTGTCTGCAGAAAATGTGAACTTCGGTGATTTGGTACTTGTTCTTGACAACAGACTGGTGGTTCGGACCTCCCCCACTCACTAGCGAGTCTATCAACAGTCACACGGCCTGCTGACCATGAATTCCAGACATGCCAGCACTGCCCTTTCCTAAAGACACGAAAACTTTTCCAGCAGCATAACGCCTGATAAAAAAAAAAAAAAAAAAAAAAAAACACAACATACACACAAAAACCAAAACAAACAAGTCATTCGCTGGACACGTGCCAGCCAAGCAAGCTGTCGGAGTAGTTTCCAAGCGACGGAACGAGGCAGACATTCGAGACTCACTGCGCACTCAGCGCGCGCTCTCGGGTGTAAATACCACCCTTCGCCATTGCAACTCTGGAATCTGTAAACACATACTGAGAGGAGGAAACGCTCCACACCAAAAAAAACCACCACACACAAAATCCTCCAAATAATCTCCCCCTCAGCAGCTCTTTTGCGGTTGAAACTTTTCAAGCTCACGTCCTCGAGGTATATTGTGGTCGGGAGATGGGGAGGGTGAGGAAGGGATGTGATGAGGGGAGGGAGAGTAGAGGTGAGTGGGTCAGGAGGGGCTGCTGACCTGTGGGTTGGGGTGAGAAGAAGGAAGTTTTGTTTTGATCGAGCGCCGGTGCCCATGGATCCTGTGGTCGTGAGGGTGCATACGTGGACATTGGCAGCAGACTGAGTGGAACCGTCGTCTGTGTCCACATGTGCCTAGACATGCATCAGTGTTGTCTGTGGATGGTCTTTGCGCAAATATTTTTGCGTGCATGGCTCTGTGTGTGTGTGTGAGAGAGAGACAGAGAGCTGATGGGTATTTTCTTTTCAGTGCTTGTGATAAATCTCAAGAGTGACAGAAAAGAAAACCCAGCAAACAAACAAAACATTGTCGCTACAGTTTATATCATCTCCCAGGATGACGATTCACATCTGATAGTAACAAACTTGACATAAAAATAAACCAAAACGAGTGTCTTCCTCTGGTAAATGTAAGCATCAAAGAGAGGATCGTCGATTAGCATCCATCAAAACACAAAAACCCAGAAATAACATTTGGCGTGTCTTCCCTCCTACAGAACCTCTTAGGTCTGCAGTTCTGTTAACTTTGTATTTGCTGTCTCTGCTTTTTTCACATTTGTATTCATGCGTTCAAGCAAACCTATTGTTAACATCATGGAAAAAAAAAACAGACGAAAAATACTC
This sequence comes from Pomacea maculata, assembly GCA_004794325.1. Lineage (NCBI taxonomy): Eukaryota > Metazoa > Mollusca > Gastropoda > Architaenioglossa > Ampullariidae > Pomacea > Pomacea maculata. The sequence goes on along the minus strand of SRHC01001561.1, from coordinate 102,824 downwards.
TTAGAACATCGGCGTCATCTAAAAATCTAAAGTCGACTGGTTTTTACTTGACTGTGTACCTGTTCACGGTCTACTATTTCACTAGAATTTTATTGGGCAAGGAATACTGACTTAGAATAAGGACAAAAGGAAACTTTTTTATTTTGTTTTGTCTTTTTGCACTGTCTGAACTGAGAGTAAAAGGCAATGTGAAACCTTTTAAAGGCTGCACTCAGGAACTGTAAGAAACAGCATGAACTCCTCCCTTACTTACTCACCCACCCAACGACTCACATATCTCAGTATTCCTTTCCCTCCAAGGCAAATCCGATTGAAACTAGAAACATCAGAAGCGAAGACACTGAAATAATGGTCTGGAGCGACAGACAGGAGAGGTTTGTGGGAAAGAAGCTAAGACTAGAGGCTAGACAGTCCCTTCACAGTCGCCATACTACAACAACAACAAAAACTTCGCGCGAAAGAGTTCCGCAAAGATCAACAACATCTTCGGTTCCACTGCCTGCCTGTCCGGAGGCCTGGTAAGCATCGCACTTCGCCCTGCTTCGATAACACACAGGAAGTAGGGGGCGCCGTACTCCAGCGTTGTTCCGCTGCAAACAAAGCGCTCCGCTTGTGGAGTCTGTAGACCGATGGTGTAGCCTGATGGTCACGTGACTCACGCTGCTTATCCGCTGTTTCAAATCCCCCAAACCCAACGGAAGAACGGCGCGTGTTGTTCAAACCTGAAATTTTTATTTCCACGGATGTGTTTGCCCGCTACAAGAAGAATCGCCGGCTTTATCTGAACACCACGACTTGGGTGTCACGCCGCGGTTGTTGTCTTCCATGGGGTTCAACCCCCTTGCTCCCCATCCCACCTTCTTCTTCTTGGTTTGCGCGGCCTTGATGTGGTAGAAGTCGGATGCACGATCAGCCCAGCGGTTTCCCAACATTCCTCGCCTTCAATTCCCCCGGAGTTACCGGTCCTGGCGCCACTTGCTGACGTCAGCTCTTTGTACAACGAACGAGGTGTGCAACGGGTGTTTCTCTGCCAAAGTATTTCACTTTGAACATTTAACTTTCGATGGAAACATGGCGATGCCAGAACTGCTTGCTGACGTGGGCGAATTGAAGAACCTGATCGTCTGACAAACACGCAGTCGATAGGCACGTGCGCTGCGGAGGTATTTCTCGACCGACATGCGGTTGAGTCAGTAGGTGCTCGACTCAGTCAAAATGTTTTGGACGGAATTCCGAAAACTTGGAATTTTGAGAAAACCATTCTTTCTGCTATATAACCACATTAATCGCTCGATGGCTGGTAGGCACAATAAGGGGTAGGGGATAAAGGGTAAACAACCACAATGAAAGTTGTAAATAGCCGGGGTGTGCACCGTGATACGATGCTGTGCATGATGATGACCTTGGACGAGGGCGGGTGTGCGTGCATCTGGCGAGTGTTGAACCTGACAGTTATCTGGGGTTGAAATAGAAAATATTGTAACAAAACATTCCCATGACACCGTCTGGGGCAGTTGGTTGAAGCGCTTCTCATCACGACAGTGAGAATTGGTTGTTTGTATCTAGGTTCCGACATACTGTACCTCTCTACATTTGATTGACACTTGTTTATATGCGCTTACGGTCTTCCAGTATTGTTTGAATGGTGGTGAATGAATTTGTAAGACGCTTTTGACTCCTGTTTGTAAATGTATGCTCATACGACTTCATGTATGTAAGCATCTTGAGCCCGCCTTTGTTGGTGGGTTAAGGTGCTCTATAAATAAACATCCAGTATTATTGTTTATTATTATTTTCTTCGGCCATCCTTTAGCGAGGTTCGAGTGTGGGCTTAATAAACATTAGACACCATCATCCCACCACTACCTGATCCATGCTGTAAAAAAAGATAGAGAGAGAGAAGGCAGGGTGCGTGGGCTATAGCTACCCGGTACACTACTCACCCAGCCCCGGGATGGCGATGTTGAAGATGCAGCAGAGGATGGCGATGGGGAGGGGCATGCAGGGTATGGCGTTGTACATGGTACCATGCTTTTCCGTCACCTCCAGCACCTCCGACCTGTCCTCCGCATACCCGGCGGCGATGTGCACGTTCTTGTGGCCCGACAGGCGGCGCTGCTCTCCGGACACGGTCAACGACGCCCGCCCTTCGCTGTCTCCCGACATGCCTGTCATCGTGCTACGCGTGACCTCACTCTCGGGGGTCAAGGACGTTTATTTCTGTGTGTCAACCCTGGTCCGAGCAGACACGTGTTTTGAACTCTTTGCCGGTGTGAACAAGTACTCCTGAGCACCGGGGGAAGCGTCCTGCCTCACTGTGACAGTATTCTCGCCACCAGTTCTTGACTGCTCACAAGAAAAGTTTGCATCGATGTCAGAACAACTCTCTTGTGTTTCCCAGTTTGTGTTCACGAAGACCACAATCACCGCTTGACGTGATTGTGACTATCAAAAGTGTCCCGTGACGTCAATGTGACCTCACTAGGATACGTCATGAGCTCACCCAACACGTCAGAGTACCACACGGTTACGACACATCAGTTGTATGTGATCCTCCAACAAGACCGAAGGAAACTGTTCCACTGTGTCGTGCGGGGCTGGATTTGAGCGGTTCGCAACCCGTCGGGAGATGACGTGGATGGGGCGCCGGGCTGTTGCAGTCGTAGCCGCACTGGATGAACCCGCCGAAGGCTCTCCCCGGACTCGAACACTAACGAGGTTAGTGAATTTCCTGCACGCTTTCTCCCTCGTCACTGAGACTCCCCGGATGTGATCTGGTCCTAGAGGTGAGACGAGAACCAAAGTCTCCAGCGCGGTGATTGGATTACAGGTGTCTCCTCCTCGCCACTAAACTCCGCCGCTAGGTAGCAGTCGTGTGGCTGTGGACGTCGCTAAAAGTCGTTAGGGACTGGATCCGGGGTAAGCTGTAAACAGAATCTGAACTTCTCTTTATCTGGGGGACACAACTCAAGGAATTACTTGCGGAGTGAAGTCACCAAACAATACATGCAGACATCTGCTTGCACATGCATACATAGTATACATATATATATATAAACATGCATATAGACTTTCCTATTTAATAGTTTAGTTCTGGTGGGGGTCACTGTCTTATCTCAAACATTTTAGTGCGATTTCATTATTTAGTTAAGTATCAAGTCTGCTACTCCGACCCAAAAATGAAGGTACCGGCAAGTCAACCAGGCATTCAGCCGCCATTTGTTATAAAATTGAGTTCTGTTTGTTTTGTTTTTAAAAAAAAACCACGCAGACTGACCTAGAGATTCTAATTCCTGAGAGTTTCAAGCACTTCCTAATGAAGCACTACAACAACAGAGAACATACTTCTGAGACTTCGCCATTAGTGGGTTTTGACCTTTTTGCAAAACGGACTTTGCGATGTTCAAAAGGTTGTTATCTCGTGAAAAAAAAACATTGTTATCCGCTTAGATTTTTAGGGAAACTGCTGTCTGGGAATACAGTTTAACACCTCTGTTGCTTTTGTAAACGTTTCCTCGGGTGGACATCATCCGATCACAGATCACCTTCTCTTTCTTCGCGCTTCCAAGAGTTCAACTAACCTGGGCGAGGCAATAAAAATATTCACAGTCATGTTCTACACAAGAACTGCTCGCCAGCAAACAAAAATATCTGAATTGTCATAACTACCGAAAGTAATGGGTTCCAGTTTGTTAATTACTATCCCTGACAATTATACGAGGTGGTTAAATGATAAATCGGTAAAGTAGACCCTGGTGGTAAAGCAATAAACGCAATAACAACTGGCATTAGCTGTGGAGAGCGTCCGTTGGAGAGCTTCCAGACCCTTCGTCTCCGGCTTCTGTGCGACAGGAAGAGCAAGTCAGCCATGCGCGTTACACATCGGCGAGCATCTGTCATCAGTGATAGACAGAACGATATTATTTTCACGATATGCTCGCAAAGTCCACTTCCCTCCTCCTCAAAATCGATGTGAGAGAGAAAGAGTTCGGGGTGGGGCGGGGTGTCTGCTGGAAGGGAAGGGTTGAGGGTGCACTGCTCGAACAGCAAGACCCACTAGAAAGAACTCTTTCTTCTGTTCCTCCCGTAGCCACATTTCATATTTTGTCTGCCATAGCATCGAGTGTCGTATTAATGGCGGCGCAGTGGCCTGACCTCCGACGACAGCAGCTTTGGAGGGCTGGAGGGTCGTATTCCTGGGAAAGGGTGGTCACTTTGCAAACACTCGCCAGGACTGCCTGTTCCAGCGAGGCTAATATTTGCAGTGCACCATATTAAAGGCTGGGACCCACAAAATTTGCTTCCTGTCAGTATATTAGACACCAATTTATCATCAATCCATGCTGGATATACTCAATAATGATTGCCTGACTCGGTTGAAATCGAAACCCAAGACTTTGTAAACAATGCTATCTAATTTCTTCTGCGTTGACAAAATGTGTTCAAACTAAGATTTACTGGCAGCAATGAGGAGAGAAAGTAGAATTTATGTCAAAATGTTTTTAATTGAATATGTAACTTTAATTATAAGAGAAAAGAGAGTAGAGAGAGTTAGGAATACAATACTCGCTTCTTTGGTGTTTTCCAGAGTCTCGATGAAGACACAGCATGAGTTGTATTTGTCGACAAAAGAAATGTAATTCTCGATGCCAGGGAAGTACAATCAAGTATTGTCGTGATTCGATCGTCCTCCGGAACGTCGTACGAAGTAGGAATGTCTAGAATGTCTAGAATTCTGAGCTGACGAGCAATCCGCAAGCTACAGGTGCTTGTTTACCATCCACACAGGTTATGTCCCTTCGTTTCCGAAGACATCACACTGTAGGCGTCAGCACAACGACGACGTTGACCGTTGGATGGTCAAGGGTTACCGTTGTCTTTGCCAGGCTAAGTAATTAAAAGAAGGGGATGCAAAAGTCGGCTCTCAGTGCGACTAGTAATCGCAGACTGAAGAACCCGACTGTAGGCAGGGCGCGCTGGCTGCGCAAGACAACTTTCCAGGCGCAAAATGTCCTTCTACAACCACTGGAACGAGGAAAGGAGCGAGGAAACGGTCGCAGGAGTACGTCGTCGGCGCTGGCGCGCATGCACACGCACACACACGCATCACCTGCACTCTCGCACGCGCGTCCAGCTGCTGCTGTGAGTGGCGATGGTGAGGTGGAGGAGGGAGGGAAGGAGAAGGAAGATGAGCGTTGATGCGGCGCGCGGTGGCTGCAGCAGACGATGGAATGTGGAAGTCGCGGCGAGCCAGCCTACGTGGGCCCACGACGTAGTATCACGTAAGCGGCCCGTGGCAGTGTTTGTGGAGTTTACATCCTGCCACCGTGACGCACTCCGCAAGCTGGGAGGGAGGAGGAGGAGGTGATGAGAAGGGTCGGAGGACAGGTTCTGTGGTCGAGGTGCGCGCCGGTACAGCCGTTATCTGAAAAGTTTTAAACGTACTACAAAAGCAAAACGCCAAATGTTTCGCAAACCGCTCCGTTTCCTTCCCATGTTTGCCATGTGACCTACACTGCAAATGTTTCTCAAACCTGTTTGGCTCGTGTTTGTGGTTTTACAACCTGTTCTGAGATTTCCCATCGGTTTTCGGTTTTACTGCATGGCTGCCAAGGCGTTCGCCAAGCTGATTGAGCATCCAGGAGAACGGTGTCTTCTGGCGAATTGCGAAGTGTTGTAGCAGACCTTTTTCTTTCTCTCCGAATTGCCAAACACTTTGATGCTCTCTGTCTCTCCCTGAAACCTGCGAACTCTTTGGAAGACAACTCGACCTCTCTCGGTTTAATGACACTTTTAATTAACGGCATTCTTGCCATTGTTGCATTTACAGGGCGAGTTGAACTAAAAAACCTCATACTCACCCATCCCCACCCGACCCACTCAACACACACTGCACATGATCCAAGCTCGGTTGCCGCCTTTCTTAAAATATTTATGTATAAATCACATATACTCACTCTTTCTCTCCCCATTTTTGAGAATAACGAACTGTTCTGACAGTCTCTTTTTCTCTCTCTCTCTTTAAGAATGGAGGAAACAATCTTCCTCTTTCTTTGAAAACGGCGAAGCTCTGAAAGCGTTTGTGTGAGAGAATCAGACTCTACACACCTCACCTGCGGCTTATGAGTATCGAGTAGCAGCTATCCTGGTGATGAAGGCCCATCTAATAAAGGAAGGTACAAATGTTAACATCCACCATCTCTTGTTCACCTGTTGACGCAGATGTCTGGTCAGGGTGAAGACCTTGACATACTTTGCCATTTTTTTCTTTGTAAAACAAAGGAGTCTAAGAAAAGCATCATGAAACCTAATTAAACCCATCAACAATCAGTCGAGTCTGTCAAGCTACTGCTCTGTACTTGGTTGTATTTCTGTTAAAGTGCTTTGGCTTTCAGCTCATTTGTGTTGTTGCCATGGAAGTAGGGTTTGAAGCAATTATTTTTGCATTCATTTCAACGCCGAACCTTCAGAACTGAAAAATAAGAATGCAACCGCAGGCAATAATAACAACATAATAACAGCAGGGTGTATCATAAGCCTGTATCTGTGCAAAAGGCTTTTAAAATTATGTTTATTGAATACGTGCTGGTTTTTATTGGAAAGAGATTATGTGGATGGTAATTCTAATATTTATTTTGCATTCGCAATTTCAAGTATACTGGGGTGAACTTTTTGTATTGGTACACGTGGACCTCTTTTTGTTAAAAAATATATATATAAAACACTTTATTTCTCCACTTCAGAATCTCTTTTCTATTTCTACTTTTGTATGGAGTTAATGAAAGGAGTGCTTGATGCCATGTTATGTAAACTGTATTTACTGAATCTGAGGGAAAAAATAGTAACAGCACACCTGCACACCTGCACAAGACAAATGACTTGCCAGCGATGATGGTCATAGTGCCTGGTGCAGTAAGGTCATAAACCATTGCTTTGATAGTATGGCCAGTACAAGTTTCCTACAATGGAATTGCCATTGCAGATGACCATTCCACGCACTCCATGATTTCTCTTCCTCCCCCTCCCCATCCATTCCTCCACCCCTACAACTACCGTCTGGTCTCCTCAGTAAGCCTTGTCAGACTCGTAAGTCGATTTATATGACGTCTGCATTGAGTAGCTTCACTTCTACCACCACCACTACCACCACCACCACCACCATCACCGCCACCACCATCACCGCCACCACCACTACCTCCACCACCATCACCGCCACCTCCACTACTCCTTCCGGGTTGGAGAAATTGATAAGCCTGCTCGATCGCAGCTCGTCTTGAGACAAACAACAGAGGACGAAAGCGGAGAAGGGAGGGTAGCGGGTAGAGGGGGGGAAGACATCTAACGCCCAGCGAAAACATATTTCGTCCAATAGATTAATCGAATTCTGGGTGCGTTACTTATCATTCCTCTGTCATCCCTGCTGTCACGTGGCATGGTGTGACCGTTCGCACAGTAATCTAGCCACACCGCACTTTTTGACACCCGGGTTAGCGTTGCTGGCTTTGTCTCAGCTCCGCCACCCTCCACCCAACGACACCCCGCCTTTCCGCGAAATACAATGTATCTGTATCCATGGCGACGCGACTGTTTATTCCTCGGGAAAAAATCCCTTTGTCGCGAACTTTTTTTTTTGTAGTGAACAACTGTGTGTTTCTGTGTGAAACTCTCTGACATCTCGGGGTTTAGCGCCGTGCCCATAGTATCGGGTTTAACAGACAACGACATGTTTGATAAAATTGTTCATGGCTTGGCCTATCCGTTTTTACACATGGGAAAATAAATAAGATTTTGTCTGCGGATGCATCCGCTTACACAAGGAAAGTGGTGCGTCATACCAAGTGGTGCCTATTCATCGGTTATCACTCATCTAGGTGAGACGATATTCCCATCGCAGACAGCTCTCCTCATTTTTTTTTTTTTTCATATTTCTACAGACTACCACACATATACACGGGCAGGTTTGATTGCCTGTAGACCGGAACTGCTGGCCTATACTTTAGTGCAAATTAGTGTTGAAACCAGAATCAGACTGCTTGCTGCAGCGAATGGCTCACCAGACCAAATCCTAGCCGCTGGACCTTTCTAATCTCGCATCACTTAGTGTCAGATAGGTCTGTTGATCAATATAAAGGTAAAACTAACAATTTGAAAGGATGGTGGCATTGTGTGTTAGGAAGTTGTAAAAAAATGGTGTCATAAAGCAGAAAATATTTCACAGATAACATCGTTGAGCTGATCTCACCAGGAGACACAAGCCGACAGCATACCGTTGGAATAAAAACCTGTTGTTGCAGAGAATTATATCCAGCTATGAATAATCTTCTAAAAGGAAATAAAATACAGGTTCATATCTTACAATATAGAATCTACAATGACAATATACACGCATTATAAGTCTATTTCAAAACAAAAGGTTGTTTTTAGTCGTGAAAAGTACAAGCTTGTACACCACAGCTGTCACACACGTGTCAACAACAGCAGGCTGACATAAACAACCCTGACAACACCACGTGACGATCAACAAATTAACGGCGCATTTGTCTTCTCAAGATCTAAGATTAATACCACACTATTTGTAATGTAGGTCGACCGTTTGTAGGAAATAAATAATAGCAAATTATGTGCACGCACATGGAGAGTGAGAAAGAGAGAGAGGGGAAAAAATAAAGGATGCACTGGGACCGCAGCTTCGTAATTACTGCCTTCTCCAGTCCACCACTGAGATGATCAGTCAGGTCTCCGTCTGCAATGCAGAGAGAAGATGCTTGACAGCGCCGCGATCGCGCCTGATGCCCACTCACTGATGTCGGGTGTGCGTGTCTACCCAGCTCCTATCGGATTTCGCTCCGTCCTTTCCCTTGACGCGGAGCCGCGAAATGCGACGGGTGGCGATGTGAAGACGCAGCTGATGAGCCGGGCTTTGGTGGTAAAGTCGACAAGATTGACTGGGGGTGTGGAGAGAGAAAGAGGACCTCACTGGATGTTACCAACTACTCCCACCTGGCCTGGCCATCCCGTTTAGTCGTCATGCTGTTTCAAGATGCAGAAACGATCCGCGTAAACGCTTGTTACGGGTCAAGGTTTAAGATGGGGTCAAAACTGGTCTAGACGCGGGTACAATGGTCCTCTTTTCGTCGCCCTCGCCCCCATCACAACATACACTGCGATACAGGCAAATACAAGAAGTAACGGGAGAACAGAAAGTTGTATTCAACATCAGAAGCTTGTACTATCTGGAACAAACTGTTCTGCATTCAAGGTTCACGTCTGTTGAGCAACGGATATTGTTACAGTACTATTCAGTCGCAGATTTGCTCGTTTGGACACAGACTGTGTGAACCTGATGCACCGCTGAAAAATACCGTTTCGACCGCCGGCAAATGCTGAGACTCAACTGAAACTCATCAACCACCCACCACACAACCAAACGACGCGACAGTTGAAAGCTGATAGCAGGTGACTTACCTGAAGGCACGGAATGATGAAGAACTTTAAAAGGAGAGAGTATTCAGCATGATGCTATTACGATAACGCCAAAAAAAAAAAAAAAGGCAACGCGGGAAGGGGGAGTTCTGCCCAGTGCGTGGGAAGTAATCGGTGTAATCAACGATGGCCTGCCCTTTAGTCTTTGCCGACAAAGCTCTCTTCATCAGGAAATTCATTCCCCTACCCCTCCGACCCCTTTTCCCCGGTTGATAAGTTCCTAAATTTAACCATCACAGCAAGTACAGCGAAATGACTACATGGCTGCATCCGCAAACCCAATTTGTCAGCTGAAAATAAAGCCACTAAGAAGTGTTCACACACATATATATATATGTCGGATAGTATTGCGTCTTTTATCTGCGGGTGGTCACGGACTGCAATGCAGAATCACGAGAGCGAAAGAAAAAACCAAACTCATCACAAGGTGAAAAAAGTTAGTGATGCAAACATCCATCGCCGACAGATGCTGCCTACAATGGCGACAACAAGTAGCCCTGCGGTTAAGGCACTTGTCACAATGTCGGTCTGTGGGACAGGTCTGTGGGATCAGGCCTCGCATCAGTTAAAAGTAATTTCTCTTGGGTTGCGGTCTTGTGTACACTTCTCTAAACTGTGTTTATAGGGTGGAATCGTCCACTTTGCTATAGCAACTGGTTGTTACTGCGCCAAAAAAACCCACTAATCCATTCTTAACAATAAAACGACTTAGCGGAGTATACACTGTGAAGAGGCGATCAAACGTCATTTATTTTGCACCATCAAATTTGTACAATACACACTTCATGGCTAAAGTGTTCTGTTGCTTTTTTTTTTAAGACAATGGTGAACATCAAATAAGGACTAAAAAGTGTACAAACAATTGTCAGCTTTAATAATTTTGATGTATAATATTGCAGCTCCCAAACATGTATGTGATGTATGCAATGGATGCATGAGTACATGCACCAGTTACAGGTGTGCAGACACACTAACGTCCTGTACCATGACACCACGGGGAAAAAAAATTCTGAGGGCTTACCTGACTCTGTGCTCCTGCTATCATATCTTTCCTGAGATTTAGATGCCAACTTTATGGCAAGTACAGTAAGAACTATAATCATAAAATTAGAATGTGCTCCATCTTCTAACAGATGGCAGTGTGTGCATGGGGGTGGGTAGAGGGTGTGTTTGTATGTGCACCTGCATGCATGTGTAAACAATAACAGTCCCATTTTAATCTACTCACAGATTTCACAAAACACATATGAGTTTATATCTGTGTGCATCAACATACACAAATGTGCTGGGGCAATACCTTATTTCAAGTTCTTATGCTGACAATGCTACACAAATAAAAAGTTCTGAAGAATCCCAGCACAAGAGAACAACTCCTACAAGGAATTATTTAAACTTCAATAATAGAAAAATATGAGTGGCTGTTTCACTTGATGAGGCTGTCTGGCTCATTCAAAGGGACTATGTCAGTATGGCCCTGGCACGCGAGCTGTGGCTGAATTGGCTCCATTGTTTGCAGCTACTGGTCTGTCAAAAAAAAGAAAAAAAGTAATTTTGCACACTTAAACTTATGCGCACCCTAGTGAAATTTACAACTGAAAATGCATTACTTTACTCAGATCACCTCCCAAAAAATGAACAAACAAACAAGCATGCACACAGGCACATAAACACACAGGGGAACTCAGTGAGCACCACTTAATAAAGGGTTAAATTATATCTATCAAAGAGAGCAATCACAAAGCTTGTATGCAATGGTGAAAACTGCCTTCTAGCAAACTGAAGGTGCTCACCTTCTTTTTTCATAGTAGTCCTGGTATGGGTCTTTTCCAACAAGATAAGGATCCCTTTCAAAGGACTCTCTAACAGAACAGTAACATAGGCTTGTTCAGAAATAAAAAAACAAACACAGACTCTTCACATCCACATGCACATATGCTAGAACTTGGTCAGCTCCAAACAAAATAAAATTAAAAAAAAAATTAAGGATAAAGAAAAAAAGAAACTTCCACAACATTATGAAGGCCCAGCAAAACAAAAATGGAGATAAAGCACATAAAACTGTGAACAAGACAAACCTTGCAGCTGCAGGAGGTGGTGATGTTCCTCTTCTAGAGTAATATTCTGGGGGAGGCCGTGCATAAGGATCAGCCGTTGGTCTGGTACCATATATATCTGAGGATCTTGCATATGGATCACCTGCAGGTGCTCGTCCATAGGCACTTGAAAGAGGTCTTGAATAAGGATCCACAGATGGTCTCTCATACATGTCTGCAGATGGCCGAGGATACAAATCTGAAGTTGCATTAGGTAGTGGTTCCCGATCCCTAAAATAGGGGTCTCGAACTGTTGGTGGCACAGGTCTGGGGTGTTCATAGGGATCATATGGGTCATAGTGGCCATATACTGGTGGTAATGGAGGCATGTAACGGTTTCTGTAATATGGATCTGCATATGGATCTCTGGCATAAGGGTCCTCATAGGGATCACGATATGGAGGTCCTGGTGGATGTCTCGGCCTGCGGGGGCTGGTGACAACACACACATCCATTTCGTCAATACATGTGTCAATGAGAGAAATAAGTAAACATGCCTCTACATCAGAACCATTCTGATTACCCCTGTTATTGTTATTACTGTTACTACTAGGACATAATGAGGGTTATTTTGGGATGCAATACAGCTGTTATTATTGCAAAATGGTCAAATTTACCATAACTTACCCAATGTAGTTTTGTTTTGCTGACACTTGCTAACATCTGTAAAACATTTACAAAATAATAAGTTACTTACCCTAGCTTAGGGCAGTCTTTAGACCTGAAAGAAAATAATAGTCATAAATCACTTCACTACAAAATCATGTTAACTCACATAAAGGTACACTCATCTATGCACAAATATATATTTACACACAAACACAAAAAAATAACATAAGCATCTTCATGATGAAAAACCTTTCTCACAACAAAAGAAACAAATGTCTTCCCCCTGGAGCTGATGATATTGGTCTATGTTGTGAAATTTGTGGATCAGCACTGATAGTGTATGACTTTCAAGTGTAATGATTTATGTGTGATTTAAGCAGACTACTTTTTTATTTTTTTGTAATGCCATGAGCTCCACCACCAGAAGTATGTATGTGCATCAAGAATATTCTTCATTTAATTTTGTGTATACATTTTGGCTTTACAGACTTTAATGTAATACTACGTTGTTGTTGAAAAGACAAGAAGCACAGTTTTCCTATTTCATGCGATACCCTTTTCTCCCTTTCCCTACTCTTGTCATTGTGGCTGCTTATACAATCTCTTCCAAAATTAACTGGCGGTTCAGTGGTGCAGTGATTAGCGCCTGTCACCAATACAGTGGAAGGCCTAGGTTCAGATCTCGTCTTGGGCATGCTGTTCTTTCTCTGATGTAGCTTCAGTTGCTGGTTTGGTGTAAAACACCAATTCCCCCTCCCCCCACCCCACAACTTCCAATGTAAGCAGCAAGATTTCATGATGGAAACTTGTGCTTTACTAAAATACATTATCAACACACATCTTTTGATACTTGTGTAACTGTTGTTACTTACCAATGACCTTCCTCACCACATCTGAAACAGCTCCCTTTGTTTCCCATCCCAGGCTTCTGCCGCACTTTGCTATGTGACATCTATGTAAACAGAATTTTCTGACTCTGCATACAAATTCCAACATAAAGTGTTTCTATACACGTTCATAAGTATTAGAAAAATATGCAAGTGACCACACTCACTGTAAAATAATTATTAAGTAATATACATTGTGGCTACTACTAGAATAACTACTAACAGTTCAGTATTTGCAAATAATGTAGAGTCAGTACTCCATTTTTCATCCAGGACTTGCAGATGAAAAAAACTATGCCCTGGTGTTAAAGCATCAATACAATAACTAAAAAGGGAACCGTATTTACTAACCTTTGTGAATCATGCGCAATAGTTTGAATGCTTGATGCTTAATATGTTAACAGCTCATATACTCGGTCAACTCTCTCACCCTGTTCTTCAGCCCATGCACCTTCACGTTTTCCTTGATTATCTTCTATACAGCCTCATAAAATTTACAGTGCTTAGCTGTAAAACCCAGCTTTATTTGGCAACACGGATAATGTAAATGTCTTCTTTCACTGATGAAATGATGATAAAAGTCCTTTTTCTTTTCTTACCTCCACTAGCAGTATGTTTCCACCAAATTCAGTTCCATTCAGAGCATTGGCTGCTGCCTGGGCTTCTTGTGATTTTTCAAAATGCTAGAACAATTTTAAGATAACATACAGCTCAAACATCCCCTAAAACCAAAACCAATTGGACAGATATCCTCAAATTAGTTTTTAATGTAGGCTACATAGTTTTTTTAAGGAAAGCATTGTTTTAAAACAATGTTACATAGTTTATCAAGCTGCAAAATCATTTTATCCATGACTAATGAGTTTGTAAAATTCTTGGCATTCTTGATAATGATGCATATAATAAAGATGTTTTCCATAAACAATCATAGAAATTTTCACTGAAAAGGAATATTCTTGAAATGAAAAAATTGAAATCTTTGGCTTGACATACCACAAAACCATAGTTGCGGACTATATCAAATTCAACAACATTCCCAAACTTCTCAAATTTTGCTTGAAGTTCTTCTTGTCTGCAAAGATCAGGTATATTCCCAATATAAAGCTTGGTAGGGACAGTTTTCTGAAAAAGAAATTAAAAAAAAAAATTATGTCACAATTGCTATCAACAATCAGCTCAACACCAGACACTGTATAAGTGGAGTGAAGAAATTTATACTTTATATACAACTTTAGCAGTGCACATGAGTGTGTGTGCAAGCATAAAGAAAAAGAAATGTGACCTTATTAATTTCAATGATGAATTATACTCTTTGGTCCTTCTCTTTTATGGATTTGTCATTTAAAAAGCAGGCATCCTCTCAACTTTCAGCATCACTCGTTCCACCATAATGCTGCTTTGAACATCATTACTCTTCACAGGATAAATACAGTGCCCTTTTACTTTCAGCCATTTATTTATTGCCTTTAGTTCATTTCTATGAAATTTTTGTGCATGACCATTTCAGCTGAATATTTTCTACTTTTTATTTATGTATACATATACCGTAGGCTAAAGCATTCCCAGAAAAAAAAGTGTTTGAGGAAAAAGACTTTCAAGAAGATATGGTCAAGCATCAACAGGTGTGATACTATCTGACCTTATGGGTCTAATGGAAATCTTTAATAAGAGCTCATAGACATTTGTTACTGTACATGCTTTAATAAATATTATCTCAAGTTACAAAAGGATGAAAACAGCTTCATAGTGATAATAATAACATCTTCACAGAACTTAATGCAGCCAAATTAAGAAAAACTCTTAATTAAAAAAGTCACCATCAGTAATATTATGTTCTAACATTTCCATATAATTATCTTAAATATCTGATTTTAACCATAAACAGTTAAGAGCTTGAGCAGCTGTTTCCCTTTTCTTTTTATGTTTAAACACCTAGTTGCCTAGTTCATTAAAACAGATTTTTGAAACACAAACTTATAAAATCCTATTGTCTGAAAAAAATGCTGAAAATGATCATGATGTTAAAGATGCACGTTTTGAGGTCAGCTGTCTCACAAGCTGTTCTTTACTAGATTTAGCTTAAGTGTAATACCGGAAAATATATGGAAGGCTGTTACTGTACAGCAAAATGTATATAGTGATGCACAGTGAAGGTAGAAGACAGGAAAAGCAAGATACATTATAAACTGTAAAAGTAGGAGAGGTCTTGGGTAATAACTTATTCTAAAATGATCTGTATAAGTTAATTCATTTTCCTCAAGATTGTACATAGAATCTGAACTGGGACAGATATTATAGTACACTGTGTCACTATTTCAATTGCACTTGACCAAAGGGAGCTTACTGACACAGATTCTTGGAGTGTAAGGTTACTTATTAAAATCTTCGGCTCACACTAAACTGTCTCAAAGACAGCTTCAATCCTCACCTTGCTTCTGTAAAAGCTGGATAAAAGTACCATACATCTTTCTTGTTGGTGTGTCCGATATATGCTTTTAGTAATTAGACACCATTACTTCCCCTTCAACCAAAAATTACACTTACTGTAAAGGAGCAATGTTTCTTTACAAATTCTCTTGCAGATTGCTACTATATATTACATAGCACAGCATCAAGAAGAATATATTTTATAGCATGGAATCAGTCATTCTAGTTATGTTCCACAAGTGATGAGAGTGGTATGTGCTTGAAGCACTAAGTGTTCAGCACATGATGATGTGTGAATCACTTTTGATTAGGATTATGTGCATGGTCTCTTTCTCTCATAGAGAGGTAGAATGAAAAAGGAAAAGTAAAAATGACTCGACTGCTTCAAAACGTAAAAAGAAAATGCCACAGTGAGATCTCTTTTGCTAGTGTACATTCTGGTGCTTTTGTTAATTACAAATACAAAGTCATAGAACCATAATAGTAACAGCACTGAAAAATTATGTTTACAAAAGCTCAACTTTTAAATGCCCTCATCTTTGCACCTATTGTAAAGAATTAAATTTTTTTTCATGCTTTATGATGGAAAGAACAGGTGGAACATATTAGAATATAAATATATGGTCAGTTATTTCTTATTAATTCCTCTATTTCGAGTTTTTACACTATGACATATCTGAAACAGCAAAACCTGTGTATCACTGCCCTTTGAAACTATAAAAGGAGTGTTTCGGTGCACTATTGTTGTGCAAAACATATTTAGCTCTGTTTAATTTTTTTAATTGATAAACAATGTTAACTGAGCAGATTTTTTAGGAACTGTACCCAACTTTCACAAGTAGTAAGCATTTAAGTGCCATCATCTAAACACAAGAGTGAATAATAAAAAAATACAAAAAACCCCATATTCACAATCAAAAATTAGTTGGATTTTTCCTGATTTAAATCATAATGGTCTCTGATATGAAACAGGAAAAGATATTTAGCATTTTTATATTACGCTGGTGTATTTTTTTTTAAAGGGTGTGTGGGATTGACAATTTTTGATTTTTGATTGATGATAACATTTGCTCTCTCACACTTCTTGTGAATGAGGAAGCTGATGTTTTTTCTGCAGATGATGAAAAGCATTTTGTGTGATGTACAATGAAGTTCTATTAATTCTATTCGACCAATTATGTTTGGAATATTCTGTGAGAAGACTAAAAAACTAGCCAACTTGGTGCTCATGTTTTTTCTTCAACTTCAGACTGCCAGCAAAAGTTATATCACCAACTAAATGCTGTGCAAAAGTTCTTTTAAGCATCTTACAAAGGCCATAATGCCAAGTCAAACTTTTTATGTGCACCTTTCTTATATAAACTTAATATACAGCCCTAAATACACACTCTTAATTGTGTCTCTAGCAATTACCATCTTACTTCTTGGAAAAAAAACCTTTAAGTTTGAAACAGCTAGTAAAACACTAGTTAAAAGCCAAGATAATATGCTATATGTTAAACACAAACATATTTTCCCACCTCAAATAGAAAGGCATTGCAAATATTAAATTTAAGGTGTCTTAACACGAAATATGAAAAAGAAGTGAACATTTAATAGGTTTCCTATTCCTTTGCAGGCAACTTAAAAGAAAAACAAGTATAGTGACCTATACACTCAAAAGGAATCAGCTGGGTACTGTACAAATAATGTACATTTCAGTATCTGCAGTTATACCCAGTTTGCCTATGGAGCTGACTAGGTGAAGTACAGATGAGACAGCTGGAAAACTTTCACATCAAACTAGAACACATTAATCCTTAGCAAAAGTAAATAAATCATGTACAAGAATCATCCAAATCTTTATTGAGCCAGAACTCATACTTAAGCTATATGCACGCTTTAATTTGCACACACTTTTATATTTCAAGATTGATGTAATGTCACAAGAAAAAGAATGCAGAAATTAAAAAGTGGCAACTCTAGAAAGTAAACAGTTCAGTTTTCCAACAAGAATAAAGACAACACAGTCATTTGGAAGGTGCTACAGTCTGATAACTTCAAGGAGTGTGTGGATCAAAAAGGCAAAATTTGTTGATATCAGCGTGTATCTGAAAAATCAACTGACAAGGCAATTGTGTCTTAAAGACAGGAAGATTATGGAGAACATCTATCCAGATTTTCTCATTTTATGTTCAGGAAGGAACAACAATTGGCAGACCACTATCTATACTTTACCTGGCTTATTTACTAATGCATAAGAACAGAAAAGTGTAGGTATCTGAGCATGACTTTTAGTCACTGCCCTCAAAATGTATTACATTTAGGTCAAAACAAAAACCTGAAGATGCCACAAATACAACTGCTTTGGCATTCTTATGTGAACACATTTCAAGATAACAGCCTGAAAATATTTTACTATTAAAAATATTTTATATGGCTTACTTTGATTTATAGCTTATTCTGTTATCAACCCGCCCCCCTCACCCCACAAAAAACACATCTGTAACTGAAAGTAAAGAATAGGAAATTTTAGTGTCCCTGTTCGAATGGCAACAAGCTTTGTCACTGCAGATGATCTCAGAAAATCTGCAGCACTTAATCTTGCTTCTTCTTTATACTTCTGATGACAAGTTCACGGTCTCCAACTTTATCTAACTTATGAAAGCAAAATTTAAGTATTTAATTCCTGTTCAAATGCATGCAATCTGGAATGCTTTATTGAATAACGTAAACCGACGCGATCACGCACGCCGTCAGAGTAGCCTCCCTTGAGAGGACTTTCTAGTGTCCTATTTTTTTCATTTTAAATAATCGGAACTCATATCTTGACTACCTATGAATTTATTTAACGGATAAGAAAAGTATCATCAATACACAACGAAAAGAAAACAGAACGTTAACATGCTACATCTAGGTAAACACGACTGACGAATGTGACTCGACGGAACGCCCGCAGCGGCCTCCACGGCTTCGCGAATCATGATTCGCACATCATTAATTTAAGAGGCCAATTATCATAAACTCGTTTTTAACGAAATATCGCTCTGACTAAATACACTCACGCTTCCCATTTCAGCGCCGATTAAAATGATCCCGCTCGTGCGTAAACGCGTTCGCTTGGCGCGTCCTCTCCCGTTTTGCCTGACAATGAATGCTCGACGCGCCCTCACTGGTGTCAGACAACTCTGTCATGTAAAGTTACTATTAACCTGATTTATTCAGTGAAAAAAATATCTAATTGATAAAAAAAAATTAATTTAACTTTTTTCTTATCATCAAACAGTTGTTCTTTGTAAGGAAGCAAGGTAACATTAACTGTGAAGGGACTTTTGGCCCTTAAGTACTTCGACTTCGAGAGTTATCGTTCTTCGTTTCTCCATTATTGGGGTTTAATCGTACCTATCGACCATTGTTTAGAAAAAGTCTAAGTAACAAGAATAAAATGAACGTAAGTAAACGATTGCCTAAAATAATGCATTCAGTATTATTAAGTTACAAGTTTTAACTATTTATTGCTACTTGCCTCAGTTTATTTGCAAAGAACTTTCTTTTTGAAAAAATCGACTACTGACAGTAGTGTGAATCTAAATGAGTCATTGGTTTTAATATCGTTAGTGTTTCTAGTAGTGTTCGCTGTCTCATTTAGGCACAAGGTGGTACATAAATCAAGTGTTTTTATAACACGCTAAATAAGTCAAGGCATCTGTCTCGGTTGCGCCATTAGCTATGAAACTATGGAAATAGAAATGTTTAACGGTAGTATACACGCTCTTTCTAAATCTGTGTACATTGCAATCTCCTGTTCCCAAGTTGACGACTTGAGGAGATTATGTGAAATGTTATTGCATGTGTACGATTAGTACATTGACCTATAAAGGGTCAAGGCTACAGTCCACCCGATTGTAGTTGTGAGGAAATTTATTGATTTTGTTATTACCTATTGTTTGTTTTATTACCTATTATTTCTTTTATTGTTTCACGGCCTCTGATGCTGTTTTCTGTGTTTATCTCTCGTGAATTCTGCAATTGCATCTTTACATTTCAGGAAACAGATAAAATTTATTACAGATACTGTTAATTTTGTTAATAAGCAGGATTCAGGTATGTCAGAATGAGACACCAGTTATTCTTTTAAGAATACTATCTATATGGCACCCCTTATCAGAATATTCAACGTTTAAAACATTTTCTGAATGAGTTACCTTCCGATATTAACATTCACATTTATTATGTTAACTACAAGTGTACATTATAATTTTTTCCTTTTTTCAGAAGCTTCCATCAAGAAAAGTATATGTGGGCAATTTACCTGATAATTGTGACAAAGAAAATCTCCAAAAATTGTTTGAGAGTGTTGGCAAGATTGCAGAATTTGACGTTGTGAAGAACTTTGGATTTGTTGTAAGTATTCTGAAGTTGGCTCAGTCCAGATTTGTTTTAAGACTGACTTCATCTTTTCCCCAGATATCTAGCAGATACATGAGTGAGCATTCATGCATTCATCTGTAAGAATTTTCTACAACTGTGCAAGTAATTTAATCAAATGCTTTTACTAATGTGGATTTTTTTTTTATTCCTTCCATTGCATGTTCCTGATAAAGTAAATTCTCTTGCTTTTTTTTTTTTACAAACTGAATATTAAAATAAGTTCAATGTTGACAGCATTTTGAGACAGATGAAGGAGCAAAGCGAGCCGTTGATGAACTAAATGACACAGAATTTGAAGGAATGGTAATCAAGGTTGAGGTGGGTCTTAATTTTTCAGAATTTTAGAAAATTATGAAAATATTATGAGCATCATTCGAAGCTGTGAACGCAGCAAACTGTTACAAAAGTTGAAGAGAGAAATGAATACTAGCTGAGGTAATAAGTGTTTGCCAGTATGTGATGAGTATCTATTAGGTGATGCAATGGTAACTAGCCTACAGTGGTATTGATTTAGCAGGTGAAAATCTCTGTTCAAAGGCTTACTTCTTACAAACCTTACATTGATAGATATTTTAATAGCTATCTTTTGACAATATAAATTCCATTAGTTTTCACATTCACTCTACACTCAATTTAAAGAAAAAAACTGTTACAAATGCTGTATGGTTTGTGAAAATACCCGTTGTTTAGTTTGTATAATATCCAGGTTAAAAAACAAAGTTAAGTGTATAATAATTTACCAGTGGCTTGGTGTGGTTCCCAGCATCAGTAGATTGCTTAAGATGGCTCAAAAATGCCTGATTCAAGTGTGGTTCAACATTTTCGCTTTGGTCAATAGGGTTCTAACTCATATGTAAATCATCCACACACTCAGAAAATGACCACTAACTGATGATAGCAATATACATAACTAACTTGTTAGCAACTGTGAGGCTAGTTCTATAAACCATTGATCGTGGCAGTTAAAGTTGGACGTACAAGGTGTAACTGACTATGCATTTGATTTTCAGGCTTCTCGAAGTAAAGTACGACATAAGCCTGGAATGGGTGACATGACTGAGTGCTACAGATGTGGCAAAGATGGCCACTGGTGTGTACTTGTGTTCAAAGATAAAAAGATTACTTGCATTGCATTGAGCACAGTTTTTGCTTATTCCTTGGTTCTTCATCCAAACTGATCTTTTTTGGCTATGGTGTCGTCTGTTTGCTGATGCTTATGTTTCTTGGACAGACTGTTCACTTGTAGTCTTTTGTGTACAGTACATTTAGCTCACTTCCATGCAGAAATGCACTTTACAAATTCAATTATTATTAAGGATAATGCCTTTCCATAATTTAAAAAAGAAAATAGAGGTTACAGTAGCATTTTTTTTTAAGTGAAATCTTTGAAACTCCTTTATGCTAATTTTGATGTAATGGGCAGAACTCTGTTCTGTCCTCAAGATCACCAAACCTGGCAGGTATAGGATTTACAGTGTCATTATCACTCATTTTATCCTCCTGCTTCCTCCCTCTTTATATTGGCTTTTTTTTTTGTTTGTTTGTTTTTTTGTTTTGTTTGTTTGTTATAACTGATAAAGAGAATTGTATAAATTTATTTGAAACATTTTTGCAAGTTTTGTTCATAGTTTAGTTTATTCCTTGTTACTCTTTGAGGAGCACAGGACCGCAACAACGCCTCACCAGTGGACCTGGTTTTGGGCAGCCCCTCCCCTGTTCATAAGGGTTTTATAACAGCAGCAAAATCAACTCCACTCCCAAAAATATTTCTTGAAACAACAGCTTTTTAGTATTACATTGTTTTAGGGAACATGCAGATGCTTCATTAAAATGTGGCAATGCTTCATATAATGTGACATGGAGACAGTGCAGTGTGTGCACATCTGTCTGCTATTTCAATGCTTTTAAACTATATTTAATGCAACAATAATTTTGTTTTTACCTTATCGTAATAGTGATAGTTTGATGATGTCATGATAAATTGAAGGTTTTAAAGCTTTTTCAATTTCAGTCAGTTTTAGAAAATGGTAACCATTTTTTTCCATGGCAAATTCTCATGCCTGATAGGTAATATAAGAAAGGGTATGTTGGATTTCTTTGCTAATATTATAAACAAATTATTTTCAAATGTTTTGGGAAATGTTCAGAGCACAAAATTTGAATCATGGTAATTTTATCTGTATCAAGTGGATATAATTTAGTTTTTGGTGCTAGATTTTTTTCGTGTGGAAGCCCTGAAACTTGGTGGGGGGGATAACTTTTCCTGTAATAGAGCTCATATTTATCCCAAGCATTCTCTCTTTCTATTTTCAAACTATAATATAATTCTTAAGAACTGCATTTACTTTACAGCGAGTTGCTGTTTCCTTTGACTTGCAAGAATTTGTTTCCTATTGAATAGGCATATGTGTAAGGTGTTTTTCAAGTTTTGTGTTTACTTATGTTTATATCCCTGGTCTCCTATGTGAAGTATTCTAGTTTGAGTCAATAAAGTCATTACATATGATAAATTGTAGGAGAGAAACATTATTTCTTATTGCTGTAATTAACAAAGATGTTAATACATTTTCTTTCAGGTCCAAGGACTGTCCCAAAGCTGGGTAGGTAGGATTCATGTATTGACAGGAATGGTTATGGCAAAAGAGTGAAGGAGAGGGAGAGATGGGTTAGGAGTGGCATACATATTTAGACAGAGTCTTTTGTAACAGCATTCGCTTCTAAAGAGCTGGCATAAAAATATTGTAAAGAATTCATGCTATTATGGGATGTTGTAATGTTTGTAAGATTTTCATTAATTATTTGACCATTTATTTTTCTATATCATTATCTATATTTAAACATGGTGTTAACAGATATTTGACTGTTTCTGTTTGAGATTGGCTTGTTTCTGAGAGATTTCTTTTCTTTTTAAGTCTGAAATTTGTTCACAGTAGAGGGAGAGGCAGAGGAAGGGGAGGACCACCAAGGCCAGCAGAGCCATATGGCCCACCTGCTTTTAGAGATCCATATGCTGATCCATATGCTGACCCATATTTAAGAAACCGCTACTTTCCTTCTGGATATGACCGTTACCATCCATATGGGGATCCTTATGACCGCAGACCTGCACCATACAGAGATCCTTACTATGAAAGAGACCCTTATGCACGACCCTCAGTTGACTACTATGATAGACTTGCAGCAAGGTAAACAATTTGTGAAAACAGATGCAGAAAAAAACAGATTCAAATTAAAGCTAACACGAGTGCAGACTTCTTTCAGTAACTTTCTTTTGTCTTAAAAATCAACAAAAACTGGTGTAGAAAGTAAATACTAGTGAAAGGTATCTAATATATTAGTAATGTTTAAAGACTAACCTGAACGACTTGCGTTTTTTTTCAGATATGAGTAGATATAGGCGGTATAAACCTAATCTGTAAATTTCAGCCTCTAAAACCCATCTGTTAATTATCCGCTACAATTTGCACCTGTGATCAACAAGCACTGTAACAGTGTGCTACATCATGTTAGTGCACCATTCACAACATTGCTAGTAGTCAACACCAATCAGAGAGAGAGAAGGAGCGGCTGTTAGGATTATTCAGATGCTGGCAGTCTGCATTTCTCTTGGTTCTCATACTTTAGCTAGAGAAATGCAGACTTTCAACTCCGAATAGTCTGAACTGTCGCTTTGATTGGTGTTGACAGCTGGCAGTGTTGTGAATGGTGTACCAATGTGATGTACTACACAGTTAGCAAAGCTCATTTGATCGCAGATGCGAATCGCGTACTGTGCTAGTGAATAATTAATTGATGGATTGGTTTTGGAGGCTGAATTTTACAGGTTAGGTTTATATCGCATATTTCTACTGATGCTTGCAAATAACATAAACCATTCAGGTTGATCTTTAAGTGACCATTTAATTCATTACAAGATAATGCTAGTGTCCAGAATTTGAGTGAATAACTCATCCAATGAGCAAGGTATGAGCAGTCTGAAACCAAGGTTGTTTTTTTTTTTGTTTTTTTTGTTTTTTGTTTGTTTTTTTTTGAGGATTTGTTTGCAGTGCTTCAGAGTTCTTAGACTTGCTACAACTTTTACAGTAGCCAAATCAGTAGTACAATACCTTATACGATTACATAAATTTAAAAAAGCAATATGTTTCACTATATACTGATAATTTTAGTGACCTGTCAGAATCTTTGACTTCACTTTGTTGCTGGTTCAAAGCTTTAAGTAATGTAAATTTTGCTTTCATATCTTTGGGTTAAATAGCTTTTTTGTGGGTAAGATAACTTCATCTAATTGTTAAATATAACTATAATTTGTATGTAAATATAGGACAGGTATCTTTTCATTTTTTAAGTGAAGCTATTCTCAAATTGCAGGGATCCCTATTATGATTACTATGCAAGAAGAAGGTAACAGTTTTTAATTATGTAAAGCTTAACTTGCTTTTAGCTCCTTGCTGGTCCTGTCTTTTATCACATGGTGCTAGTGTTTCACCTGATGTCTCTTTCCTTTGAAAAAAAAATTGTCATATTTTGTTAGTATAATTCTATGTATGATTCACTGTCTGAATCAGTACATGTACAGAACCACTGAAATTTTCTTAGAATCTTGAACTCGTACAAGCTAACTAGAGATTAATGGCTATTATGTTGTATGACTCTGTATTACACATACTTTTATAGTGTATGCTCTTATCAGTGGATAAGAAATAATATCAAAAATAATTTAGCTTTGATTGAAAACTAATTATATATTCCAGATTTTAAAACTTTCAAAAAAGTGAAATTTTGAGATTATGACACCCAAACACTGGAAATAGATTATGGCAAGAAAGCAAAAGTGGAGAAATTTAAAAGAAGTCTTAGAGTTCCTTAGATATCCAAGATGTCTTTAGGATAAATCATTTAAGCATTTTTTAAACTTTTCCTACCCCTCGTAATAGTTTGTGTATACCAAAGACTATACCAAAGCCTGGTATATTTTTGACATCACTTTTGTTGTAATTTATCATACAACTTATTGTGGTTTTAAATGTGAGCCTTTGAGAAATAGGCACTTAATCAGTTACGTTATAGCTATCAGTTACAAAATGATTCATTGTCATGGCATCACATGACTTCAATCTACAGTATTGCCAAAAAAATATATATGTATATTGGCAGTAAAGAGTATACATGTTGTGAAGTTATCCCTCCTTTGCTGTTTATAGTTTGTTTGTTTTCTTAAGCATGCATAAGCCTCCTCTCTAACCATGGATGTTCAAAGAAGACACATCTTTCCCAATTTTGCATTTGCTGCTTTGGTGTAAAAGTATTTATTTAAAGCAAAATCGTAAAAAAGGTGATGGTGATATTTTTATGACGATAACTTTGTTGTGTATAAATTTATGCTTGGTTGCAAATGGTAAAAATATAGAGGGGCTCTGTCTGGTGTTAGCATTTGCTAAAACATTATTTGAACTTTTGCTTAAGAATTGATGATGTAATAGTGCAACAAAATTTCATGTTTAACACCTGCATTTGTCATTTTCTCATCCTCTACCTTGTAGCTACCTCCCACCACCGCGTCCTGACTCCCCATCGCGAAGAGGCCGAATGCCTGGCCCGTTTTGAATGTCGGTCATCTTACCATTGCTGCTGTCGGCTCACCTCGGCAATCCATGACAAGATCCCAGGTGGTCCGATGTCCCTGGGTCCTCGGTGAAATCTGCCGATAGTACAAGATGCCGATAAAATGAAGATGTCGGGCATGATCCAGTTCTGGACGGTTGTAGAGCATTTCGTGGGGGAAAAAAAGACAGTCATTATGGATCTGTTTCTATTTCTGTTAAGCCTATGTTATGACTGCAAGAAGATGGCCAAATTTTGTGGACATTCGGGAAGAAATAATGAAATTGACTGCAAAATGGAAGAGAACAAAGATTACAATGTCGGGTTGTAAATGAAGCTATTATTCATGGAATTTTTTTAAAAATTGTAAATTTCATTTGATCATTCTGTGTAAACGGTTCTGAATGGTCGTTTCGATTCCTGGTTTTGACTTTGTTATTTCTGTGGATTTATTCTTTTAATTAATGTCAGATCTGTCCAGGTACGTGTTATCAACAGCAGCAATTTGAGTTAATAAAAAGCATCGGATGTTTCAATTTGTGGTTCATATACAGTTTTGAGACCAGTAT
Source organism: Pomacea maculata (assembly GCA_004794325.1). Taxonomy (NCBI): domain Eukaryota; kingdom Metazoa; phylum Mollusca; class Gastropoda; order Architaenioglossa; family Ampullariidae; genus Pomacea; species Pomacea maculata. The sequence goes on along the minus strand of SRHC01001561.1, from coordinate 76,745 downwards.
TTTTGTCGGTTGTGAATCGGATTTCAAGAGGGAGTTCATTCGGTTTCTGCTGCTTACAGTCTGTAGCAGAAAGTGGTTCTAAAATGTCTGATACATGCTAGGTTGGTTTTTTTGTTTTTTGTTTTTTTTTTTTAAAGAAATGCCAGAGCCCTTATTGTGATTTTTCAGATGCTGAATGCCGTCATCAGCCGTGCACCTCACATTCATTCTTAGTCACTTCAGCTGTTCAGCTGATCATTGTGAAATATATTTAAATCATAAAACGCAGTTTTCTGTTTTTAACTGCTGGTTCCAGGTTTAATGATCTCCAACCAAAATCTTACTTGATATGAATGCTTATTATTTTTGTGCGCTATTGCTTGTTTGCTTTGGCGGTTTGTTTTATGAAGAAAGTTTAGTGATAAAGCATTACTTCTTTTTTATCGCTATCATAATTCCTAATTTTTTTTTCCTTGCTAAACGACCCCAGTCTATAAAATTCTGGTAAGCATGGGAGATGAGCGAAACTTTTATTGTTGACTATTTAATGTTAAATAGAGAAAGGTCTTTTGTTTGGTTATTTTAATGATTTGTCAGTTTAACTATATCATTCTATATTAACTTTATCCCATTCTAATACAGTAAACATTCAAATATGTAGACACAGGTAAAAGCAACATCAGCATAAATTGTTTTTATGATAGAATTTTTCTTCCATTTTTTTTTAATGTAGTTTCAGTCATGGAATTTTGGGAAAGTTATGGAATTAAAAGATTTCCAGATGTAGATGTAATGAAAATTTTTTGTTGTTAGAAGTCTTTGAATTTTAAAGTTGGGTGCTGGTAAATTTTTCTGTTATGTGATAAATTCCTTGCAAAATAAAAGGGGCTGGGGGGGGGCAAAGTGTTTCTTTCACTCAAATTTTCTAGAACCTCTTATTAAGTGTTGTAGCTGTGTTGGATTTGGAATTGAATAAAAAGTATGTTATCCTCTTCTAGCTAGCACCACAACAGTTAAGATTGACGTTAGAGGAAATGGTTGTCAGTGGAAGAGTACTCTGGGGTGAAAAACCAGGCAATCAAAATGTCATCAAATGTAGCTGGGGGGGGGGGGGGGGGGGG
>SRHC01001561.1:49625-75612 GCA_004794325.1 Pomacea maculata | reverse complement strand
GGGGGGGGGGGGGGGTCGGAGAGAGGGTGTGAGGCAAGATACTTGATGTGTGGAGGTGGTACATTAGATGGCACTTTAATGGGTGTTATGTGCAATTTTCTAGAGACCTTCCCCCTGCTCATCTGATATGACATCTGTAAAAGTTCACCATCAACATCAAAAGATTATTTTTATAAATGTAAAAAAGTGAAGATGAAGGCAGTAATTTGATTTTTCTTTCTTGCTTAATAAAGCAATCCCAAATACCAGTGTGCATGTTGTATGCTGGGTGGATTTTACTCAGATGTTAGTTGGGTGCATGCACAAATTGATGGATTCATGGGCTGGGAAGAGAGATGGTAGGCTTTAATACCATGATATTTTGAAAGTTTCTGCCAGAGGATTTTGCCTTGCTTTGAAGTGAAAGCCACTTGAGTTAATCTAGCAGACTCTGCATGCATCATATTCTGGAATTTTTTTAGATATTCATAATTGTCATAGCAATACAATCCTTTCAAAAGAAACAATTTCATAAATATTTCCTGTCTTCGATGTCTTCTTCCTTCTTGATGAAAATTCTAAGCATATCTAGGACAAAACTTAATACTTTATTAGGTGCGTAAACATTTACTGGTTCTGCTGCTAGAGGAGAGAGAGAGAGATATTACTTAAATGTACTTTACTGTTTAATGATGCCATAGCAAAATATTTTTCTATTTTCTCAAAATTAGAAATGTGTAGAAGCCTCTGCAGTCATGTTACTTCTTTATAGTAATAGTAGTCTTTTTTTCTCCATGGAAAGCAGATAGCTGAGTGACTAGAGCACTGGCATCTGTATCTGGAGGTGCACCTGCTTGATACATGTGTAGCACAGCGAACTTCCTCAGTCGACCCAGCTGTTGGGAACGGGTATCTGATTCCATAGAGGGTTGGGGAAGGTAAGGCAGAGAGAGAGAAGCTGGCCATGAGAAGAGTCTCCTAACATCCCAACAACCAAAGAAAAAAGGAGGATGGCCTTTACTACCTCCTTTTTTGTGTATGTAACCATGCACAGACAGAAAATGCAGACAATCTGACCACACATTTCACCTGCCAGCCTTTGTAAGTGAGTGTGCATATTTTTCCAAGAGAATAAATTAACCTCATTAAAAACAAAATCTAGGAAAATGGTTTTGGAAAAGCGATGGACTTTTGAAGTTTCAGACCATAACAGACCCTGTATTTTGCAGATTTTTTTCTATACATTAAAAAAAAAAAAATTACAGCGAGACAGGTATAGCTTTTCACACCATAAAAACTTTCTAATTGTTGGATATTGAAAAGAAAATTTCAGCAGGAAAACTTTTTCTTTTCCACATTAAATTCACTATGTTTCTCTTCAGTTTCGATTTAAAAATTTCTTTCCAGGCTGTTTGCATTTTTTCTAGCTACATGATCATTAGAGATAATGTTTTGTAAGATAGAAAAAGCCTGCATTTTCTTGAGACATTTCTGTGACAACTCTAATATTGTAATGATAGCCACATTTGTTTTAGTGATATTAAATGATTTAAACAATTGTAAGCAGTCTTCCTTTTAACATTAACCTTATAATTTTTTTTAAATCTTGAATCCTTACTCCTAGCTTAAAGTGACCCATCAGTACAACAACACATACTGGGGAAGTTGCAAGTCTGAAGAAATTTGCAGTGATTCTCAATTCCTTTGTTATGTAGAAAAAATTCTAAATGTATAAACTTGGGGACTTAGAAGGTCAATGAAAACAAGTGTTAAGGTAGTTTGGTGACTGACGTCTTTTTTTTTTTTTTTGATGTAGAAGAATTTAAAGTTTAAGCTGACAGGGAGAGAGTATTCAATCAAAGATATACACTGCATGTATCAAATTAAGGAGGAAAATGGAGAATGAAATGATAAAGGCCCTGAGTGAAGATGGATATTGTTTGCTTACTAGTAGAATACTAGGTGATTCTTCATGCAGCAGTTCAAGAGAAACAGGTTGGTATCCTTGCAGTGTTGGTGTACGATTTAATGTGATGAGTCAACCTATTGTTTTACATTTTCTTTTTTCAAAATATGGACCTACTATCAACGTTAACACTATGAGTAATATTGGGCTTCGATAACTCGGCAAGCCATTACCTAAACATTTTAGCTTATTAACCATCTTTCAATGATATAAGGTGAATACGGTAGTTGGTCTTCAGTCATTTAAGGTCTGTATACCATTTTATATCTGAGGCACTGAAGGCATGTCTTCGGACTGTCCACATTTCTAGGCACATCAAAGCTGTAGATATTTTGCTCAAGTTTCTAGGGCCATATCTTAACAAGTGATAGCTATCTGCACACATCTACCTCACATCATGTGTTGTAATGAAAATTTCTGATCAAGGGTTTAACGCTTGTCCTTTTTTTGTCAGGATCTGGCAACAGACAAATTTAAACTAATTCCATTTAATTCACCAATTTCCAGTGGACTAAAAGCGTTTGGGTGCCTGCTGCTTCTTGTTTTCTGGGGATTTTTTGTTTTACTATATCCGTTTCTTGCGTCTTTGCTGCTTCATAAAATTTTGTCCATGTACTTTTTCACATTGTGGTTAATATTAAAACTATCATTAACCAAACTGTCACTTGTTGAAAAATTTATTTTACCTTTGAAAAATAACTATGTGTTTTTGACAGTACACAGATATGAAGAAAACCAGCTGACTGATGATCAGTAGTGTTTTGCTTCAAACCTCATGCAGGCAAAGTTGATATCTGTGCTAGCATCGACACATGATGGCTGCACTTCAGGCACATTTATGCTAGTGGTATGTATAGTTCATTTGTAGTTTTCAAAGACTTACAGATTAGATTAAGCACTGACTTGTTGGGCTAGTTCGACTAATTTATTACCGTATTTAGTTTTTATTCTGTCAGAAAATAAATTATCTAAGTATTTTGTCACAGTCTAGTATTTGTGCAAGGATCACTGAAGTAAGAAACTGTGATGCCTTAGTTTACCATACAGTATAAAATTGTACTCTAGAAACTGTTTTGATTGCTGCATTATGGGAACAAAGAAAATTGTATTTTTCAGCATGTTTGAAAGAAAGTACAGCATGAAGAAAGCTACATTGGAAGTTTTGAGCATGAGAAGCATTGCTCACAACTCAGCAGGAAGATGCTACATGTAAGTGGCTGTTTTCTGTCAGTGCCCCCACCCACCCTCCAAAAAGTGCAGTAATTATGGCACTGACGATTGTTGTGGAGTCCACTGCACTTGCTCAAATGAAGCACCATTCACTTCAGCTCATGAGATGTGGCAATAAACACTTATTGAGACTGAAATTAAAGGTCTTGATGACCATTCTTACATTATAGCAATGTTTCAAATAGCATATCTGTGGAACATGCTACCATGATCTAAAATTACTTTCAGTAACAGTTGTCTTTTAATTCTCTGTCAGTTTGTTGTATTTGGACAATCATTGATGTTCATGTTATCAGTATTTTTTTTTAAATGGTCTCATCTAGAAACTTCCACTTAAAGGCAGAACTTCAGACCATAGGAAGAGAATGGTTTCATCTGTGCAAGCAAAGGTAGGAGTACACGTGGTGCTGACAACTAGTGATCAGTCATCTCCAATTACTACCCTGCAGGTGCTCCATTTATCCTCGCCTAGGCGAAACCATTTCAAAAACTGCCCACAAGAAGTTCTGCCTTTTAGCTTTTATGATGAAATATGTCAAATAAAGCAGTTTATCAGGTCAGTTTGAATTCAAAGAATATTTCAAAGGTTGAGAGAGATATGTTGTATCTGGTTCACTTGATGGCTTATTAAAAAATGTCATCCTGGCCGCTTATTTTGTTTTGTTTTGTAGCATTTAGAAACTTTTTTCTAATGGTAACCATTTAGAACTGAGTTATTGGGATGGTCATTGCTAGAAAATACCACAAAAATCCAATGGAATGAAAACTTGGATTCTATGCAACCTGCACATAATGTTTCACGCATTACAATCAAGGCAGAAGATACAATGTTTAATGTAAACATAATCCAGACTGAACAAGACAATAAACGTCATCAATGAACAAATGGACTATCCTGTTATGAAGTGCATACAGTCATCCTAAAGCCCTTTTTCACAACTCTGGCTGTGGTTTTGGAGGGGAAGAAAGGTGAGCAGGCAACTTTTCTAAACGATACTGCAAAAAAAAAAAAAGAAAAGAGTGAACATTTACCAAGATCCTTGGAAAATATTTTAAATAACTTGCTAATTGCATATAATAATGCTTGTAAAACTTACACAATTATTCAACCACATCTACTACTACAAATAATATTGGACTCACCTTGGAGACCTTCATAGCCATTCCCTCTGGTAGGTTCCTCTGTATATACTCTAAGAAAGTATCTGCTGTAGATCCAGTCAGATACTTCAGCTGAAAACAATAATATTTATTTCTAAAATTTACAAAACTGAAGAGTAACATTTTGTGGCTGTGCTGTTTTCATTATGGCACATTTTCTGCAGGCTAATATGGTGCATTGCCTAAGACTATGACCATAGTTGTACTCTATATAGGATGTTTTGCTAGATGGTGGTTAAAGAGAAGACACCGCCAAGACAAGCAGGATTCTATTTATTAAAACTGTTTTAAATTGATATGATTATCAAGTTTATGATCAATTAGAGCAAACGTTTTCAAAGTCATGAAGGTCTGCAATTATGTCTTATGGGTTATTCAGGGAGAAAAGCTCTCAACATTCATTAAAATATATATATAATATAAATTTTGTTGTTAAGCACATTCAGAGTTGTCTGTCACCTGCTTAAATGAGATTGAGAATGGAAAAAGAATCACTAACCTCAAAAACTGCAAAATGAGTCCGAATCTCATACTGTACAAAGTGCTTCTTATAAATATGCACAGATTTCAGCAATGAGTAACGTGTAATAACCTTGGGGGGTTCAAACCTGCAAAACAATAAACAATAAACATAGCATGAAATTTTTTTTTTTTTTTTTGCTTTCCCGTAAAGGCAAGAAATAAGAATGCAAATTGGCAGTGAGAAAGAACATGAAAATACATTCAATTTAGTCTAGGAATCATCAAAGCAGTTTGAAGACTCACACTCTAGCTAAGTTGACCCCTAGCTCAGAGGCTGCCATCGACACAAACTGGGAGTAGCTTTTCAGCACAGATTTGTCATGGCTCTTCACCTCTACTGTTACTTGTCGAAATAACTCATCTTCTTCTGTACCCTGGTCATATGCCTTTGGAGACTCCTGTTAACAAAAGGTTAACATCATGGATGTGTACATCCAGAACCACACTGAACTGTGTCAAGCAATGATGTAAAACACAACATATAAAAGCCATTATGCTGCTGTAAGTATGTGCAACAGTAATTTAATGTTACCAATGTCCCTCATTCTCCTTTGGTATGTAACCTGGTGTTAGAAACCTTCATATTTTACAGCATATTTCTTACTATGAAATAATACCCCAGTGGTCAGTGATCAGGTATTTGTGAACTGCAATTACTGTCTTCTCAATGACCCACAAAATATGTATCGGGAAATGATGAAAGCTGATGTTTCTGCATACACTTAAGCACAGCAATTATACACTTGTACTTTTAACATGACATTTTCTATAAAAAATTTGTTAAACAGGTTAGTGTCACTGGTAACTGGCTCCACACCAGACTGATATCTGTACACTTTGACTGCAGTAACTTCTGAGCAGAGCAGCAGCATTTCTATTGAATTTCTCACAAAATATTTTTCTTTTTGCAATTTTTAGTCTGACATTTATCATATTGAATATGGAGTCTTTAAGAGTAATATAGCCCTCCAGTCTAGTTGATCTTTAATAGTTCTTTATTTTGATACCTTAATAAATCTGGTGGACTAATTACAATCTTTCTATTTACCTGGATTTTTGTGCTGAAAAACTGTGCTGGCTGAGATAGAACTGTCAAGGGTTTTCTTTGTTGTAGACCTGTGACACTAAACAGTATACAAGAAATCACTTTATTATAGCAAGTCTGCTTATAAATAAAACAGTGTGGCTCCATGTGTGAGAGAGAGAGACCAATTATCACATCCATTTTTGTCTGATCTTAACCAAATTCGGCAAGAATATTTGTCTCAATTATGCAGATACCATAATGTTTGAGCTTTTTTTTTTTTTTTTTTTTAACATTTATCATCTATACAACATGTTGCTGCTAACTGCAAATAACAGAAGAAATTGTATTCTGCATTTTTTTTTAAGGAAAAGCCACTGTGAGAATGCCATAATTTGACAGACTATCTTATGATCAAAAGACAGAGAGACCAGAGGGGGTGGAGCAGATGAGCGAGGGGAAGTAAACAATGGAAGTGAGAGCATCACATGTAACACTAATTTTATCTTTCCTTTCACCTGCATAAAGCGATTGAACAAATGATGACAATACAATCAGAGGTGGAAGAGTTTGCAGCCTTAATCAACTTGTGCAATGTTGAGTACTATGGCTAGTAAAACTACAAGCATTCAAAAATATATACAGTAATCCCTCGCCACTTCACGCTTCACTATTTCACAGGTTTTTATAAGAAATTAATGGGGAAAATGATTTGCAGACTTTCTGCGAAATTCAATCAGTGGAAAATATATATATTTTATGAATTTTTAGATGAAAAGCCAAAGTGTATAAAAATATATTCCTAATATTAATTCTAACAATAAAGAAATATTATAAATAATAAAATTGATATGAATTAAAGTAAATAGTGTAATGTTATGTATTTACTCTGAAACGAGAACCAGCATCGCTTGCCTGAGACGCTACGCGCCTACTCACAATTGTAAACAACAGTGTGGGAATGGTTATCAAGGAAATGGGAAAGGTATATGTAGATTAAAAAGTATGGGGGATGGTTTTAAAGCCTTAATATAGTGTATACATACACAAATAAATATACCGTTTTTATTTCGCGGATTTTCAGTAATCGCGGGTGGTTCTGGAACGCATCTCCCGCGATAAACGAGGGATTACTGTACTGTACAGATTTAAGCTAGAGTCTAAGGTTAAGGTTCCTGGAATGTTCACCTTGAAGAATGTTTAATAGCATCTCCACATCGTGTGCAGAAGAAATGTGTTATCTGAAAAAAATAAATCGGCACAACTTTACATGTAACAACATTTATAAAATAAAATTACAAATAATGAATTGTAAATAGACTGCAAAGGGTTACTACATTTGGTCACGATGATTTAATAATACCTGAAGTCATACTAATCAAATTTTTATGTTGCAAGGATATAGTATTAATCTACTTTATAATGAGTCTGTTTAGTTTAAAATATATATGATATGCGTTGAGTCGGTGAAATAATACGATAACATTTCAGGCATTAAAAATGCCTTACTGTAAGTTGTCTTCCAATTCGTGCTAAGGCGGCAGCCATGTTGCTGTGAGTGTAGTGCAGTCCTGAAAAATATATTACACTCACACACACAAATAAATTTTGAATTTTAGGAAATATATTTTATGCAAAAAATGTTTAAATTTTACACCAATTCGACTCTGATTTATTTAAAAGAATAGTTTACGTTTTCACAATTTTGGTTGTTGTTGTTAAATAATTCATCGGAGTAAATTACTTAGCAACGAAAGAAGGGCATCAAGATGGTGTGTATCAATGTTTATATGTTAAAGAGGCTATCATCAAAACTGTATAATTGTGACATATCTTGTAAATGAAAGCTTCAACGGAAACATAAAAGGTCCTGGATAATTTTTATCTCATGAGCAGATAAAATATATTATTTTTGCTTTATCTTTGTTTAACTGAGGCAGCGGGCACATGCTTTTAAAATTAATGCATATTGCACTCTTTCTAAACTGTACGTATACCTGATGCAATTAAGTCGATCTGCTTCCCGATCTTCCGATGGTAAAAAATAGACACATATTATTTTACCTCTTAGGTTTGATGATTGTTGTGATGCTCATTTCCAGTCTAAAGCTACAAGCATCAAAGAAGCTCTCCAAAAATTTGTGAGTACTTATAATTCGAATATTCGATCTTAACTTGACATTGATCGAGCTGTTTCACAGAATATCATATGCAGTATCTATCTATATAAGTATATATACACATGTACTCGTTCGAGTGAGTTTGTGTATAACTATCATAAATCTATCATTTTCAATGTATCAGTGAATATATTGGTTTAAAACGCTTGAAAAAGTATAATCACTACCACCCTAGTGTTTTCGCATAAGCTGCAACCCTTGCAGCTTCATTAATTCTAGAAATATCTATTTTTTTAAATACAGGAACAAAAGGAAGAAAAGAAAGCCTCAGAATGCCCACATGTAAAGTTGATAGCCCAGTATCCACCAATAGAAAAGATGGATGCATCCCTCTCCACCTTGGTCAGCTGCGAGTGGGTTTTACTAAGCTCTAGAACAAGTTACTCTTTAGCTCTTTTATTTTTATTTGCTCTAAATTCCAAAAAATTTTTTTTATTTTATTCAAATATTAAAAACAAACAATAAAAGCACTGCTTAAATTTTCGATCTTACCAGTTCATCACTTCTTTCAATACTCCTTAATGATTTAAAAATTGCATTCATTGTGTTTCACTATTTTGTCTGAAATACATGGAGTTTTGTAAGTTTAACAGTAGCTTGTTTTCACTCATTGAACTACCCATGTATTTGGGTACGTGTTTCCCTCCCCCAACCCCTGCAGGCTTGTTTTAAATTATTTAATTTAAATTATATGTAGACCATTTCACAGGCTGGATTAAACCATTATTAGTTATTGAGCATTAGTGTATTTTTTGTTAATGTTTTCAATATTTTTTGTTTTGATAGAAATATATGTCTTTGAGGATTTCAGTCATTTCAGCTACTCAGTCTATATTGTGAATGATCATCAATGCAGAAAAAGTCAAAACTGATACATGTAGGGAAGTCCTATAAATGAAAGACATGCAATGTGAGCCGTAGAAAGATCTTACTTAAAGTGTTTTAATTGTACTATCCACAAGTCCAAATTTAATTTGTGAATTAATCATTATATTTCAGGAAACTGAGTCTTTCAACAAACTGCATAGAAAAAATTGCAAATTTAAATGGACTCAGTAAGTACCAAATACATTTTAGTTCAAGATCTTACATAAATACACCTTTAATTGCTGTAAAGAGGATGCTTGTTTGTAAATTTCTTCATGAAGAATGGAAGAAATTTAAATGATGTGACTGTTTCTTGTGTAAGTAATTTTGAAGTGCATTTGTGTTGGTATACTTCAAACAGTTTTTGGAAATGACTAACAGTCTTCAATGCAAGAGAAGTACCTCCACATGTATCACGATGGAGCATATTTAATGACAACTTAGACACTGATTTTCTGTCCCTTTTGTTAAATATGGATACATAAAAGTAGATATAAAAAAGATATACATGCATATCTTCCTTCTCAATCCTCACATTATAGTCACTCTTGGTTTGTTTGTTTGATTTTTGAGAATGCATTTTTGCTACTACCCTTTCAGAATGGTAAACTGCACTTTTACCACATTTTCTTGCAGAAAATTTGAAGATTTTGTCACTCGGAAGAAATAGCATCAAAAGCTTGACAGGTTTGGTATGTGGATAGTTTCATTTTGATTTTGTGTTCATTGTTCAGCATATTCACTGCAATAATTGGAGGGGCATAACACTTCTTTCCCTCACCAGTAAGGTCTTTAGCAAGATTGTATTGTCAAGACTGACGGCAACTCTTGAGAAAGACCTCCGACCACAGCAAGCAGGATTTCGCCCTGGGCGATCCTGCTCCGAGCACATCTTCATTCTGAGACAGATTCTGGAGCAGAGCAACGAGTGGAACACACCGCTGTACATCAATTTCATCGACCTGGAGAAGGCTTTTGACAGCATTCACCGAGAGTCCTTATGGAAGATCCTGAGGCATTACGGAGTCCCTGCAAAACTTGTTCAGGTCATTGCAATGCTGTGCAGCGATTTCAAATCCCAGGTTGTCTGTGACACGGAGTTCACAGACCCCTTCAACGTCAGTACTGGGATGAAGCACTGTCGCCATTCCTCTTCATCCTGGCCATGGACTGGATCATGAATACTTCCACCGACAGTGAGAGGAAAGGGATCAGATGGACCATGACTATGACAGCAACAACAACGCTGGAAGACTTGTACTTTGCTGATGACATTGCCCTGTTGTTGCATCGCCACCAACACGTACATGCAGGAAAAAACAAATGCTTTCTCAGAAACAGCTGGAAACCTTGGCTTGAAGGTCAGTGCAAAGAAAACGAAAAGTATGAGAGTGAACGCCAGAGTGCAAGACAGCATCAAACTAAATGAAGAAGAGATTGAGGAAGTTGACAGTTTCACCTATCTTGGGCCCAAAATGCCAAACACCGTAGATGCGGAGGTGGAGATTCGAGCCCGACTGGCGAAAGCCAGCCAGGCCTTCGCCTCACTCAGGAGCACATGGAAGGCAAAGAACATCAGTCAGAAGATCAAGCTGAGAATCTTCAAGTCAAATGTGATCAGCACCCTCCTTTACGGATCAGAATCATGGAAGATGACCAAAACCATCAGTAACAAGCTTGACGTCTTCCAAAACAGATGCCTCAGGCGCATACTTAACATCTTTTTGCCAAATATCATCACCAACGAAAAACTCCACCGAAGAACTGAAACCGAGTCCATCACCACGCAAGTTCAACAAAGGCGTTGGCGATGGATCGGACATGTGCTCCGCCAGCAGACAGCAGACCTTTCCAGAGTCGCCCTACGATGAACTCCAGACGGCCGAAGAAAACGAGGCCGCCCAAAGGAAACTTGGAGAAGAACAGTGGAAAGGGAGATGAAAGGAAAGGGCTGGACATGGGGTCACCTAGAGCGGGTTTCAGCCGATCGACATCGGTGGCGGACTCAGGTTGAGGCCTTATGTGCGACCTGATGCACTAAGAGGATTAGATAGATAGAATAGATAGATGTTCAGCATATTCTATGTGTTTTTGTGAGCTTTAAATATAAATTCTATAATTATTTTGTGTTAACATTTGCAAGAAGTGGCTTTGCACACAGCAGATGCATTAAATATTTGTTTGGTTTGGTTTTTCATAACAGGAAGCTGTAGGAGATACACTTGTTGAACTTTGGATTTCCTATAACAACATTGAAAAACTCAAGGGTATCAATGTCTTAAAGAAACTAGAGGTGATTATAATTAATTAATATTATTTGTATTCTGTGTGTGCAAGTGTGTGTGTGTGAGAGAGAGAGAGAGAAGTCCTTCTCATGTTATTGAACAGTTCTTGACTCTATATGTGTTGGGCATCTATAGCATAAGATTATTGATAATGCATTGTTTCAAGTCTAAAATTTCTGGTTTACTTTCTTGTAAGGTTCTCCTTATGTCTAACAATCAAGTTAAAGACTGGTCAGAATTTGGAAAACTGGTAAGCTTTTTTTTTAATTTGTGCATAGTGTCACTCCAGACATTCAGAATTATATTTTAAATGAAGAATTAAAATAGTGTATACAATTATATATGAAAATTTCATTAGCTCTAACAGGTTCTTTAGGGCCTTCGTGCTGATGAATTGTCTTAAGTTCACGTGTAGATGTCAGTAATTAATAAAATATCTTTTGTAGAATTTTATGTAGATGAAAAGAAAACAATTAATGTTAAACAGTTTGCATAATGAAATAGATGGTTTGTGATAATAACTGTACCAAAACAACCATGCAAATATGGCTGTTTTATTTATTTATTTTTTCAACATAACCTTCTCTTTCTCATACAGGCTGATCTTCCATCTCTAAAAGAGCTTCTTTTTGTTGGTAAGGGCTTATTCAGATTCAGTATTATTTTAACCATTATTTTAAAATCATGTGTAAATTAATAATAATTACCCTATTTTGTATAAAAATACTTTTGTATAGTTTTTTTTTTTTATGGTAGTTCTCATTATTGTTTTTGTAAACGGCAATAGTTGGCATTGGGAGCTGTACTTTAAAGGTGTATAATTCATTTCCCTTGTAATTTACCAGCATGCATTCATTTTACATTAACATAGTTCATTAAAGATGTGCCATTTGTCTTTTGTGTACGAAAGATGGCAAATGTATGTAGCCGAGTGGTGGGGTTTATGGAGAGGCGACAACAACCGTCCAGCACTCAAATAAAAGCAGGAACCGTCAGCAGGTGCGCAACCCTTTAATGCACGGGATAGAACAATGGCCACGGCTGCGCCGCGTGTCCGTGCTCCTTCTCTGAAACGCCGTCGTCTGCTCTCTTCCTTTTTCTTAACGTCCTCCTTTTGTCGTCACCTTATTTTGACGTCACATCAACTTATGTCATTTGATCAAGGAACTTTACAAATGACATCCGGCCCTCTACATCCCCGCCGACTCGATCTTTCTCTAACAGCGTCCTCGCTGATGAGCTTTAGTTAGCAATACTAGGGCTGATATACAAGCACACCTAATTATGCTTGCCACGATCGAGGGACCGCCAATACTTTAAACATCTAAAGATCTGTTGCTGCCGAGATGTGTATGCCATCAAGATTTTAAGCAAGGTCGTCATACCAGCAGCTGGTATTATTTACCTAGCAGAGTATAGATTTGCCTTAAAACAAAATATCTGTACTCCACCTAACCACTGAATCTGATCGACTGATTATTTTTCTAAGTAGCTGCTGCGGGGGCACGATGTGTTTATAAGGGCAGGCATTCCGTCAATCTGTCCTGTGTGTATAATTGCCCAGTCATAATAACATTTCGTAGGCGCAGCCGTGGCAAAACGAAAAGAAAATGAACAAAATAGCAAGATAAATAAACTAATCAATGGTACAAAATATTACTCGTTATCTACAGTGTCAATAATCACCGCGAACTAAAATATGTCCATGGTATTCATATAGTCATTGAATAACGTCACACGAAACAGCTCGCTTTCTACACGTGAGTTTTATGCCTAACAGCAAACCGCTGAGTTTTGTGGGGCTGAGGTACTGCAGGCACTGTCACTTCTGGAATAACAGGCACTGTCATATCAGGCACCACACACAATGTCACTTCTGGTACCACTATAGTTCTGGCTTGATGGGGTGGGAGAGTACCATACCTAAACGGAGTTTCTTCGTCCTTGTCGTAGTCCTGACAGTTCTGTGTCTCCGGCAGTTGAATGTCCTCTAACTGCAGAGACGGCTTCGCTGCTTTCATGTCCCTCCTATTGAGGGTAAGTGCAGGGCCGTCAACAAGGGGCCTGACTGTGTACACAGCACTGTCATCCCCTAACGGCCGGTTGGTGTCCTTTTGTCGTCACCTTATTTTGACGTCACATCGCCTTATGTCATTTGATCAAGGAACTTCACAAATGACATCCGGCCCTCTACATGTATAAGAAATTTTACAAAGCAGGACAATCATGATGATGCAGAAGTCAATATATAATGCCTGCTCCAAAAGTTTTCAATTGACGAATTATTAACGACAAGCAACTGTTCTAAAGTGGCAAAGAACAGACACTTTGACATTATGTTACATTCCTTGTTCGTCTGTTATGGTTCATGGCAAATATGATCAATATTTTGATTACTGTATAATCAGGTAATCCTCTGGAAGAAAAGCATTCAGCAGAAGGAGACTGGCGAGATCAAGTGGCAGGCAAGCTGAAGAAGCTGAAGAAGCTTGATGGTTAGTGTCCTTCCTGCCTCTGTAGTGTTTTCTGACCTCAAACAAGGTGTCCTTCTTCAATCTTTAATAAATGTGTAATACTCTTGAGACCATAATTGTTCTCTGAAACTTGCATTCTCTTTACTCAGAACTACAGAAAAATTTGGAATGACCAGTTTCTTAGCTTTATCCACTGTATCAAAAGGGAACAGACTTACAGAACTTTGATATAACAAAACATAGCCAAAGATACATCTGTAATTATTACGGCCCTACATGCTCCTCAAAAGAGTAACAAGGAATAAACTGTAATTAATTTTACATCACTTTGAATTGTGCTTTTGTTTATAGCATTGATAGTCGGAATTACTGAATTATAGCAAAGCATCTGTGTTTTAGGCGTGCCTGTTGTCCGGGAAGAAGAAGAAGATGAGCAAGAAGCTTGAGAGAATTTTCCATCTTGTCAGCAAGACATCTTTATAACTGCTGCTTAGACCATTCATCTGCAAACATGTCACAAATCAATGCAAGTTAGACGGGATAATTTGAAATTCTCCAAATATTTGTTAGAGGCAAAGATGATGTTAAAAAACTGATTTAGAGTATGTGTAATGTACTCTTGTTTATATTTTCAGCAAAAGATTCCTTTTACTTGCACAATCAGTTTCTAGGCTTAGTGACTATAATTATAGATCCTTTTATCAATCATGAATAAAATACAAATAAAACTATGCATCAAAACACGAAGAGACAAAACTTGTCTTATAAATAAGTGCAACTGCAATTCTTAATATGAATACAGTCACTTGTGTGAACACGAGTAAATAATAATGAATGGCTACAGTATTTTGATATTATGATGTTTATGAAGGAAACTGTTCAAAATGTCAGTAAAAATCTACTATTTTTGGATATTTCACAAATCACTATATTTGATTTCTTCGAACTTGTGGACATATCAACTTAAAATGTTTTGTCAGAACTGAATTTTGAGTTTTATCCATGTAAAAAAGAAATGATTATTGTTCAATGGTTGTCTTCTCATCTGTGTGTGCATGTGTGTGTGTGCGCGCAAGTGAGTGAGCACATATGTGTATGATGAACATTTGTCTGTATCCTCTTATGGTTTTTACACAAGCATTACTAATAAACATCATAGAAGTATTAATTTTGCTGCATGAACAAGAGAGCATTCTTCTTTAAACATTGACATAATTTTGTCACCTTCCCCTTTGTTTTCCAGAGATTGAAATATGTTTAAAACAATATTAATACTAATAATAAATGCAAAATTTGTAAAGCGCATACTCATACTCCTAAGGAGCATGTGCTCTTAGTGCTTAAGAACATGAACGAAACATAGACAGCACGAGGGACAGGAAAACAAACAATAAATAACATATGAACTATACAAGAATAAACCGTACTAAAATCAAATACAAAAAACACAATGAGGAACCAAATAACAAAAACAAGAGCTGAGAGTAACACAATATTGCTAAAGGAAGGCTGTGAAAAAGGACTAGCATTATGGGAAAGGTTGTTAGGAGTAATGTTATGGAAGAGGTGTGTTTTCAGTGCACGTTTAAAGGATTCAATAGTGGTATAGGTGGCAGGTATGGAAAGGGAGAGAGTTCTATTGTTTCGCTGCACAATAACCAAAAAGTCCTGTGATCATATGTTGCTGTTTTGGTGTCAGGAAGAGTAAGGAGATGATCATCAGATGAGAAGTGGATCAAGTAGTCTGGCTGGGACGTAAGGGAAGAGCAGTTCAGAGAAATAACCAGGGCAGGTGCCAGCAAAGAAATCAAAACACAGCACGGACAGTTTGTACTGGATGCGACACTGATGGGAAGCCAGCGTAGAAAATGAAGGAGAGGGGTGGCATATGGTCCTGTATCCTCATCGCTCTAATCACCAGACGTGCAGCAGAGTTCTTTACTTTCTAGAGTTTGTGAAGAGGGTATTCAGGGCAGTCAGCAAGCAAGGAGTTGCAGTAATCAAGTCTGGATAAAACAAACACACAGACAAGATGTAGGTAGCGCATGTAGACAGAATGTGACGGATGGGGCTGACCTTGTGTAGCTCATAATAGGCAGACTGACAGACAGACAGCTGTAACTTGTTTATTATAATAGGCAGACTGACAGACAGCTGTAACTTGTTTATCATAATAGGCAGACTGACAGAAAGCTATACTTGTTTAGCAAGAGTCATGTCTGCAGTAACAATGAATCCCAGATTCCTCATGGAGGACGCAAGGTGATGTTTGTTTCGCCCAACTTGATGTGACTTGATGGACAAACGATCGAATAATGATGGATTTCTTCTTCTAGAGCATAGTTATACATGCTAGGAGGGCTTCTATTTTATCATCACTGAATTTCAGTTTCTTTGACGCGTACCATCCAGTCTTTGACTTCATTAATACAGACTAAATGGTGCTGATAGCAGAGTGAGACTCAGCGGGTGGAGTGGAGTACGTAGTACAGCTGCATGCGTATCATCAGCATATGATTGCAATATACGTCCACGTTCTCAGTGATGAACAGATCTGCCTGCTGATCCTAGCAACTGCGCATGACGCAATGGTTACCATGTTGATCCGGCCTAACATTTTTTTTCATTTACCGTTTGGGAATTACTGTCAGTTTACTTTCTTTGTTTGCTAAAAACATATTTTTCAATGCTATCTTTGTTCATACACTCGTTGTAAGTTGCCGCTCATCTTAGCAACATGTTCAAGCACGTGTCGGCGTGGTTGACACCGGAAACTCTGCTGGTAGCGATCTGCACATGCGCGTATGATGTCCGTGGTAGCGCTGACTTTGAAAGAGGATGCTTTCTTGTGAATTTTTGCATGAAGAACTGAAGAGATTTAAATGATGTGACTGTTTCCTTTGTAAGCATTTTCGAAGCGCATTTGTGCTGGCATATTTCAGACAGCTTCTGGAAATGACTTCCAGTCTTCAGCGTGAGATAATTATTTCCACAGCTTGTGTCATGTCGAGACGTGTTTCATGACAACTTTTGAGGAGTTACTGTTTGGCTTTACATCACACGGCTAAGTCATAAAACCCTGAAAAGTTGTAATTTTCATTTGCTACCGACAGTATGGAAATTGCGGAGAACAGCAGTGTTACCGCCCCGTACACCTTCCGTGGATCAGATTTTTATGTGACCATGGATTGCAAGGGGAACAACTCAGTGACTATAGAAGTGGAGGACCGACTCACAGCTGATCAGTGGAGAGCAACATTCGATGCAGCCTGTACGTAATGTACTTTGATCGTCTGTCCTTGTTTTAAAAAAAAAGACCTTTCTTTAAAAAATACTTTGGAAGTATAACATAAAGTACAAATTATTGTATCTGACTGTGAACAAAGATCAAATCTAGGAGTAAACTGTATCTAATCAGCCAACTTTTTACAGTTTTGCTTCATTAGCCAAAGTGAAAAGAAAAATAATTTTCTAAGACCTGTGAATATTTTATTCTCTATAATAACTCCCACCACATTTTCTTGTACAACATAGTTCTGCTGTGATACTCAGGTTTTGATTTACTAACCATTTCAGATTATTGGGACTGTCAGAAACATACTCTATAAGTATAACACTATTGTGGACATTATAAAGTGGACATTAACAGCGACAAAACTGAGGCTTGTCACAATAGTTCCATGTACAGGTAGTGGAATTTTGTTAGTGGGAAACACTTTACTATCCCTATCATTAAAAATATCTTTATTGAATTATTTCAACCTACATTGAAAACATGTAAAACTCTTTACCTGATTTTATTTTGTTATTTCTAAACCCTTTTTACATCATTTATTAGATGTGGAGGACCTGACACGTAAAACTGGGAACTTCAAACAGTTCTCCATATTTGTCAGTATGCTGGAGTCAGCAATAACACAGGTATTTCCCTCTACAAAAACACTTTAATTATTAATTCGACAGAAAAACGTACATGAAGTTTATTTTAGAGATTTTAGTTGGATGAGAAATATTCTGTGATGCTCACCTTATGTAAGCCTTAATAAAATTGAAAGCAAAGTGAATATGTTGATTACAAATTAAAATGCTGAATCTCCTTGTCTATATCTCTCATGAACTGCTACTTCTCACATGAGTTTTTACCATTTTGTGGTTTTTGTAAATTTAAACACACTTTTCTCCTTATTCTCTTTTTTTTTAAATATTGATTTAGTCAAGCAGCACAGTGTTTCTGGACCTGCTGACCTATTCTGATCTGGAAGTGCTACGACAAAAGAAGAGTGGTGCTTCAGATGCTAAGTCCAGTATTCCAGCTCCACGCAGTGGCTTGATGTCCAAACGTTATCTCATTCTCACTTACACGGTGGAATTTGACAGGTAAGCTCAAGATTTTCTTGCAAAAACATTATTTTAAATAGTTTAAAGACAGTGGGAAGTAATTAAGCTAAAAATGTTGGAAATCTTGAACTTTTTTTGGGAGGTGGGGGGCAGGACGGGGCTGGCTTGGTCAGTAGAGATTGGTGATCAAATTGACTCTAGGTTATGTGGACAATTGTATCTTAGCAGTGATGAATTTGATCTTGGCAGGGGTCATATTGTTTTGGGTCAAATTCAAAGCATCTGGGTAACTTTTTTAAGTGGCCTTTTTTTCTTGATGTCTTAAAAGGTATTACATAAATCCCCACTTGTTGTAGCTTGTTAATGTTGGTGCCATTTTTCTTCAGTCATCTGGTCAGGGCTGTTATTCTGTGCACAGAATCCATTATCCTTTGCCATTGCCATACGTTGGAAAGCCTGATCCCAGAGCACTTCAGGAGACCATCAGACAACTGAAAACTGAGATAAAGAAACTGAAGCAAGCAGTAAGTATTGGTGCTGTGAGATGCAGACAATGTTGCATAGGGATAGGATTGGTAAGGATTGCCAAGAGCAGGTATAGCTTTGTCATGTATTTTTGGAGTCTTGGATACTATTTTTAAAGATTTTCATTAGTAGTATATGGACTGGATAATGCTGGTAACCTTTTGAGGTGTATTGTCTGTTGCCACCATGCTTTAGTAAGGTGTTAACAGTTTTTGCTAGCTTGTGCACGGCTTACAATCAGTTGTAAGATTGCATATTATCAGCTCTAAAATGTACGTACTAATAAGGATATAGTTCTAGCTAACAGTTAGAGCTAATGATGACATCTGGCTGTAGTCTTATAATAATAAGCTAAGCTTATTAAGCTTTAATTCTATACATGTGTAGGCATGGAATATTGGTTACTAATTTAAGGCTGAAATCTGTCA
Organism: Pomacea maculata; assembly: GCA_004794325.1. Classification (NCBI taxonomy): domain Eukaryota; kingdom Metazoa; phylum Mollusca; class Gastropoda; order Architaenioglossa; family Ampullariidae; genus Pomacea; species Pomacea maculata. Next base: position 56,633 of record SRHC01001561.1, on the reverse strand, counting down.
GTGAGTGGAACACTTTACCGCTCCACCAAGCAGCATTGAGTATATGTTTTATCAGGAATGTAAAGACAGCTGAAGGAGACAGGGTCTGTCTGCCAAAGACACGATGAATCTTTTGCAGTTTACTGTCCATACAACCTTTATATACATTGGAGTGATCTCAGTGATACCTGGCTGACTTATGACAATATGGAGCTGCTTTGTTTTTTATTTTTTAACTTTGGTCTGGGAGCATTTTGATGCTTTCAAGTCTGGTTTTAAGACCATACCTTTTCTGGAAATACTTCTGGTGTTTTCTCTTTTTTTCCTGTCATACCTTCCACTTTTAGTTTGCATGTGAGTCTGTGTTTATGTGGACACCTTTGTGTGTGTGAGAGAGAGAGGAGGAGAAAGAGAAATATTGTTAAGCCACTTGCTTATGTCAAAACACATTGAGCTTGCTGCTGGAAGTGGACTTTTATTGCAATTATTACGATGATTGTCTTAATGTTTTCTTTTTTCCAGGGTTATGCAGAATACAGAAATCGGGATTATGAAAAGCTCCAGAAGGAGTAAGAATCTGTTTATTCTTTCGTGTGAATAAATCTGATAGGTCTGCTGATACCAATTTTTTTATTCCTTTGATTTTCTTTTGCTGTCTCCTCTTCTTACACTACCAGAAAAGTATTAGCAAGAATTGAGAACTGAGAACTGGATTTTCAGCAAACAAACATGATATTTAATTCTGAAACGTTGCAATATCATCATCCTATTGAGTAACAGGTTTCAGCGGCTGGCTAAAGAGAAGGATGAAATAGAAGCAGAGTTCTTGCAATACAGGAGAGAGATGCGCAATACAGTCTCAGGCAGCACTGTAAAGGAGGTTCGAACTCTTAAAGCTGTAGTTCGAAATCTGGAGCAGGAACTGATGAAAGAGAAAACAGAACACCAGCGAGCTTCAAGTAAACGCAGTCAAGAGTATAGAGAACTTTTGGAAGAGGTATGGCTTCATTAACATTTTAAGGAACACCTGTGTAAGGTATATTCTTGTCATTATCAAAACTAGTCATGATATCAGTGGCTTATGCATAGTACTCCTCTAAATTAAAAGGTGCTGATATAAAATTCGTCGTGCAGGAACAGGGATTGTTAGAATGTACCTGAAATGAGAAGTTTTTGTGGTGTATTTAGGATAAAGTCAAAGCAAAAATCTGTTTATACATGTTTGTGTTCATATGTGGACTTTGTACATTTTTCTTTTTGTTCAAATAGCCAGCATTCTTCTATTTTGTGTATATGATAACTTGACTGATTGTTGTGTGTGTATGTGTGTGCATCCATGTGCGCAGAAAAAAAAAGCTTTAAAAAATTTGGTTGATTTTCAAAATCTGGTATGATACATCCTGATAAAACACAAGAAAACTGGCTACAATATGAAAACATTGACCAGTCTTACATTATTTTTTTTCTTTCAAATAGTGAGATTTGATTTCAGTTGCTAAGAGATGGCCAGTGTTTAATTTTTATTTACTTCATTTTTTCCCCTTCTCTGCAATTGGAACAGGTGGAAGAACTGAGAGCTTCAGAAAGAAATCTGCGTGTTCGTGTTAAAAGTCTTACCAATGAGCTTGCTGTATACAAGAGGGGTCGACAACCTGCACGCAGCAACTGTACTGACAAAAGAAGTTCCATAGAAAGACTGAATAAACTTAGGAAGAATTCCAGTTCTAGACAGAGATCTTTGTCACGAGAGAGAAACTCCTCATACTCACGAGATATAGAAAGGTCCAGTTCTCATGACCGCCTTTATCTCCCGCAGCGAAGAGATAGGTCATCTTCCAGAGATCGACCATCATCAGCTCCTAATCGTAGCAGGCACTCTGAGTCCCCGTCATCTGTCAGAGGTAGTTTCCATGTATCCAGATCTCCGTCACCAGCAGGTAACAGCTCTTAATTCCTAAGTTTCTATGAACACACATACACATGTATTACCATTGCAGAGGTTTACCCACCACATCTTGTGAAGCTGCAACTTTTTAATGTCAGCACAGAGCTGAATGCTGAATAGATTGATTTGAGGCTAAAATACTAAAGTTTACAATTCTATCTGCTTTTTCTCAACAAACATTGCCATTTCTGGTTCCATGTGCAAACGCATGACCTGAAACTTTTATCTAACAGGTTCTGGCAGCAGCTAAGAATACCAGTGATCCTCTTTCACCAGCCATCCTCTTGTCCACTTGTCTCTCTCTTCAGATTATATTTTTCAGTCATTGTTGTTCACATATGTACTAGGTTTTTGAATGGAGGTGCATTTGACCATTGTTCAGATGGTCAACTAAGTGCTGTTTAAAAGAGGGGATTTGAATTTCAAAGGAAATTATTTTGTTACAGTCTAAAACTGATGGTTTTTTTATATCAGAATACTTAATCTTTGATGCATGATGTTTTCTCAGGGCTTCTAATATCTAGATTTAATCCCACTGCATACATAAAGGAACAGGAGAGGCGCAAGAAAGAGGCTCTTTTAAAAAGGTAGGGATTTTAAGTTTTAAAGGCCTTGGGGGAGGGGTGTTTTTTTTTTCAAATGATGAGGCTGTGCTCTCATGGACAAGTACAAAATAATATTTCTTAAAATCTGAGAGAATATCACCCAGCAGTTATTCACATACATCACCATGCAGAGAATGAGGTAAAAAAGAAAACAAAAAACAGAAACATCAGAAACGTATGTAGCTATGTTTATATTATGAAGGCTACAACCAGTAGAATAGCCGAGATGATATGTTAGTAAGGCATACCTGTCAACATTTGTATCCTCAGAGGCTTGACCTTTTTCTGTGCAAAATGATGTTCATTGGCTCATATCTCAAGAACAGAGGGATGTTATTCACCCATGTTTGGGGAAATAATATTTACATCCCATTACGTTGGGGACTTAAGTATGGTGTATGTGCTGTTAATAATGTAGGCACCTTTTTGTGACTCAGTCCTACAATACTAGTCTGTAAATATGCCTTCTTACACACTCATGAGTCATATGTTACAATTTGGTCAAAGAAGGTGGAGTAAGAAACTCTTTAGTATATGTGCCATTTACAACCAATGTCTAGAATCATGCTGTAATTCTTAATGTCAACAGTATAGTTGTGATAAGTTTGCTGCTTAGTTGCTTTTGTATTTTTTATTTTTATTTAAAACTTGCCAACCTCCACTTCCCACAGATTTAAGCCAATAAACTGAAAGAACAATAGGCCACAAAGCTAGAACTTTTGTACAATCATCATCACAAGAGTTTGCTCTTCCTCTTTATGCTGATACTGAAACCAGAAGCATATCTGACCAGTGATCTTATTAGAAAAGTTAATGTAGAAAATTTGTCTACGAGCAACCCAGCGATATGCATCCATGCACTAATTAATCCCTTTCTTGTTTGTTCTTCAGAATCTAAAAATGCTGTCACCCCCATTAAAAAAAAAAGTAGTTTTTTGTGTTGGTGGTTTTTGTCATTAGTGTATAGATCCTAAGTACAGTTACCATACTTTTTTGTATATTCCTACAAGAATCCTTGCTTTCAGGAAGAGAAGAGAGAGAGCCAATGTATCAGGTGTTTCCATCAACTCAAAACCCTCTCCTGCCAGTTTTAACTCCAGTAGAAATTCAGGTATTGAACATTATTTAAATGTTTTCTGCCACCTTATTCTTCGATGATTATTTGTTACCCTTTATGAAGCAAATTTTCCTGTGTTTGCATGTTAAAATTGATAAAAGTTCACATATTTTTAATATCTGTGATCTTACGTGAGACAAAATGAGATTTTGGTTTGTTTTTTTTTTTCCTTTTTGCTTCTCAGCTCATAGCCGACACAGATCTAGGACTTCCTCTAGTGAGTGCTGTTTTCCTCTTGTTTTTATTTTGAGAATTTTTTATAGTCTTTATCACGAATAACAAGTGTAAATATTTAAAATGCATCAAAGTGTGTGTGTGTGTGTGTACATCCACATGTCTATGCATATGTGTACAAATGAATGTACACCTGCTGCATTTATAGTGAACAAGTATTGTGTATAACAGTTTGTAAAAAATTGGCTAGAATCTTTTGTGACACACATGAAACCACACACAAACTAATACTTTAGTTTTTAGTCCTGTAACTGTTTTGCCACCTATATACTGTACTGACATGAACAGAATTTGCAGTTGGGAGCCAGGGTGATCTGAGTGATGGCTTTGTGTCAGACGGCTCTTACACTTCACGGCTACAGTAAGCATTGTGTCATGTTCTTCTATGGTGAATTTAAAAAAATAATGAAACTTCTACAAAAACTTATTTTGGATCTCTAGCACAAACAGATGTGCTCATTCATTTTATTTATGTAAGGCATTTTGAGCTTGGCTAATGCTGGAGAAAGGTACTTTATAAATGAACTGTATTATTATAATTGTGTGTCACATATTAGAGAAGCCAGAAAATTGAGTTGCTGCATTCAAAGTGTCAAGAGGATTCTTTGAAGGTGTATGGTAGCTTTATATTTGAAATCTAAGAAATTTATATAGAAAATATGCAGGTGCATTTACCCCAGTCTTTGACATGGTATTTTAAAATTCTTTCAGGAGTAGCAGTTACTTGGCAAAACCACAGTTAAGTCAGTCTAAGGTATGCTTTTCAATTCATTTGTGTAAGCAATATTTATGTTTTCAAATATGTCTCTGTGATAGGGTTTGAAGGTGTGTGTGCCTGTTGTGTGTGTGTGCATGCAGGGTTTGTGAGTACAAGTGCAGGGTTTATGTGTACATGTGTACAAGAGGAAGAAAGTGGGGGAAATGGAGGGAAAGGAATGTTTGCCACTTTGGCCATTTGGAGTAAAACTGCATTTTAATTTTTGTCTGTTTAAAAAAGTGTTTCTTTTCATTTCTTTTTGACATATTTAGATGACCAGAGGAAAAGCACATCTGCCTTACAAGTCAAAAGTATATCCTTTAAATTTGTGTTTGCATGTTGTCTTTTTATGTTGCTTTTTGCATGCCATTAATAATAAAATTTTAAAAAATATGCCTCATAAAAAAAGTTCCACTACTGTGGCAGTAAGCAGAGAAGAATTTAAAAATTCTAAAATTACAGATTTAGAACTAATTTGGTTACAGTTTTAAAATACAAATACAAACAGAACTATAACTCCTGTCACTGGCTACTAATTAAAGCTAGAATAGACTACAAGCTCTCATCTCTGTGTTATGGATTCTTTGAAGGCTCTTCCTTCCACTACTTTACTGAACTCTTGACTGTCCACATCCCTGCCAGCAACCTTTTGCTTCTCATCAGACTCCTGCATTCTATCCCTCTTTCCCGCAAAGACAGTCACATATGGACAATGGATGTTCTCCCTCTTTGCTGAAAAACAGTGGAACTCTTTTCCACATCACATTTGCCACACTGACTCAAAGGCTACATTCAAACATTCTCTGAAAACATATTTGTTCGCTAACTAGTATTCTTGAATTACTATTCTTAACTCCTTTTGCAATATCATCTGTCATGTTAACCATCATGCAATGACTCCATCTTACACTTTTTACAGTACCGATAATCCTTCATACCTTTATCCATCACTTTATGTCTGGTCTGCGCAGAAAGTGCGATCTATCTGAATCATGATGCTGCACCTTGCAAGTACATATTATTATTAATCTGCCAAACCAAGGAGGGCTGATAGGTACAGGATACCGTGAAAGTTGACATCTCTGTCATGCAATTTTTTGATGGAGCCTGCTTTCGTGTAATGATCGGTTGATGAACTTGAGATTGGGGCATTGCTATTGTTTTATTTCATGGATGGCCAGAGAAGAAACATCCAGTTTAGAAGTTGTTCTTTGTACTATTGTGCATAGGAACCCAAATATCCAGGATTGTTATTTCTTCAATCTTCAGTTGTTTTTAGAACTAATTTTTCATTTAAAAGTCTTCAATTTTAACCTTAATGCTGGCAGGGTAATCATTCTTGCTGGAAGTGAAATTGTCTCAGCTTATTTACCTTTTAGTTTCCTGCTAAATGGCAAATATGTATAGTTTATCACTGCGTGCATTATTTGAAAATACCAAAATGAATGCTGCAGAAGTAGAAGTCTTTGTTTTGCTTGTGTTAGGGAAAAGTCTTTAGGCAATGGGCAGTGGGGTAAAAACAAGGCATGTGATATAGTCACTGTCTTTGGGGTCAACTGCTAAGCATTTTCTTTAAACAGATAAAATGCAAACTGGAGATAGATTTTAAAATGATTTGTGGTCACATTATACTATTATTACCTGCTTACTGCAACACCACCTCAGCCTGTGAACACCAATGCAAAAAGTATGGACTAAGCTAAAGATTTAAACGTTTTGGCTGGACCAGGAGATTTGTAAATAGCTTTGATCCTTGACTAAACGAACTTTGGCCAGTACTCCAGAAAATGGTTTCGGCAAGCACAAGTCTGTGATAGACAAAGAAAATGTGGATCCCGCAAGCACTAGTGATGGTAAGTGCACACGATATGCAGGACAATAGCCCCTTTTCCAGCTGGCATTGGATTGTACAGTGGATGAACTAATTTATCTTTACAACTGATACTTCCATTCGTCAGATTATTTTTCAAAGTATCTTTTGAACTTCTGTTCATCACAAAACAATGCTAAAAGTAGCTTCAGTTTTGCTTAAATAATGTTTGCTTTCCAAATATATTTATAGAATTGTGTTTATTTTGTGAAATAACTAAGTTTTTTGGTCAAAATAAGATCACCAGACTTTGGTTCAGGAGCCAGTTGCTCAAATATTTCTAATTTTAAGCATGTTTTGGCCTTAAATCTATTTAATCATTTTTACAGGAACACAGTCCAACAATCAATTTTACGTTTTTTTAAAATTGAAATTGTTTTAAAGAAGATAAAACTTTTTAGGTGTTTGTGCAACACATCTAAATGGTATATGTGCAATTTTTTAAAAACATTTTTAAATTTTCTTCTTTACTAAGTTTCAAGTTTTAGAAACATGTGCAAC
>SRHC01001561.1:13669-49180 GCA_004794325.1 Pomacea maculata | reverse complement strand
GCTTTTGGTTTATTGAAAAGAATTTCCTTACAGTGTTTGAGGTTTACCTTTTTTCCCCTCTTAAACTAAACAGTGACAAAATAACAGGGAAATAAGGTCATCTACAATGAGATTTCAACATTTATCTTCCATAATTCCACATTTATAACAGTTCAATTTATTTGGAATTTTTAAAAGTAAAAAGCAACATATGTATATAACATAAAAAGGGTTATAAAGAATGGTAAAATCAGTATCAGTTCAAGTAGCTTGTCTTCACCAGTTTTTAATCACTGCAGTTAATATGGATCATTTATTTAATTTTCAGTCATGAACAGTGATATTACAATTGCCTGAAATATGTAGCTCATGGCATGGTATTTCATTACTTACCATTGTGTGTATATGAATATTTTGTTTGGTTCTTTTTAAATCAGAGGTTATATATTTAGTCCTTATGTTCAGTTTTTTTCTAGAATGTTTTTTCTTGGATTTTTGAGTGATAAATTATTTGATGTATTAATTTATTTTTATTCGAAGTTCTGCACTGTTTTAACACAAGAAAGGCAAGCAACTTAAATAATTTCTAGCATCCACCAATCTGTTTTCACTATTTGTGCATGCATGAAAGTGATTTTTGAACATTATACTGTCTTCTAGAGTGCTTTTTATTTATTTTAGTAAATATTTCATAAAGATATTTGTGCATTATGTTTTAGGCATAGATTCTTTATAAAGATGCTGAGAATTATGTGTGGATATGGTATTTTCTGTGCAAGGAGTGTTTAACAGATGCTTATGGTTATGGTTATTAAAATAGTTGCTATTGTCTTTTTTTGTGTACAGGGGAAGAAAGTGAAGTTTTCGATAGATCTGCTGAAATCAATGAAATTGATGAGCGCCTGAATCGTTTGCAGCAGCTGATGAAAGCCACCATGCCATAACTACCAAAACTTGCAACAAAATGAATGCGTCTGAAACCATGATCAGCGGTTCGTGATGTACTGTCAGTTAGGTTTCACTGCAGACATCAGACATTCTAAAATAATCTTAGGCTGCATTTATGAGGCTCAAAGAATCTGTGATCATGCCTAAAAAATAAAAAAAAAAAGGCCAGACAGGAACGGGTGCCAGTTTAGCAGGATACTATATTTGTCTTACGCATGCCAAGCTGTGTTTTTAAAAAAGCAAGGACTTTATGATGTTCTTAACAACAGATGTACAAGAATAGTTAATGAGTGCATGGCTGAATGACGGATGGTGTACTTTCAGATGCAAGTGTGGATATGGTAACTCTTGTTCACTGCACATGACATTTATATATAGTTGTACACGAACCTACTTTTGAGAGAATGCCTGAACATGCACATGGTAGGTTTATCAGTCTTTGCATTATCTCTGTATATGTAACATTTAAAGTGCTGAGTCTTTGTATCATGGAGAAGGGGAAAAATGATAATTGTAACTTGGTAAAAATTGAAGATTTTGAAAATTAAGCGTGAGGATTAGTGTATCAAAGGAGGAGAGATATTAGTGAGGGAGAGCTGGCAGTCTTTATTCCTTATGTCTGGAATTGGCATTGGAATTGTGAGGCTGGCAAGACTTAATCTTAGTATTACTATAGACATTACTGTTTGGAGACATCTACAGCAAATGTGGGTTTTGTTAACACCAGATGATGTCCATGAGGCAGCTTTGGAAGCAACATGGAACCTCTACTTGTTAAAAAAAGAAAAGGGATGAGGGAGGTCAGGATAGTTTCACATCTTGTGTTTGCTCCACAGCTACTGTCTAAGGCTGTATTTATGGAGAGATATGCAATCACAGGAACAGCCAGGTATAAACCCCAGGTTTATATTTTCAGTGCGCTGATGGGTCATTTATTTTTTTTCTTTCTGCACAATAAAAATTTGGTGTAAGCAAGAGTGAATGAGAATATTACCTGCTATTTTAATTGAATGACTAAAACCATTAAAAAACTGAAAGTATTTATGAGTATGTTTTGTGATAAATGTTATTGACTGTTTTGAGGCTTTTTATATTTTTTTTAGGTGTTGCATTTATTAAACATACTAGTTATTGTTCTAAATGCATTAAATGGGGGTTTTCTTTTTCACCTTTCTCTCCACCAGCAGTTAACAGCAGTTTTCCATTTCAGTCGCTCTTTGTGTGATCGTGGTATTGCCACTTCTATTAATGTAGAGGGCTGGTAGTCTGGCGCTTGTTAGTTTTGGGTCCGGCGGATGATTGTTGTTGGCGGGATCTGTTGAGGCATCATGGCAAGAGAGGATACTTGGCAGTGATTGGCTAGGGTTAAAGCTGCTAATTGTCCTGGCCGTATAGGAGGCTGGCGGAAAGTTTACCCTTCCCAGAGGTATATAAGGCAGAGCTGAGACGAAACGACAGAACAGACGGCGGATCAGAGAGGGAGCACAGGTATGTGACAGAGAAGAGACAACCTTGACTTTTAGCGCCTCTGGTGATGTGACACAGCTGTGGCCATTGTACTAGTCCGTGTATTAAAGGGTCACACGCCTGCTGACTGTTCCTGCCTTAGTTCGAGTGTTGGAAGTTTGTTGTCGTCACATCACAGCCCCCACCACTCGGCTACATCATTGCTACATTAAAATGGTGCTAATCCACATATAATTTCTGCAGAGAGGTCTCTTTGTGTATGCATCTGTTAAGATACTGGATAAAGAGAAAGTTGAAGATCTCCAGCATTTACAAATATAAACACTAAGTGCCTCCATGGCGTTAAGAAAGCATTAAATGTAGATGACTTCCCTCCACCATCTATCCTGAACACAAACTGTAAAGCTTCTCAACACATCCAACATAAATAGGTCAACAGTTTACAAAACCATGACTGTCTCAACTCAGACATTATTCCGAAAACTTCAATAAAAATTGCACAGTACAGACAACTTGTCTAGTTATATTACAAGAATGTGTACAGCTTGTAACAAGCAGTTAAGATGCAGCATTATTTAAACACAGTATTGGTCCAGCATAAAAAAATAAAAAAATGATCACAGTTACAGGATATATGCAAATATAATTTCTTCACAAAGTGCAGGTGTACTGAACAGGATGTTTCATTGATTTAGAACATCCTAGAGGTGCTTCTAAGTATGCTGATACTAAGATAACAAAATAACCAGAAAATAAGACATGGCTAATGACAAAACATAATGCAGCAGTTACAAATGAACTGTTAAATATTGTATCTTAGTTGTTATGCAAAACACTATGGTCATAGTGCTAAAATGTAGCCAAATTATACCAATAGGACCCCATCACAGTACAGGTAACCAACCTGCATGTTCTTCATATATTTTAGCTGTTAAGTGTAGTCAATATTTAATATTTCCAGAAGAGTGGTAAAGTGTTCATCTTTGATAATATCATCTTTTGAAGAGCAGAATGACTGCCTGAGCTAGTACAGAAACCTGTAGAGAAAAATTTACTCATGGAAAAATGAATCAGCACCAGCTACATCACAGCAGTTTTTGTCTACCTCTAATGTTAACTAGCAAAAACACAGCTTGAAGTCAAAGGCTACAATGATGCTTCAGCTGAAGGATTGAGAGACAACACAATGATGGTCACTTTTATTATTCAACCTCTCTAGACATGGACTTGTTAGATGTTCCGAGGCACATCTAACCATCAACGGCATTATCTGAATCTTTACCTATAGCAATGATCCTTCGTTGATCATCAGTGTAGCCTATATAAAGCAAACACACCATTAGCCACAGTAGCAAATGAAGAGTTGCCATGGACAAATAAAGTATTGCCCATATCCACGACATTTCCATTCGTCTCCGAAGGTAGAAGACATTGTAGAACAACTGACCAGTGCCCCATAAAAGATTAACTCCAGCGACAAAGAATGCCCCTGTAAAATAAATGTAAAAACTGTAGGATTTTTCCCTCTGATGTATAAAGTATAACTTTGACAAATTAGCTTGCTGTTTCCATCATGCTATGGCCTATAGAAAGCTTGTGCAACTTTCAGGCATACATGATGTAACCCTCAAGTCTTTCATTCACTCCACTGCTGTCTACACTTTTTTTTTATCTTGTCTTTCTCAGCAAGCATACCACATTGTGCCTTTTATAGAATGTTTCCTCATTCATAGACCAAAGGGAAGTGTTTGTAATTTTTTTTTCAATATGACATGGTTTTCTGCTGTGCTTTGAAACACTCTGGAAAAGTTAATATAATGTATTTAAAAAGTTAATATAATGTAAGAGAAAGAATTTTTGGATGGACTCAAAAGGAAAAAAGAGTCTGTATGGTTTTTCACCTCTCTAAATAAAAATCATGAAAGATTCAACACAGCCCTCATCAGTTCTACAATTTTGACAGTATTGTTATATGTATCTGCTATCAAAGGTACTAATGTACGCCTACTGTTTTCTTAATTTTCCCCCATGAGCTAGTCTTTTTTATAGAGATTTGACTGCCCACAACAACAGGTGCTAAACAAAATAAAATATTTCAATATTCTGTTTCAGCTATTTAAAGTGAGATTTTTATGAATATCATAGTTATATTTGCATCACAATCTGCTAGGATTTAAGCTAAGATGCGAACTAACCCTCTGCAGCATGCTGGGCCAATAATGAGGCCCCTTCCCCCAGCATGGCAATGCCTACTACTGTGGTCAGATAGGTGTTCCTGCACCATGACAAGTAATCTGTAAAAAATTTCATTGAATTAATTAAAGACATCTGCAAAAAAGCCACTCTTTTTATACATAGAAATACTACAAATTGTTCACAGTTTTATCAGTTAGTGACCAATGAACTTTGCAGCTATATTATTTCCTACAAGTTAAGGTTAACACCTTTTTTTTTTTTTGTTATCCCATTTGTGAACTGCCATAATGTAATCTTTACAAGTATCCAAAGGTAAATGAATAAATGTATTTCTTGCTATTCACTTACTATTTTCATTGGAAAGTCTCAGTGCCTGTTTGAGAAGAAAAAGTTATATATGAAGAAAGAAAATTGCTTTTTTAAAAAGTCGAACGTACCTAAATGTAAAATAGTTTTCTTGAATAAATAAAGAAATTAAAGACTAGAACACTATGCATGAAGGCATTAAGTGCTATACTATCTGTGTACATGCGGTTTTGTTTGGCAAGTGTAACTGATAATGTGAACATTAAATTCTTAATATTATCCTCAAAATGTTTAATATTTATGCAAAGATATTTATAAAATTAGTTCATGTGTTAAAATTCTTAACATTATGCACATATTAACTACTTGTTAAAATGTACATAACAAATATCTAACAACAATATTTATTTTTCAAGACTCATGTATTTGGGGCAAATGCCAACATTAAAGCAAAAGTCCATACCTCTCTAATACAATGAAAATTGCTCTTAACTGGCGGTTATGTCTGGCAACTTTTATTAATTAAAATATTTCTTATTCAGTGTATGTAGATTTTAGCATCTAATAATTTTATTAATGCTAACAAACTGCAACAGATTCAGGAGGTAGATGCCAACATTTAACATTTTCCCTAGAAACATTTATATTGTTATGGCCCAAGCTAATGGAAAGAAACATACCCATGCTGCAACTGAAGTATCACTTTCTCTTACACCAAAGCTGCGATGTGCACTGTTGTCAGACTTTCCTATGCCAGTCCCTAGCTGATGGATGCTTGGTCCTGATGAATGAAAATGTCTCCAGGGTAAGCAATGTCTCTTGAAGCAAGTGATAACATTATGTGCACTCCACACATTTGGTAGTATGTTTGACCCCTCCTGACCATGAAGACATCTATTATGAGCTGGACAAACAGCTGGTGTTATGTGCCTCATGAAACAGATTGTGTGTGATCCAAAAACAGCTTCTCTTTCAAACATCATATTCTTCAGTGGGATAGTGTGGAATGTCCATGGCAGATGATGTAAAGTCCACCCTAATTTCCTGGTCAGGTGATTTACAGGTTGTCCTGTCATCCTCGGTCCTCCTAAAGTAGTGAAAAAACGTATAGGGATGTTATAAACCAAGCAATTTTTTTAATGCATTGACTACTGCATTTAGCGCAGGCTAGAGAATTTGAGAACCACCTAAACCAAATTATTATAAAGGTTTCACAAACAGATTTATTTTAGTATAAGAAATATATGCAAGTTCATCTTCTTTGGTGATTCTTTCATTTTAAAATTTGCTATTGTTTCCGAGATATTGCTGCTATCAACATTTGAATAAACAATGCACTTAAGTACTGTGAACAAAATCCATTACAAGACCTATATGGATAAATTCCATTAAGACAGGGCAGAAAACGTATATATGGGGCGCCACTTTCATGATCAAACTACAAAGAAGAAGTTTGCGTGTCATTGTTTCAGCAGTGCAACTTTTGAATGTGTTATGAATGAGACATGAATAGTTTTGTGCATGCATTTGTGTATGAATTCTAATCTATTCTATAAATCTAATCGAGCTGCACCAGAATTGCCCTCTGGGACAAATAATTATTTTAAAGTCTTATCTTATATCTTATTATTTAGGAACTAGGATTAATAGGAGGACATTAATCATTGCCCAGCATTACAGAAAACATGCAATAACTCATTTCAAAGTAACTGTGGCACTTAAATTCAGGCGGGCAAACTTCTCTACGCGAACTAGCCAACAGATCGATCGATTTGTTTATGTTTTAAAGGGCTGTCACACTGATAACTCGGGAAGTCTGGTCATTCCACAGTCACAGCGATCGCATCTACATTTATTAAATAATTATTGCTTCCTGGAAAACCATGCTTAATGTGATGCATGTAAGTGAATGCTACAGACGAAATAATAAGAAGTGTTCTGTTACCTTTGTACTTAACAACCTACGGGGACCAGCAGACCAAAACAAACTTCGACGGCCGAGACATGCGAGGCAACTCTAACGTCCTTGCCCACTCCGTCAAAATTATGAAAGCTAGTTTTTGATTGGCTGCGACTGTCGATAATATTGGTTTTCTGTAACAGCCGACGTCCTCCCATCAAGGACGTTCTTAAACCACAGATAAAGGAATGTAGGAGTGTGTGAATATACCAAGGACAACACATTCTCGGAACAAGTGCAGGGGGCACACGACGCCACGAACCTTGCTTCCCGGGTCTTAAACCCGATTCAAAGAGCGTAAAATATCTCTATCACCGTTGGTGACGCTGTCAGCAACATCACGGACGTGTATAGGTGGACTGCTATCTGTCTGCCGAGACCAACGCTTAGGCTCTTGCCAAGTTCTCCGCTGTTAGTCTCGGCGAGCCTAAACAATGAATGTGACTAAACCGGAAGCTTTGTATACTCCTGCCTTGTTTTAGGAAATCGTCTATCAGCAGTCCAGTAATACAAGTTCGTGGCCAAATCAACGCCCCGCTGCCCCTCTGTTCAATGTGTACTGCTCGTTCCGTCTCTGTTCGGTTGGATCGTGTAATCTGTGGTGGGATAGTACCCCATACCTATGTATGTTTAAGCACCTGTACGTAGCATTGCGCTTGCCATCTCAGTAATGCATTAATTGCACCTACTGTAGACAATTATTTCTTAACAAGGCTATATATAGCGTCAGATTTCAATTTGATTAAATAAAGTAAATCATTTAATTAAAGTGTGGGGATTAACCACTGATCTACACCTCGATCCAGTCTCTCTTGCATTTTGTGAGAACGTATATATGTGCACGTAAATGCACGTTTACATGATTACTGCTCGATCATGTATTCATCATGCAGCACGTGCACGTTTATATTGTAACAGGGTATAGGTGGAGAAGTGGGGGTCGCAAGTCTCCTTTCCGACAACACAACACAAATCATTGGGTTCAGTTATTTATTTCTGTGCCGGTCGATGGTTCCGGCCTTGGATCCTATGTCACCGAACATGATGGGACTTGATACTTTCTCTCCGAGTTCTCGTAGGGCCCGGCATGCTACTTTGGCGTCATATATATATGTTTTCTGGTTCGCCATTATACATCATGATGCTATACTCCCTTCCTCGATATACAATCACAACTGATCATCTCGACGACACCCCTCCAACACGAAGGTCGAGTGACGTACATTGGTTACACGTGTGGCGAACCATAACTACAGGAACAACTTTAGAGAGGGGGAGGGGGTAGCTTCTAAATGCGGTACTGAGATCGAAGAGACCTACTTTGCTAAGATGTCTGGTGCCAGTTCCTGTCGGAATAACGCGCTTCGTCTCTCGAGCTGAACTTTGTCGATCGTCACAGCGAGATAGCGATGGCGCGACGATTTATAACAGCTGTGACGCCAGCCTGCCGATGATATATCAATAGAGGGTGGGCTACACCCCAGCAAACATGCAAGATTCGGCCAAGCTTGGACTAAGCTTGGGCTAATCTTGCTTGTTTGCTGGGATAGACCTTGAGGCTTACTCAAGAGGATGCTATATCTCTCTTTCCCAAACACAGAAGACCTCCTTTGATGGGGTAGGAGGGGTGGTCGGAGGAGGTGATAAGGCGCGGATAAAGATGACCGAAATAGTGTTTGCATGGTTTCCTGCTAGTCAGGCTGGCACATGGCTGGCACTATTTGTGCTGAACATATCTCACAGAGCGAACTCCATGAACTAGCAGACTGCATAACATAAACAGAGACTGTAAAGTTACAATTATCACTTGGCGTTTTTTTTTCAAGGCCCTTTGAATTTCACAATGATGGTTGGTCTGGAAAAAGTAACGAGCGACACATGGCTCTCTGGGTCACGCAGTGTGCCGCCACGGTCGAATGGCTGAGGGCGTGTCAGCTTCCTTCACTGATGAAATAATGCACTCATGTCTGGCTGTGTGATGGTCGCCGTGTGCTACGCTCGGAGCTCAGAGCTGTCGTAGGGTCTCTGGTGAAGTGATACAACAACCAGGTTTCGCGAGTGGTTAGCTCCAGAACTCGGCCGCTGGCAAAGGGGAGGCGAGGGATCAAAGTCCATGGAAAAGTCGGCCTGCTTGGGTAGGTACCTCGCTCGACACACACTGAGCAGCGCTCGTCTGGGTAGCTTAATCGTCTGCTACGTGAGTCTACATACTGACACTGTGTGCTGAGGGAAAGGTATGTTTGTTTATTTTTGTATACTTTGTGTACACTGCAGTACGTGTGGTTTAATTTGTTTTCCCTTTGGTTCGTACGTATGCGCACACACTTACACACAATTAAAACATATAGAAGACATGACCGATTCGGAACATCTGAACAAATTTGTGTGTATAGCGGGAGGAAACAGAGATTTATATTTGTACTGCATGTGTACATTAAATGATAAGCAGGCGAGGTAGTTAGTATCTCTGTGTGCCCGATGGAACTGTTCTCGATCACAGTCGAGAATTCCTGCCGTTCTGGGATCAGTATTACATCCGGTCTTACCATTTTTGTTGGGACCAGATGCACACCTTGTCGCTGTATATGTGCTACCAGGAAGACAGTTCAATACCCGTGCAGCGCGCAGAATTTTTCTCCCAGTCGACTCAGCTGACGGGAATGGGAACCTGACTCCAAACAGCAAGTGTGTGTGTCGGGGGGAAACCTTCTTTCCTCTAAGGGCCATTTGATATTTATAACATCATTCGCGGGCCACACAAAATTATCTACTTCAAAATAAGCTTGCTCAAGCTGTAGTTTTGCTGCACTGTGTTTTAAAAAAAAAAACTTTCCCAATGTGAATAATCCCAGTTGTCTGAGTCACCACAATCCGCCTTCTAGAAAGAGTTGCGAGAAAAAAAGGCTGTGCTGCTGGGAAAAGCAAAGCGAAGCAACTGTTTGGAGTATGTTAAATATATGTTTATAAAGTTCCTAGAGGAGACAGTATTTAGAAACGAAACCTTTTTTTCTAATGCACCTTTTTCTATTTGTGGTTGTGCAGTGAAAGTATAATAATGATGATGATGATTATTATTTAGTACACACATACCTCTTCCTGACGGAGGATTTCGTGACATTATTCACTTATATATGTATTGCTATGGACAAATCCTATAGATTAACTGAAATCTGCGGTTGCTTTGGCGGGGCGGATCAAATGATTTCGAGGGGCCGGACGTCCCTCCCAACCCCTACACTGTCCTAGAGGGTTGCGAAACGGATGGCAAGAGGGAGATGAGATGGGCACCGAGAAAAGGGAGGTCTCTAACATCTCACTCCCCGACGACCAAAACTAAATAATTAAAAATATAATGGTTAACAAATGACTTTTACGAGTTCGACTTTGACTTCCCATGAAACTCAGCCAAGGTACGTGACAGGCCGTTAGTCGCTCTCTGATGATTAAAACTTATTTTTACTTGATTGCTTTGTGTTAATCATTCCGCCTGATCGAGATCTAGACATGTACCCGGCCTCAGGTACAGCACCCGACAGAGAGGTCAGAGTCTGCGGGATCTGTCTCAGGCGTTGAATACATGATAACCCACTGATCCCCCTTTCAACCAGAGATATAACTTGTTGACCGTAAACATTATTCTTGGAGCAGATAAGGACGCTGGCGTTGTTTCTGGACGTCCATTCAATATCATAAACAAAAGACACGGAAACTTGTTTGAACCTTCAGCACCTGGTACTCTCCTCCTTTCTCCACTATCTCTCCCTCCTTCTCTCTCAACTCCTCCCCTTTCTTCTATGCTTCATGGGGGTTTGACTTCAAGCACATTGATCTCACAGTCAAGCGGAGGAAATGCGTGATTTAAGTATGTTTATTATTACCTGTGGCTGTTAGTACCGATGCTGTTAGACAGGTGGCAGATTACCTGGACTTTGCACTCTCGAGGAATAGCGAATGCACTGTAGGCGCCACTCGTTGACAGCTTGATGTGAAAAGGCGTGCAAGTGTTTGGTTGGCCTCCAACTTTTTATAAAATATTTGCTTCAGCGTTGACAGGGTCTGCAGGTGGAAGTGACGTCAATGACCGTTGCACAGCCGCTGTGCTAAAAATAAGCAGTAAGGAGGGGAGGCCCTTTAATCTTTGTACCTTAAAACTGTCAATCTTTGTTTTCTCGAGAAAGAAACATAAAGGTGTCATTGATTATGTAACAATGGAGCTGCGGTAATCTTGGGTGCAGGCGATTGAGTTCCTTAGTGCGAGCAGAGGACAAAAACTTTTAAATGCTGATCATGTGATATGTTGTAATTATTTACCCTTTCTCTATCGGTGGTGCAGGGAGTACAAGCACATCCCAAAGTTCGCTTTACGGTTAATATTTAAACTCTTTTTTTTTCAAGTTGACAGCTGAAATTTCGCTAGATCTTTATGATGGCCGTTGGCTGCCAATTCCGAAATGTGTACAACGATGACGTTTTAATATTTTGTCAGTTAAGACAGGGTTTTTGCTAAGGCTAAATTCTTTGGGGTCCCAGGGACCCCTTCTTCAGATTTTTAAGGGGTCCCTGTTCTTCGCCCAAATTTGAATGGGACCTCATTGACGAAAATTGAAGGGGTCCTCCGAACTTTGAATGCGTACTGTACGCAATTTTTTTTCGTAAGCAGAAGCCCTGAGTTAAGAGTCCATCACTACTAGTACTTTTTTTTTCCATTTTTTTGACAACTCTATCCGATGGTCTCTTCTGAATTCTGTGGACATATCCCTGTATATTATTGACAGGTGATTGAGTTGCTTAGTGAGACTATATTGACATCACCCTATTTCAGTATAATCACTTAACGACTTAATTCGTATTTCGTGCTTTATTGTAGTGACAATTTTTGTCTTAACATACGCCTGGGCATCTTCACTTCACGCTCGATCGTTGTGCTTTGCTCACCTCTGATGGATGCAGTGATGAGTAAAAAAAAAAAATAATCAGCAGATACAATTTTCCCAGTATGTCTTCACTGCTCGCGCTGTTAGGCGTTCGAGAACCCATAGCCCCCAACCGGGGATGCTGCGCGGAGTAGAGGAATAAAGACCGTGGATCATTACTAGTGCTTATCACTTTACTATACATCTTGAGTAATGTGCCGGCAGCACTTTGATCACAAAACACCAGTGTCCAGTTGTTTTGCATAGAGCTACACTAATAAATCACAATAACAACTATAAAATAACGTTTGCTCTCCTCCTCTTTTAGTCTCAAAAGGTTACACAAGCATGTATTACCCAGAAACAGGCCTGAACAAGTGCACAAACACACAGAGATTACGGCCAAAGCACGAAATCGGCCAACAGGGTAAGTTTGGGTTTGTCAGGTCACAGCATATGACATAACATTCATAGGGCGACACCTGTAATCAGTCTAGGATGTCAGTGAAAGTGCACTACCCAGACATTCAGAGAAAAGTCCTTCTGTCTGCTGTAGCTTTCCTTTCTGAGATCACACCCCTTAGATAATATTTATCATAGATCGAGCGCAAACTGCTTGACCGAAATCTTTCAGTTGCTTAATTTACACTTCAGCTGTGTGATAACCCCATTCTTCTGAAGGCAAAGAGCAGGTAGGATATTAAACAGTACTGATGCACTAACAGTAACTGGCTTCAAGTACTAATGTACTAAATCATAAAGGTTCCTGGAATAATAATATAGATGCTTACAATTAGCATAGCTAAAAATTAACCTACTTCTTCACATTTTTCATTTGTCTACTTTTTCTTATCTACTTTGTCTACACAGAGAAGTCATAGTAGACAAGAAAGTATTTTCTCAACGTCTTCTCTACTTTGTCTTCTGTGTAGAGCAATATGCAGCAAGCTACAGCATGCTTGGTGGCTCGTCTGGTGTCTAAAGAGCAACAGATGCTGAGGCACTTCAGACAACTCTTCGATCAGAAAGCACTGCTTCAGAACCTCAATTGCCAGTCAAAGTGTCAGCCTCAGATTTCACTACAGAAAACTCACCTGAGATGCTTGAGTACAGACATCAAAAGAGTCTCGCCAGCTAATATCCTGAGTCCTGTGCCTGATATCAACATTCCAAATGTGTCTTTCACAGAATTTATGTTTTCTAAGTGGGATGAATTCAAAGATGACGTTGCTGTTGTAAGTCTTAAGCTTTAATTGTTAGCACATGTTCCTATAGTAGTTCTTCCTTGAATACCTATGATGGATACCTGTGGGAGTTTAGTTTGGATTACCTTGTATATGAGTGTATTATATATATTGTTAAATATTTTATGTTTTTCTGGAAATGTCATTATGTCTGTCATACGATGTACAGTAGGTTTGACATTCTTATTCCTGACTCTGTTAAAAACTTGACTGCAGTACTCGACAACACTCTGTCCATCACTTTGTATCCCATGCCGCTCATTTCCAGTGCAATAGCCATGTCTGAAAACATCTTATTCCTACCGATGCCACCACTAATTAGTTTAAACTTGTTCTCTCCCTTGTCCCCTCACTTCTTGTTCGCCTTCCTGACTCTGCTATCTATATTCTTCAGTCTGTTCAAAACAATACTGTTTCTGTAAAAATGAACTAATCACACCTCTCCTCTCCTTGCTGCAGTTTCTAAATGAATAAAGTCAACATCCTCTGTTATCAGAATCTTAATGAGCATGCCACCACCTGTGACTGCCCATTTACCCAGGTTCAGTCTATTACCTAATTAATTTTGATTCTATGGAGAATTAATTCTGGGAGCATTGATTGATTATTAACTAACCCTGAACGTAACTTACAACATGTAAGGATGATAAACTGAATAATATTCTATACTACTGAAGTGCTTCAATGAGGATAACATCTTTTGCATGAAATGGCAGGTAGACTACCCCACGAAGCGGCAGTATACATATCGACAGCTTAAAGAGTACTCCATAAAGGTGGCTAGTGCCTTGTACAAGCAAGGCTACCGCAGCGGTGATGTTATTGCATCCTTCACCATCAATTTGCCAGAGTTCACCATCCTTTTCACAGCAGCTTCAGCCCTGGGGGTTGCCATCAGTCCAGCTAACCCCAGTTACACAGCTTGTAACCATTCCTTTTTTGCTTCACTTTCTGTAAGGGTGGGATCTTGTGGCTTATGTGTCTTAGTTGTACTTAAACTGTTTCGTATGGTCACAGAAAGGTAACTTAATTATCACATATTATCACACAGCAAACCACCACATATCAGTAGAATAGATACCGTGTAAAGCTAGTCAGTATCAGGAGATGAATGCTATATTTTGGTATTCTAGTTTACTAACAGATTCTACCTTTCTCGATGAACTTACTCGTGGAAGAAAGAAAGCACAATCTGGTTTTTTAACATTGTCTTGAGAATGTTTTTAGGAACATAAGACATTTTATGCGGACAGCTTAAGATACAGTAGTGTAAAGAGGGTGTGTACTGTGTTAAATAAATTCACCATCTGGAGGTTAGAAACTATTCCTCATGTACATAATTATTTTGTTTTTGCTTAAACAGCAGAACTAAGCCGGCAGCTATGCCACAGCCATGCAAAAGGTGTGTTTACCATTCCCCAGCTGCTTCCTGTAGTGACAGATGCCATCAGAGACTGTAACCTGCCCCATGATGTCAAGGTGAGTTTATCTGTCTTGATGTTGATGACTTGCCTTTAGATTTAGAATATCTTTAGGATATTAAAGAACACCAACAAATTTAAATCAGAAAAAAACGCTTGTAATAAAAAGTCCTTGCTGTCGTGTGGTAAACAGCAAATGCCTAAAAGCTTTGGGTATTTAGCATGCCTGAGATCAGAAGTGAATGCTTTGAAACTAGCATATACAAGTATGAAGGTGTACCGCCTTCATGCAACAGTATCATTCTTTCTTCAACTTGGTGAGCAGCAAACTCTTGTAAAATATGAAAATAATGAGGTCACTGATGTGTGCATGTCATCTCCAACTCTACTTCAACCAGGTGTACACGTTCGGCCATGCAGTGGATGGTGCCCAGTTCTTTGGATCATTGATGGAAGATGACGGAAAAGACTTTCCAGAAAATGTTGACATTGATCCTGCAAAACATGTGCTGACTTTGCCTTACTCTAGTGGAACCACTGGGCTTCCCAAGGGTGTTATGCTTTCACACCGAAACATAATATCAAATCTTCTACAAATATGGTACAGCCACATTTTTAAGATTTTTAAGATAACAAAGTACGAGGTATGTTGTGCCAATCTGTTATTACATCAATGAATGTCATGTTGTCCAAACTGAAGCTCATATCTTAGTCAAAGATGATGAAAAGGATTTATGGCTATCCTTCAAGTTAATAGAAGAAAATCCCTTCTGCTTTGCTGTAATCCTGATCATAGGCAGCACAATATCTTTTATGTCTTGTATTTTGCAGTACTCTGATGGATGTTGTCCGAGGTGACCGAACAGTGGGACTACTGCCATTCTTCCACATATACGGCATGGTGGTCGTTCAGTTTGCCTCCCTGATGGCAGGCAGTCAGATGATAACTGTTCCACGCTTTGAGCCAGAACTTTTCCTAAATGTTCTCGAGAAGGAAAAGGTGAGGTTGTCCTAGCATTACTGTTCTTCTCAAATAGTGTTCTGTCCTTGTTTAGTGATTGTATAGACGAATGGAATCTCATAATAAAAGTGAAATTACGAACAAGCTATATATATATGTGTGAGAAAGATCCCTTATAGAGGTGGCCTGTGGATCTTGTGAATTTTAGGGACGTTACTACAAGAAAGTGTCAGAAAAGTACCAGCCACTTCTTTCAATGGGTTTTCAAACATACACATTCAAGCATTTCACTTGTTACCTTTGTGTATAGTCAACAAAGAATGTTCTCAGGTGCATTGGAGGGAGTGGAGGATGATGTTACAAATGTAACTAAAAATAACCAAAGGTGTAAGAAGTGCTATCCAATTCTGGTGTGTAAAGTATATCCACGGTATATATATATATACGGCGTAGTATATTGTAAAGTAATCTATATCCAGGAATAGAAATTTGATATGTACTATTCTTAAATTGTAAATTTAGTAGACGTACTTAGAGTTTTACAGCATGCGATGACCATTTTGCATTTAGTACTTTTGTTATCTGGATTTAAGAATTCTGCATGTTTTGTTTTGTATTTTTCCAGATCACTTACATAAATATTGTGCCTCCTATTGTTGTATTTCTTGCCAAACACCCCTTGGTCTCCAAGTTTAATTTATCAACCCTGCGATGGCTCATCAGTGGGGCAGCGCCCCTGGGAGAAGACTTGACTAAAGAATGTCAGGAAAGAATTGGCTGTCCCATCTATCAAGGTCCAATCTATTAATATCTTTAAAATATTTTAAAGTCAAGCAGTTGGTTTTTACTTTATTTTAAAGGGTTTGCTTCATTCAAAGTATGACTGTTTCCCGACTCTTACCTTGCGAATCTCTTCACTGCAGCCTTACAAAAATATATGAAGCCTTTTACTTTATAGAAGCATTTTTAATTTTCATTTTCCTTCAGGGCAATGGTTAGAGGAATTAAAATTCAAGGAGAAATGTATCATTATCATTCAGACATACTTTAAGAAAGTGCATATGCAAAAGCATCCTCAGTGATCTGATTTTGTGGAAACAGGTTATGGTCTGACGGAAACATCACCAGTCCTCAACTTTGACAGGGCCCCTGGACATCCAGGCACCATTGGATGGCTTGTACCCAATACTATTGCAAAGGTATTGAGGTATTTTCTACCTGATACTTTTGGATTTGAGACTTTCTAGACTGCATTTTCTGGGTGATCAAGAAAAGTTATATCTTTTGTGCACAAAGTGTGTTCAAACTATATCTTCTGGGAATTTTCAAGCTAATCATATTTAAGAATTATGAATAGTGAATTAGTGAAATGCTTCTAATGGCAAAAGGACTTTCAAAATGATTGTACCAAGCATCAGGGTAAGTTATTTTTAAAAGTGAATTGCACAGACTTTATTATTTTCAATAGTTTTAGCGGGTTTAAAGGAAAATAAATACAATTTCAGTTGGTTGACGTAGAGACAGGGAAACCAGTTGAGATTGGCCAGTTGGGAGAATACTGCATAAAAGGGCCACAGCAAATGTTGGGTTACCTCAACAACCAGGAAGCCACAGATGATATGGTGGACAAAGATGGCTGGCTGCATACAGGTACAGCAACATTTAAAGATGCTGGTCTGCTGAAAAAAGTTTTGTGATGCCACTTGAGAACAAATACAATGATGAGATACCTCTGTCATTAAAGGAGAACCACCTAGCAGTGTTTAAAGATGCTTAAAGGATAGTTTAACTTTTACAGTTTGTAAAGATATCTGTTTATCATCTGTGGGCTTGGAAACATTTAAAATATGATATCCATATACAAGAGACAACTTTTTCATTTTTTTTTTTATTTCATCATGTTTTAAAAGTATTTGTGTAAAGTTTGCATTTTATAGGTGATCTGGGATATTTACGAGAAGATGGAATGGTTGTTATTGAAGATCGTCTCAAAGAGCTCATCAAGTACAAAGGATTTCAGGTACTCAAATCCAACACAGCACATCCTTCTCTGCAAAACTGTGAAAAGTCTCATTGTGGTTGAATGATGTAGTTTTCATATCTTTTCTGCAACAGTTCCAAACAGTTGAGTGAGTCAAATAATGAACTGTGCAGGTTCCACCAGCTGAGCTGGAAGGACTTCTGTTGACTCATCCTGCAGTCCAGGACGCTGCAGTCATTGGAGTTCCTGACAGTGAAGCAGGAGAGTTGCCAAGGGCTTATGTGGTGCTGAAACACAATGCATCTGCTGAAGCTGAGGACATAATCAAGTTTGTTGAAGGCGCGTGAACACCTCTCAAATTATCTACACTGCATGTGAACATCACATATTTATCCCATGCTTTTCCAGAAGATATACTCAGAGTATTTCACATATTCAGAAACCAGCATCACAGACCTAATCTTCTATAAGATTTTCCCTTTTTCTTTCCTCTGTGGGATGCTTGGTAATGTAGTGGTTACAACGTTGGCTTGTCATTATGGCAGGGAGATGGAGGCACTTGGTTCAGATCTCTCTGTGACACCTGTTTGCAGGGCTGGCCATCAAGGGTTTTCTCTGGGTACTCTAGTTTTCTATTTCTACCTCATAGTGCTTCTTCCAAAGCAAGCAAAGCTCTTTTATCTGTTCACACACATGCACACAGTAAACAAACACATGACACAAGCACAGTCCAAACATGGGTGAAGTCATTGATTTTGAAAAAAGGTCTAAAGTTAGGATTGAAATGAGGTCAAAGAGTGTGAGTGAAATTACCCAGGTTGATGAAGCTTGATACGAAAATAAGATCTCTGCCAATAGGTCATTGTCTTGCTTCATGGAATTTGAAAAAGCCTTGTATCAGATGAAAAACAATGCTGTTGTGCAGGAATACAGATGTAAGTTAACTCTGACAGGTGCCAGAAACAGCAGAGTCAGCCAGTATGGATAGTTTATAGGCTATACAATAACAGACTGGAATGGGTTAAGATGATTTTGCTATCCACACTGAATCTCTCACACCATTATCCCCATTTCATGTTATCCTCATGATTAGAAAAAGAAGTGCACACAAACAAAGTGTTAATATCACAAATTGCTTTTTCAGGCAAAGTGGCTCCAGCTAAAAGGCTACGCGGAGGAGTTGAGTTTCTTAACGAGATTCCAAAAACTGCAAGTGGAAAGATTCTGCGAAGGCAGCTTAAAGCAAACATCCTGCAATCATCATGATATTCTGTAATGCGATCATCCACAGCCAAGAATCTATGAAACATTTGGTCTTTCAGAAAATAAAAACACATAAATTTGTAATATACCCTTCCAGAAACAGAACTTATGAAATGGTGTAGACAAACTACACAGAAGAAATGTATCAATGAGCACAAATCATTGACTTTGGGATATGCTTGCAAACATAACCTCTTTGGCATATATCTGAACCATAACCTCAGAAATTATCTGATTCTTGTCCACCACAAAAAACTGTTGACTTAAAAACTGGTGGTGGAGCAAATAGCTGAGTGGTGAGAGTGCTGGCCTGCAAGCTGAGAGGCACCCAGGTTTGATAACCATGTAGTGCAGCTCGCTTCCCCCAGATTACCCAGCTGGCAGGAATGGGTACCTGACTCCAGAAGGTTGGAGACAGTAAGGCAGTGAGGAAGAGGAAATGGGCATCATCCTTATGTAAAGCTAGACCAAGAAAAGTGAGGTCTCTAACACCTCACTCCCTAACAACCTGGAAAAGGTCATGGGACAACCTTTTCCTTAACATCTGCACCACATCCCATGTAAATAACAGCAAGAAGTACCAACAAGCAATACATTCCAAATTACAACTGTGGGAAGACGAGTTATTGGAGACAGCTGATAATACAGATGCTCCAAACAGAAGTGTCTAAACAAAATTAAATTGTATAATAATGTGTAGCAAATGAAATGAAATAAAGTGAGTAATATATATTTTAAATGCACTGTTTTGGGGAATATGTTTGGATTGTCTGCAATGCAAACTCTGGAGTGTACAGAGTTCTTGAGGGACTGAACATGCTACAAACAAACTTTCAGTCTGAGGTGAGATCACTGTTTTTGTAAACTTGGAAGTTGTTTTTGAAATGATTATAGAATTACTCAGAAATTTCCTTTTAATGTCTGTTGCATTATGGCCAAAGACCGCTCCATATCTTCTTGCCACTGAATCATTGCAGGATGGCCTGTGCAGGATTCCTCCACCTTGCTGCTTGTTTCTCCATACATTTTAACTTTCATCAGACTACCATACGGTAGTCTCATTTTGGTTTAGATGGCATCTCGGTTTTCTGCAGCTAGCCATCAGTAAAGTCACAAAACAGAGTTTCACTGTTCCGTTTGCTCGAGTTTATTACCTTTATCAGTGCTTAACAGAATTTACTTCGAAATTGTGAAAACTAACATTTTTTTGCAAGCTAGTAATGAATGGTTTCACTTCTGCTCTGTCATGCTCGTTTGTCATGCCTGATCTTGATGGTTTGAATATGCTTTCACTCACACGCACTGTTTTTTCACACTGATTGGCTATTCACCTTGTTCCATGAAGCCAGGTATCTGCTGATTTATAAAAGCTAATTCCCCTTATAAAATAGTTAACAGTTAAACTCTTTTATGCATGTGCACCAACACAGCTTACCTGTCCCTGAGGGATGAGATCCAAACCGTGGTGTTAGCCCTTTTTAGTTCCTCTGTGTGGCCAGTGTTTTTCCTCAGAATCACTGGATGAACAGCTAGAACATTGCCTTGGAATGTCACCTCTCACTTGGTAGCAGGTCATAAGACTGTTTCATCCCTACCTGTACTCTTTATCTACAGCCATTTTAGAAAGTTCCATCTAAGAGGTAGATATTAGTTCCCTGTGGTTCTGAAGTGCTTTCAGCAGTTTACTTGCTGGCTCATTCTCACTTGGGATTGAGTTACACTCAATAATATTTCTAATATTAACTTTCTGCTTATCAGGCTTACTACAGTCAAGCCTCTCAGCAGACAATGCGCAGTTACTAGACAGTGCTACACTTCCTGAATAGATGTTGAATGATTAAACTAGACATACCTTCTCAAATCTTTAGTCCACTCACAAAATGGTGAATGACTATCACTACTGATTCCATACTGTCACACTTTGACCTCTCATCTTTAACCTAAGTAAGAATACCTGATAGGATCTCTCTCTCTCTCTAGTCAAACCTCTAACTCATGCTTCCTTGACAGCACACAAATCCTCGACTCCAACACTGATATCCTAACACCTGTTGGACATAACCTCACAGAAACACAACCATGTTCACTCCTTTTTGTTTTTGCACAATTCCAACCATTGCACTCAGCACACAATTAAAAATGAGAAGAACAGTTTTTGAAATCGTCTTTAGTGAACACATCTGGAATCCCTTCATTTGTCTGACCAGAAAAATTGCAGTTGAGGAACACGTTGTTTGTAATACTTCTGTTCCTGGACATACTTGGACTCGAATATCAGTTGTAATGACTGACAAATGAAACTTTATCCCTGCTTCTAGTGCTAATAACAAGGATAACCAATGGCTATCTAACATCTTTTTAGCTCAGGGTTTTGAGTGGCCAGCGATGCAAAATGCATCCCCAGTCACACATCATTTGATTATTTTGTAGAAGACTAATTAAAAAGCCTTTATAAAGGACTAAGCCAAGAAATTTAATTTCTGTAAACTTAAAGAAATATGTTGAGACTTTCCATTACAAGAATTTTTGGCTACCACTCTTGTGTTGATTGGGGCTGACAAATAACTTCCTCTCCCATCCTCTTCAGTATGCCACAGATTACACAATCACAAACATCTATATAGCAGCTGTCAACTGCACTATGAACATCAGCTTTGCACAAAGCATACATTAAGAAAACTTTATATGCTTTTTCCAGTATGTCCCAAAGATCTGATAAGTTTCTGTGCACCTATATATATATATCAAAAAGCTTCACCCTGTCATATTGCACAACTTGACAAATGTGGTTTGTCCATTTTTAAGGGTTTGTCAAACTGTATGGTCCACACAAATGAGCTCAAAGAATTAAACCCCGCTAAGTGGCTCAAAGAACTACATTGAGCAAGGTGGGGTACACAAGGTCTGGCGAACAACAGGAAAACATTCACCATAAGGCCTCTCTTAATTGCCCACAACTCACACCAGGTATTGCTGTAAAAAGACTTTGTGGGAATGTTATAATGCTATATCCCTGCTGCCACAAAATATGCTTACAGCAAAACCTGCTATAAGAAATGGATGATTAAGAAGATCAAAAAATTTATAATATCACAGGTGAGAAAACTCTGTTTACATAGCAAAATGAAGCAAAGGTCGCCAAATAACAACTACAGACAAGTCAATAAAGGACCAAACCTAGTTGAAGCAATTGGATTAAGGTTAGGAGTGTACTTTATCCAAAAAACTTAAATCAAAAACTGTTACTGAAAAAAACAATATTCTACAGATACATCTGTTTCACACCCACATGCCAGCAT
The DNA here is from genome assembly GCA_004794325.1 of Pomacea maculata. Taxonomy (NCBI): domain Eukaryota; kingdom Metazoa; phylum Mollusca; class Gastropoda; order Architaenioglossa; family Ampullariidae; genus Pomacea; species Pomacea maculata. The sequence continues at coordinate 27,242 of SRHC01001561.1, read as the reverse complement.
CTGACAACAGATTTCACAAGCATCAGGCATATAGATTGTCAACAGTAGTACACAATACCTTTAAATCCACAACCATGTCTCCAAATATTCCCTTTTCTAAATGTTGTACTATTTAGTCCTTCACTTCTGTGATGAACCACCCAACATGCTGTGATTAATAGGCAATTTCGTCTTCACCCATAAATACAACTCATGCAAGGAGATTGAGTAAAAATGTGAGACGAAGATTTCCTAATAATGCATTCTTCTACCTACCAACACTGGACAATACACAGATCATTATGGTGACTGACAGTTACAATTTCTGGGTTTCAAAAAGATATAATTTCACAACATTAAAAAGGCTCGATTTCACAATTACCAGGTGAATACTTCTGAAACGTCTAACAGGTATCCAGAAAAAGACACACACCCCACCTTTAGTCATGGCATTTTAACTTTAAACTTACTGCTTGTTTGTGTACATGTGGGTACCACACACACACATACAGAGTAAAGATCATGTAATAGTGACGACTGGAAAACTGCATCATATTTACACTTTTTCATCAAGTTTTTTTTCACTTCCAGGATGCAAACTGATGGACAAAAGGGGGGATATAGCAAAAACTATGGTCTTACTAGTATGTCCATTCAAGCGCAAAAATAACGACATTTTGTGAAAACTGCACATCTTCCTTACATCAGTTCTATGTACTTCAAATACAAATATTCATACAATCATGTGTCATGTTCAAGTGAAGAAGTTCATTTGGTTTCCAGTCACAAAACAGCATACTGCTCATATCACACAAAGGCAGATGAGTGTAAAAAAGCTGTCTAGAGCAGAACCATTGGTAGTAAACTATAAATGATGTAATTTACTTCTTTGATTTCTTTGTCACCTGAAACAGTAATATACAGAGTGCACCGTGAATAAATGCTGCTGACACCAACTGGCAGTTTATCAATTTGTGATAAAGAAACTGATACACACTATGTATACCCAGCATCACACCATAATAGGGGCACATCTTTAACATCATGTTTTAGTATTTGGGTCCCCATCAAAAGTAAGCTTGCACTCCCCACCACAAAGATGCCACAAATGTTTTCTTTTACAAAAAGAACCACAGAGTTAATTAAAGGGGTAAAATCTGCCAGACCCTGCTAAAAGTCAATAAAAGATTTTTTTTCAAATGACAATACTAGGCTTACTACAAAGATTTGGGTGGATAACCCCCTCCTACAGGTTCACAAAAATCCCCCAAAACACAGAAATTAGTAATATACAGCGGAAGATATGTTGACAACAGCAATGGGGTGATTAGCATCATATGTTAATTTGGCTTAGCTTTGCATATTTGTGATGTCCAAGGCCACACCTTATCCCAGTCATTTAAAAAAAACCCACTCTTGTAGAACTTTGTAAACTCACAAACAATTCTTCTAATGTAAAAAAGAGGGACTCACTTTACTGAGAACATTTTTGTTCTGTGCTTGTACCGCCCGTAGTTCATCTATTTCATCCTTCTGCTGAGCAAGCTTCTCGTTCATGCCGGCCAAGTGTTCGCTCATCATGCTCAACTGACCCTCATAGCTCTTAGCTGTTGTCTGTAGCTCATCCTGACATGACAGGCAATACACACACACACAATGTCAAAGGCTGTAGATTTTTCTGAGATATTGCACAGTTACAGACCTTAAACACTTTTTCAATGTACATAATATACCTCACCTTGAGCTGAGCAATAGTCTGACTTGCAGACTTGAGCTCGTCCTCGGATAAATGCTTGCTGCGTTCTGCCAGTCGCAACTGTTTGTGCAATGCCCTGACCTATGCACCATAGCAAGACATTTTTTCTTCAACAGTGTTTGAGTAGTTCCTTAATTCATTAAGCATATTCATAAGAATGGACTATTGCCAATAAAATTTTTTGCCTGTCAGCCAGGAAAATGTGCAAGTTTAATCATGGACCTTGAACACTGCATGCGACCAATAGGCTATTACCATCCTGACAGGCTGAATGATACAGATGACAGGAAATTTCTTGATTTTATTCTGTAGGATCTACACACAAATAAATATCTACTTTCACTTACCACTTTATCCGTCCGTCTCCTCTCAACTCTTTTCAATGCCTCCCAATGACCAAACTCACATCAACCTACAATCCACACAATCCCCTTCCCTTTCCCAAGTGATATATTTTATGCATCTAACCTCAGCGTGGAAGGCAACAGCTTTACTGTCAGCCAACTGCAGCTGCAGAGTGAGGTCATTGATACGCTGAGTGAAGTGGTTCTTGATCAACTGTTCTCTTGTTTCAGCATCGCCTGCCCCAGTATCACGCTGTACTTCTAGTGAACCAAGCTGTCGAAGTCATATCAAAAATCTGAATAATAATTGTAAAACATCTGAATGCATTAAAGAGCTGACAGTTTGCAGCTATACAACTCCAATCTATGAAAAACTTGGTAGAAAGTACTTTACAACTGAGCTAGCAAAACATTACACGATGTATGACAGAATTTCAATGTTTTCTGCAAAAATATAAAGACATCTATGACAAATATTTGTTGAAAATAAAGTGGTCAATTTTTTTATTAATGACACAATCTGATCACTATCATCAACTTAAATAATTCAAAAGCATATCACTATCCTCAATTTAAATAATTCAAAAGCATATATGAGAGAAAAGAAGATCTTACCATGCTGGTCTCAGCAGACATTCCAGAAGATGAGCCTGTGGATTCGGTTCGTCTATCAAAATGGGCAGAAAGAGACAGCATATCTATGTTGTCTTCAACTGAGCTTCTTGTTGCAGCACTGGATATGGTACTGACAACACCACTTGAGCTGCGCAGAGCCTCAATCTCTTGTTCCAGCTTCTTCACTTTCTGGTAGATTAAAAAAGAACCAAAAAAACCCCTGCAAAACACTGGAGACCAAGAAAAGTAATAAGTGAAGACAACTGCTGACAATGTATTATTCTAGACTGCAAGCTTCTTGTGACATAGGACCATCAGATATCATCTGGATGACTTTTACACATGTCAAATATCAGGTCCATCTATAAAATGTAACCCTCTCGTGCAATTTTCTGGCACCTTGGAGTTATGCTGAAATGCATATCGCACAATGCAATATTAGTTTCTCCCCACCAGCCTTGGTCACATTTTTAGCTTTTAAACTTTTTTCTTTATAAGCTACAGAATACAAAACAAAGCAGCTACACATAAATTAGTTAATATCACCAGCAAGAGAAAGAATCATATTGAAGGGGATACGATATCAGAAATGATCAAAGACTGAGTGAATAATTATTTTGAGTAGCTAGCACATATTTGCATACAAATAGTACAAGAAAGATAAACCTATTAATATTAGAGTTTAAAAAAAAAAAAATCACTGGATTTCTAATCAGAAGCTGTTCCACATACTTATAAATGCTACTATTTCCCAGCTTTGAAATGTTATGGAACATGCAAAATATAATTACCTGAGAAATTTCTGAGAAATAGACTTTACAAACCCTAAGACTTCTTCAGCCCAAGCACTGACCTGCTGTTCATTTTCATACTTGATTTTCAAGAGCTGCAACTCTAGAACCCAGTGTTCCTTTTCCTGCTCAAGGCGACCCACGCGCTCTTGGAAAACCAGTATCTGCTTTGCCAGGCCCTCCTTGCTCTCAGCTGAGCTTAACAATGTTTTACGATTCTGAACAGCTATCCTATGAGGCACAGAATCTGGACGAGGATGCTATCACCAAACATAAAAAAAATAAAATAAACTGTTCAACTTTTGATAAAACTGATGATTCATGTCACAACATCCAACTCATATACAGCTATAAAAAACACTTTAACAGCTGAAACTGCAAATACTATGCATTGCCACCCCTCCCCCCCAAAAAAAAATCTCTAATGTCTCAAAATAAATTTACATTTCAATGATACATTTCTCTTCTCCTTGAATAAATCTGATTTTTTACATCTTACATCATTCTCATAATGAAGAAAACTTTCTGCATGTTAAAAAAAGTGACATGGCAGAAAACCATAATTTAACCTGGTTAAGACAGGAAAGATAACTAGCAGCTTTCTGACGAAAATCTGACACTGCAGGATGCGAACGAGGTCCATCCCATGCAATCTCTGTCCCAATGCTACTTCCTCGAGTACGATACCCAGCAGTCTCGGTGAAGAAATCCAGGTTACCAGACAAGAAAGCTGACATCTGAAAACAAGACAGAATGCTTACATGGTACTTACTTTTCGTAAATTATCTTATAAGAAAATGATAATCAAAAACTTAAATTACTTTACACAGTATTCACCTTTCTAAATACCAAATTACTTCCTAAAATGTTCTGTATTATTTTCTTAAAATGAGAATAATCAATATTTCCACAAAAAAGAAAAAAAATTAACTATCTATGCAACTTACAATTATGAACCCTGAACCAGGAAGCCAAAAAAGTTACAGAAGCAGATGAGAAAATATTTTAAAAAGAAACATAAGATTATTTATCCCAGAGGGCGGTTAGAGGCAGGTAAATATGGAAGCACAGCAACAAAACAAAAATACCACAATATAGTCGTATCCATTGCACCAAATTGATTCTCATGCATTTATAGTTCAGACCTACACAGGAGCCACATTCATTCACACACAATAACGTTCAGAAGGTGAATGGCCAAAACAACTCAGAACAGCCTCAGTCTGCATGCAGGTACACAGAATAGGCAGCCCGATAGAAATTAAAAAAATTTTCTCCTGACAGGACATGCCTGACATCATGAAGAATTTTAGACACTTGAAATGTCTGCCTATTATACAGAGTCTGATGAGCACTCTGGGAAGTCCCAGTAACTTTGGAGCAGGTGGATACAACACTCTGATATCTGTAAGGAACAAAATGCTATACATAGAGAAGGAAGGCAAAAAGGTTAGAACAAAAAAAAAGAATGTTAGTTCTACCTTTCCACTGCTGGTGACAAGAGAAATAAGTGAAGACACCACACACTCATCAGTGGTCTTCAGCTTCTGTGTGGCGGTGGGCAGCTGGTGCTCAAGGGACACTTTAGAGTTATAATGCTTAGACACTTCTACAAAGAAAAATGTAAAAAAAAATCTTCAGCATGACTGTACCATATTATGAAGTGTTTCTGAACAAACCAGTGAACTTTGCCTTAATGCCAACCTTCTAATAACAGCAAAGAATTTTGCACCTCTTTATTGACTCTTCAAAATGTACAACAGCAGCATTCTCTTTTTGAGAATACACTATGAGTTGCTTATTCTGGCCAATAAATTTCTGACTTCTTTATCTTGACCTGAACAGATAAAAGACTCTAAATCAACCATAAAGTACTTTGCAGCTTAAAGGCAAACAGATGTGATGAAGAAAAATGAAGAATTAATCATTAATCATACAGACCTCTGACAGCTTCATGAAACTGTTCCATTGCAATGCTTAACATTCTGAAGAAACGAGGGTAGCTACACTGTGGATGTCCATCTCCCTGTTTGCCTACAGATGTAAGGGTAGAAAAACTTTAGTCTCCCTAGTTTAACTAAAAGGTGATCTAAAGAAAAAGGTGGATGCTGTGACAATGCAACATCTATAGGTACAAAACAGTTTCTTTCAAATCTAAAGGCAAGCAAATATTAACTGCTGATCCTCAAGAATAAACACCCATGAAAGTTCTTTCCTAGGCCATCCAGATTTTTTTAAATGCTGATTTTATGTGAATCAATTCCAAATTTTACCTCACTATTTGCCTCTGAAAGCAACAATTTTCAATTCTACTGCGCAACAGTAAACAAAACAGACTTACTCTGAACAGCTAGAATTGCTACATATGTATCTAGTTTGTTGAAGATGGCATTGAGACGAGCTAGTGACTTCAGAAGATCAACATTTTTGGCAGCAAGAGTTGATGTGCAGGATGATACTTGGTTCTCTTCTTCCAGACTAGAATTAAAAATGATTTTATGTCATAAATTTAAAAAATCATTGTATTACTTACATTCTACATTTCTGTGTAAATTCACAAAATATTTTGGCTATCATGATAAATTAAAACAAAGACCATTAAGATTTGTCTTAAATATGCAAGACTCACCTCAACACTTGGTAAGGTAAAAGCTTGTTGCAATAAGCTACAAGATTAGTGAAATGTTTGGAGAATGCTTGAAGATGAGTGGCTGTTTCCTGGAAATAGATAAAATTTTCATTCTTTGATACATGGCCCCAGAAGTTCACATCTGATGCTAAATTCAGCCACAGAATTCCTGAATTTAGTAAAGAAAAAACTCAGATAGTGACATATACAGTTACCCTGGCCCATCATCTAGCCTTGAGTACTTGCCAACACTGTCTGCCAGTATTTTATTTATGCTTCAAGTGCCGGTTTTTCTGTCTTGTCTCTATGTCTGGTGATGTGTCTCTGTTTGCTGACATATTTTGGTCTCTGTTTATATGTTTATATCCTGCGGTCTGGTCGCAGATACGCTGTACCGGTAAGTCGAACGAACCGTTACCGTAACTCGTTCATTCCGCGAGCCATCCACTTTTTAAATTCCACTAGCTGTGATGATGTGTCCGTCTGAGGTGACCTTGTGCGGGGTGCCCACTGAACCTCCTGTTGCTGTGTTACTGTATGAGTGGGTGTGTGTGCACATGTGTGTGTGTATGTCGCCAGAATCTATTCCCTTTCATCTCTCACATCATTCTTCCCTCTAGTGTGCTGGCGTGTCATCATACCTCTAATTGCCCTTGTGGATGAATAAAGTTGTATTGAATTGAATTGAATATGTGTTACATGAATTTTGTTTCTGTATTTCTTTGTGCATTGGTTTTTCTTTTGTAAAGAGTATTCTGTTAAATATGTACTTTCTAAATTACCATTATTGCTATTATTATAATAAAAGTAATATGCAGGATACTAGTAATTGCCAAATAATTACTGAAATCACTCTTTAAAATTTGTCTTCACCTTTTAATGGACTTGCCAAAAATTTGAAAGTTGTCATGTAAAACTAAGAGCCACAAAGGAACAATCTAAGGACAGATGGAGCAAGACCACTTCTCTGAAACCATAGTTAGGTGTGTCACTACAAAGAATGCCTGAGGAAAAGGCCTGCTTGTTCTCAGGAATAATTAAGACAGCAGACACTACAGAAGGTGGTTCTTCTGAACAATGGGCTGTACCTGTTGAGTAAGTTAGCCAGTAAGCCAGTGAGAAACTCTTCCTCAGTCCTGTTTATGATGTGTCTGTGCCAGATTTGGCCTCATTAAAAATGCTTAAAAAAAAATACCCTCCAAAAACCAGGCTATCTAGATAAAGGTCCTTCTGTAGCAAAAGGAACAATCAAGGCATAAGGAACAAATACTTGACTACCTCAGGTTACCTGGTGATAGAAAAGTCCTTTCCCAAGGAGAACTCTAAGGATTGCACTTGTAGAACAACCCCTGTTGTATTCTAAAGCAAATGTGTTAAATAGTCATTGTCCTTACCAGTACAGTTAAAGAGTCATCTCTAAGCTCCTCTGCGAACTTCTTCAAGGACTGTTCTACAGGCCGAAGAGATGCTAAATTTTCATGAAGATATTTACAATACTGAAAGAAAAGCCACAAAATCTTCAGTGCTTAAAAAGACATCAAGAGATTTGTTATTTGCTTGTACAGACATACTAAAACTGTTAAAGCTATGGTACTCAAGAAGATTAACATTTATATACATAAGTGCAGATGGCTTATATACACACTCAATGTTCGTCTATTGTATAAATATAAACACAAAAATAAAACACAATAGCACTCAAATTAGGTGCTCAAAAGTGACTTTCCTGTTATAAAATGGCAGAATTTTACAACAGGTCTTGGTAACCAAATGCTTGCTTAAAACCCAAAGTGCTGAAAATATTTTTCAAGTACAGCAGGTTATATTTTAAAAGCTTTAACTTTTATAAATTCTGAAAGCAATACAATACTCATATCTTAGTATAAGACAAGATCCTTCATATACCTTAAATGTAGTAGGACTATATTGCTCAGTAACCCCATCAGCTGGGTAGATGCGTGAGCGCTGTTCACTGTATGTGAAAAAGTTTGACAGACCCTGGGTTAGCTCCCCAACCAGGCTGGCAGCCTGTGTAATCAGTTCCCGAGATCGTAGCTGATGTTTGCGATCGTGGGTTGGGAGGTTTAATCCATTTATGTCCCTGTGTTCTGAAGATTTAAAGAACAAAACTGTTCCAATAGAATGGTAGCAAGACCAATTACAATTAATCATCTGAACTCTGTCAAGCTGGAAATAGTGTTTCTATTGCATTCTGCCACATCCCATTAGGACATATTTACAAGTCAGGGAAAGAATGAAATGTGAGAGAATTAGCATAATATGCCAAAGGTTCTTACTTGTGTCAATAAAAGGTAACTTGTCCAAAATAATTTTAGTGGCGCTGGAGAGTCGTGACTGTAGATCTTGGGTGACAGTTGCTAAATTCTGCTCACTGTGAAAATACAAGTGTAGCGAGGGTGAGAATGAGTGGGTAAAAAAAACAACCAAAGATGCAACAGGGATATGACAAGAATGTGACAGGAATGTCCACAAAAGTTCTGTTTTTGAAGAAACACTTCAACAGTGTGTCATAAAATCATTGTTTACTATTATAAAAATGTCATACAATAAATTTTAGTTTCCAATTTTCCTATTTTTTCAACTTGAAAATTTAAGCCAATACTCACGCTAATTCCGATCTTGTTCTGTACTCTCTGTTTTCTGCTTCTTGAGACTGCAGTTTCACCTACAAAACACTAAAGAAGTCTTACATGGATGACAAACATTTTGTCAAAAATCAGACAATCAAAAAGACAGCAACTGGATTCAATAAGTACTGATAGAAGCTAATTTCATCATGTATTATTTTTTTATCTCAACCTTCAGCTGTATTCAGTAATTACTGACAAAGCTAATCAGACCATACATCTTTCTTCTAATATTTTATAGTGCAACTCTCAAAATCTGAAAGCAAACTGGAACAATGTTTCTAATTCAACTTTTGTTTTTTCTTAATATTCTTTTCAAAACACAAAACATGATTTCCTAGCACAACAAAAGTGATAGAATAATATACAAAAAGTGTTTTAAAGATCATCAGGAAATGCAAATGTCTACTTCTACATTGTCTCCTAAGTGATCTGAAGTAGTTACCATCCTTCCTGAAATAGGTAACAAATCAAGACAGTCACCTCAACCATTGCCTTTTCTTGCTGAAGCCGTTCTACTTGTGCTTTACAATTCTGTCTAAGTGTTGTCAGCACATCCTCATGTTGTGTACGGTCATGCTCTGAAGTCTTCAGTTTCCCCTCCAACTCCGATATTGTTTGGTCATAATTTACTGACAGTTCATGCAGCTAGGAAGAAAAAGAAACATTTTTAAACTGTTTCTTATTCAACTAGTGCTTTAATGAAGGGCAAAAGTATATGCTCTATCAGACAGTATCTTTAAAGAAAGGTTCTACTAGTTCAGAAAATATTTATGAAATGTTATGAAACTAAACAATCTGTTTGCTGCTTTAATATTTTATGTAATGGATGTAATTATACACATTAGGACATGTATGTGTGTATGTGCACACATGTATGTGCATGCACATTTCAAAGGAAGAACAGTGTTAATTGTCCACATGTAAGAGAGATGATGATGACGTGCTGGTTCAGCACAGCATCAGCCTCTAACATGTGTACATTATGTTTGAAAATAATAACAAGTGGGAATCATAAAAAGAACCTTAAAAAGAGATATGAGAAATAAAACACAGTGAAAAAATGTAAGTTCTGTGTCTATCACCATACTTTTTCTGCCTATTGTGAATGAATTTTATGTTCGTATGACTAGGCACTGAATTCATTGCATGGATATCAATTATAATGATGTAAAACAAATGAGAATTATTGAGTAATTAGAATATTATCTGAGAACCTGTGGTAACCAAATTACGGGAGCTGAGTGAATTGATTAAAGACAGCCAGAAAACTATGAAAAGACACAAAGCTACACCACACCTGACTGTGAAGTCTAGCATTCTCTTCTATCTTTTTCTGCAGTTCTTCGTCAACCACACTCAGACTAGGCTGAAGTCTTTCTGGGCTGGAAACATCCCCACCTTTGTTCTACGGCATAAAAGATCAAACAAACAGCTGAGAAAGCAGGAAAGTTATAAGTATCAACAACAGCAGTAGGAGGATGAAAATACACTATCCTGCACAAGAACACTGTAAAAAAAAATGAACTCAAGTTTAAAAAATATGATTTTGTTAATGCTATTATTCAGTCTTAGACAGTAGTGTTTCTAGCAGGAGAGTAGAACATGTCCTAGCTGCAGTAATTGGGTACAGTTTCTACATACATGTTATAGGTCCAAGGGAGAAAAGTTTGGTACTGTCAACAAAAAACTTAGAAATTTCCCTTCTAGTTTTAAATTTATTTGAACAGAAATTTTTATGACAATGGAGCAAAAAGAGGTGGAGAATAAAATTTAGTATTAAATGCAGGTGAAATGTGAGGAGTGTGGAGTTTATGCTGCCTGGTTCTGCATTCCTGGTTCTGCCTGGTTCCTTACTAACAGCACAACACTTTTGAGCAGTTTATTGTCAGTGTTGTTAAAATAATGCAGAGAATGGAGACAAACTGATCATGTCAGTGTGCTTTGTTCTTCTTCTGAACACACTCTGATCCTGTGAACAGTAGGCGCTCACAAAAGAGATGTTCAAAGATCCACTGTAGGTGTAAATGAGTTTATTGGTGTTTAACAATTCTAGTTGCATCCTCACAGTTTACATATATAGTTTAGGTGCTATATAAGGCTATGGCAGGCTGACCTTGTGTTTTTTCTTTTGCATTTCAAGAGCATCCAGTTCCTCTTGCAGCACAGTGACACGGCGGGACAACTGCTGGTTACGGAAGGCCAGGCTGTCCACTTCCTGCTGGTACTTGCGAACTGCCTGCTCCTTCTCCTTGACTTGCTCCTGCACAATATCTTGTGATGACCCCTGGGCTACTTCCTCTTTAATTTACAAACATCTACATTCACAGCCTGCAGGCAATGCTTCCTATCCAATCTCAGCTCCCCCTACTACTTCCAAAAAAGTCCCAAAATATAGAAATATCAGCATAAAAATATCTTTAAGCATGATATAAATTCACTAAAGTACTGTCCTTTGTTTTGTTTTTAACCTTTGACTTACATAAAAATATGATTCATATTAAAAAATAGAAGTGTGATATAGTATCAAATGGTACAGAAAGTACAAAAAAACCTTTGCTATAAATGTCTTCTTTCTGCCTCACCATTCATGCTCTATTCCACATATTTTTTTCAGCAACTGATACACTCTGGCTCCACATTCCCTACACTATACCAGTGGTACAGTGAAGCAATGGTTAGTGCCTAATTTTAATACAGCGACGATTGGCTATTCTGAGTTCAGATCTCATCTCAGATACAGTTATTTCCCTGCATACGACAACTATATATAGGGCCAGTTGCTAGGCCACGGTTAAGCCCTAGTTGTTGGCTTGGCATAAAATGCTCTCCCCTTGTTACTCCACCAGGTTGCCTTTTTAAGTGATTTTAAATAGCAATTCAAGTCCTACTTCTTTTAAATGACTTTTAAAAACCCCAAGGTCCCTTGAACTGTTTCATTGGATCGGTCCATAAATCTCCTAAACTTAAAAACTTAATGCAAAGTGGGGAAAATACCTTTATAGTACTGCATTCTGTCTGTTCATCTAGATATGCTTTTTTCAGTACTGGGATCTGTGCCTTCAGCTGAAAAAGACAACAAATGTACTTTAAAAAAAAAAAAAGAAGTATAATCAATATGCAACTCAACATCCATCCCCTCACAAACAGTTTGCTTTATTTCATTACAACATCCTTATAAAATTCTAAACGAGTTACCCTCCTCTATTCTGGGGATACAAACTATCAAACAGCTATAGAACAAAACAAAGACATCACAGAAGGAAATTAATACACTGCTGACCACTGTTCAAGACAAACCTATGTTGCTGCATCTATCCAAATGTTTTTTCGTGATGACCAACACCAACAGACCAGCATATCTAATAATCAGTTGGGACTCATGTATGTACATGAGTACACAATGCTTTTAAGATTACAGCACAGGGAACAGAATACCCATCTACTTTCATGGTGAAAATAACAATACTTGCCATTAGCATTTTGTATAATATAGACTACAGCTGTATTTATCATTACCATTAAAACAAAACAGCGCAATTTTCACTGGTGTTAATTACCTGCTTGTGGTAGGTACGCTGCTTTTAATCTGTGTGTGTGTGCGAAAGCGCGTACACATAACCGGTAGACCGAGTGTCAAATCAAATAGACGAAAAGTAAAAGCTAAATAATTTGGAATAAATGAACTTTTACCGACGGCATTATAGTATTTCTGTGACTAAAAAAACTGAGAAAAGGTGGTGTTACAAAAGACATTGGTGATCGCATCCGGCTGTAAATGCCGACTACAACAGTAAATGGAGCCTATGCTCCCATGGAGGGGGTGGGGCAAATAATGAAACAGACTCTCTTTGCTCTGTTTTGGGCCTGGAAAAAGCAACACCAATAAATCTAGAAAACAAAATTTTAAGAACTGGGATCAAAGAAGGAATTTAGGTTCACCTTAGCGTATTCAGTTGCAAGTTTCTGATACTTAGCCGACAAATCCATTTTCGCATCGTCGGAAGCACTCTTCCAAGGGAGCAGTCCGTGTTGAGAGGGAGGTACCATTATAGCCTGCTGTTGCCGTGACCTTTGTGTGACCCAAGATACGCTTGGTCACTAATCACACAAAAATGTTGCAATACGGTTTACTTAGAATGGCTAAATGAACTGGAAGATTTACTTTTCTCTACATAATATGTTTCCTTTAAAATTGCATCTCCACATAACACATGGACATGTCACTGTCCTGAGCAGGGGTTATTTTTCACTCACCCCGTAGGTCAATGCATTGTCTTTTCCATGGGCTGGTGTGTCAGCCTTTTCCTGTATCTTTGCAATTTACCGTCTCGTATATGACTACGCCTATAGAGAGAACGACAATTATTTTACTGTTTGCCTGTCTTTTCTTACGAGGATAATGTGATAAGCCCTTTAATTCTTGTACAATACATATTGCCACATTGCCCTAAAAAGTATACAAAGTTGTGACTACTGCAATAAGAATAAAATAAACAAAAATTTTTTCACACATTTTTATTTAAAATGTACTAAAGGGGTAAAATAATTTTTTCCCGAGGTCTTCGAGATTTTTTAAAAATATATATATAACTTAAAATATAAAGTCCCGATCGATAGTTCGATCTCTCACCAAGGGTGTCTTCGCAATGTGAATTTTGGTAATCCTGCTGACTGAGGCGCAGCATTCTATTTCTACAAGCTTTCTGTAAGCCAGAGTTGACGGATTTATTTCGTTTTACTTTGTGACTTTATTCCCGAATAAGGGGAGATAGCCTAATATATATAGTTTACTGGTCTTAGAGCAACAG
>SRHC01001561.1:0-13356 GCA_004794325.1 Pomacea maculata | reverse complement strand
ATTCTATTTCTACAAGCTTTCTGTACGCCAGAGTTGACGGATTTATTTCGTTTTACTTTGTGACTTTATTCCCGAATAAGGGGAGATAGCCTAATATATATAGTTTACTGGTCTTAGAGCAGCAGCTACCTCTCTCCCCTAATTCGCTTTACAAAATTTTTTTTTAAAAAAAAGATAACCTGTGGACTGCTGGAAATAATTTAATACTGCATTGTCACCGGAAATGATCATGAAAATTTTAGACCTCTAGGACGATGGAAACTGGGTGTAAGATGCATTACAAAATTCATACATACATAGTGAGTTAAATAAAAGTGTGTACAAAGAGGTAAAGAGATGACGAAACAGCTCTATATATATATATATAGGGAATGGGATAGTATTACAAAGGTAGGAGTCATTTATAGATATTCACGGAGCCATAAAAGTAAGTGTCAAAAGGCTTTATGAGTTTATGGCATTCAAATCCTATTATGTTGAACCGTGTAACACCACCTTTAATGGACCTTTAAAGGCCAAACCGACTGCAGGAGCATGTTGCGCTGTAAAGACCCCATGCATTCGATGTACTAAATAGCGTCTCAAACTCACAATCGTGAAAAATAAAGTTTTCGAGAATGTTAATTTTAAAAAAACAGCCGTAACTCACCTATTCAAACATTGGAATTATAAGGAATGACGTCAGTTTGGTGTGCAAGCCGATGGCCTGTGCTTTATGCGTCTGATAAACGAGACTTTAAAAAAAAAATGCAAGCTGTGGAACGCGCGTGTAGGAAGTGTTTTTGAATACAGACAACTTCAACTCATGCGTGTATGAGTTCTATTACAGCATATTTCTATTATATTAGCTGTATGGAGCACCTATGGACCTTTACATAATTAAGTGCGTGAAAGATACTTCGGGTGGATTATGGTCCCTGTTGACCTCCCCTGCAGATCAATGAAGCTTCCAATATCGAATATTTCGTTCACAGAGAAACAATCTGTTTATAAACGCAAACGAGAACATGGGTAAAAGTCTTTAACAATAAAGCTAAAAACTTGACAGGGTCACAAATACGAGTGACTCCCACCACAGAAAGACTAGATGGTAGCGAAACACCTTATCAAGTTATCAAATCTGATCAACATATTAGATTGATTTCAGATATCTCCGGGTTAAAGTTAACAGCAATAGGACTTTCCAAGTCTTATTCACTTGATGTGCATTATTCTTTTAGAATGTATAGAGTGTTTATGGTGGTGAATACGTCAACTTGGTAACTAAAATTTTTCTTAATCCATTCTTTAAATATTAAGAGACATTATAAAAAGTATTTTAGCGAGTGCAATCCGGCACAAAGTGAATAGTTTCTTGGGAGCGCATTCATTTTAATGACAATTAATTTATTTAGAGGCAGAAAAGTTGTAGATATTAAGGAATGGTCGGGTGTACAGGTGATAAGAACAGGGGATTTTTCATACTCATGCATGTGTCTTTGTCTATTGGTGAATTAAATATCATGACTGAGCCATCACAGTCTTTCTAACCGACATGGTTTTGCTACACTCAAACAATATCAAACTAAATACAGCTAACCTTTAACCTCTCAAAGTGAAACTAATAATTTAAGATGGGTTATCATCAGAAAAGGAAACAAAGAAGTTTTGAAAATCCTTCAAGATAACAAAGCGGTCGCATCTGCGCTGAGCAGGCAAAATTTAATAAATATAACCAAGGACGTGTACAGGTGGACTGCTGTCTGTCTGCCAAGACCAACGCTTAGCCTCTTGCAAAGTGATCAACTGTTAGTCTCGGCGAGCCTAAACAAAGAACGTGACTAAACCGGAAGCTTTCTTGCTTCATGCCTCGTTTTAGCAGTTAATTGGAAAAAAAATCGTCTGCCAGCAGTCCAGGGATATTACTTCGTGATATAACTGGGCTGATATGTTTCATAAGCTCTTCTTTACTACCGTAGACACCCACATCACATGGATTCAAGTGCATCAAATCCTATCTAGAAGCATAGAACCGCATGTCCCAGGATGCGGTGCCATTGTCATGCTGCACAATTCTTGTCACAATCCCTGTTCTTGTTACAACGGATCTAGTCTTCTACACCTGCACCACCGACCGAGGCTAAGCCGTGGTTTGTTAAAAAAATGTTTCTTAAGAGAAAACATTTTGAAGTGTATTTGAGCATTTGTGTTGAAAATGTACTCTCTCTTTACAATTTTCTTCCAATTGCTCATCATGCACAAAGATCAAACAGCCACATGTGTGTAGCAGATAAATTTATCTGCAGACAATTTGCACAACTTGTAACTGCAAGGACTGTAACTATGTCTTCGGCATTTACATCATCAAATAAGACGAAATGTCAATTTTGAGGCGTTTACTGAAATGTTCATCTTTCGTCTTTTTCTTTTCTTTTTTTTTTTTTTATCGTCGCTTACTCAGTCCACATTGTGACTTTTAGGTCGATGGGTGGCTACAGTAACACTGCTGCCAGTTGGACTGAAGGTCTCCAGGACAAGGCACCTCTTCCCACGTCACTTCTGGATTGTCCCAGTTCAGCGAGGCGATCTGCCCATTCTGGTTTTGCAGGTCAAAGTGGACCTCGTATCCGTAGGTGTTAACTTGATCTGTTTTGGACAGAATGTTTTTTTACATCGGCACCTAAAAGACGTTTTAAACAGGACATATATAATCAACAGTTTGACCAAATTTATCAAGTAAAAACTTGGGTAAAATTCTAGTCCATGATTTTTGGTTAAGTTGAATGCAACAGAAAAAAGTTATAATAGAAATTCACACCTTCCCTCCTTACACATGTAAGCTTTGTCTCTTTTTTGTTTTGTTTAGAGATCAAAATAAAAATGATATACACACATTTCGTCAACGTCACCCTTATTTCATCTCCAGAAGCAGTCTAGAAATTTCGTTCATAAAGAACCCACCAAAAAGTCAGAAAAGACATGAACAAATACAAAGACAACAATCAAGACATTACTTGTTCCTGGTTTTCCATTAATCCCGCACCACTCCTGGTTGCCATTAATAGGGCAAGCGTTAGTCACCAAGAAAGTTACAGGGTTGTTGTTTGGAGGTGCCATGCCCTTGCCATCTACAAAACCACCTGAAAGTAACACCAAGGGGAAGTATCCATAAAATTTAGCCTGCTGATGACAAGGACGAGGACGACGACTATAACGATGATGATGATTTAGCAAGCTTGTACTTCTGACGGGAAGTCAAAACTTTAACAAAGAAAAAAAAAACCCAGTGAGTTCCTCGTAATAACTTCATGGATAGCATAAAATACTTTGCAGAAATTTAAACTTTGTAGCACTGACACACATTGATCCCATGCAAACGTCATATACCTTTGACCAACCTACCATCACATCATATACAGTCAAGCATTAACACTAACAAAATTATAAAATAATGTAAGCATTTTTATTAAAATCTTTTTTATTAAAATTTTTATTAAACATCTTTATTAAAGTCCAGATTAATGACATGCAAAATTTGCTTATGTCAAAAGAAATCTGAGCTAAAAAATGTTGTCTCACCTGTTGGAGTCAGTTTTACACATTTTCCGCAGTTTTTCCCACACCATAAATTGCTACCGCCGTCGTCAAAGTACTTCTCTGACGGTGCTGTTGTGTATCCTTGGAGATTCCATGGAAATGGTGTCTCACCTTCGCCACCGCAGCCACAGGCACCTTTCATCCCGTCAGAATAGCGCGTGGTGCTGGCGCACGGTTTTCCGTTGTAGCGTCTGACGCCGCTGCCGTCAGGCTGACACAACTGTGAAGCCTCCAGCACTGGGACTGTCGACATGTCATGATATGAAAATGCTAGAATGACTCAGAAGGGTTACCTTAATAATATTTTAACGACTCAGATGTCAAGTGATCATATTCAACAAAGACAGTGTTTTACAACTGGGTAATGTGTCTGCAGCGTCTTAAAACACAACAGCTTTACTCAAGTCTTCTCCGTTTTTGACATCATGGCATGTCAGAGACATTGCCACCTGATTATAGTCGGGTATTGTAATTCAACGTCCGTGTGATTATCAACAATTTTCTAGGAAGCAGTTACCAGCGTTATTTCGCAACAACTGCGATCGGTCATTTCCCTTCTAAAGCTCTTCTGAAGGTGCTTTTTCTTCAAAAGTCTTTCACAAGACAAATTAAAGAACTAGTAAAGAGCACACCCAGGGCCTAGTTTATATGACATGTGTTACACAGTAATATGATTTGATCATATGTTTGTCTAAGCCGAGAGCCGAGACTCACGCATAAAGAAGAGAAGTAGCAGCTTCATCTTTGTTCCCTCGATGTCTCTAGCTGAACATACATCGTGTTCCAGTGTTTTATATATGACAAGAGCCAATCAGTAGAGTTGAAGAAGCTCAACTTTTATCTGGTGACCTAGAATATGTTTGTATTTTTTACTGCGATAAAGTAAAAATAAACAGAGAGCTAAGCGTGTTCACGAGAAAGAAGTGGTTGATATTTGACTATAAGCGATATCGAGCAATTAAAGATGATCTGTCTATCAAATGGGATTATTTTAATTTGATTGCACAACTAAAGCACTTGGGTTAAAGCACTGCTTTAAATGTCTCAGTTTTTTTTAAACATAGAATAAGTAAAGATGATAACACTACATTTGTGAAGAAAAATTATTTCATTATCTGCAACTTCATTATAACTTCATTATGAATTGTTGCAAAAATCCCAAATGTTATTCACTCAATAAATATTGCAATAATTTTAAAAATTCCAATGTTCACTACCAAACAAGTTTTTTTTTTTTAAAGGTAATTGTTATACATTGAAATTTTGATGCAAAATTGGTATTCAGGTCTAAAAGATTTACGACTTTCATAGTTTGAAGTAGTTTTAGTAGAATGCATCAGAAGTACAACAAATCAAATCAGCTTACACCAACCACCCCAATGGTTTCGTGGTGTACCAAGGGTGGTGACCGCGGTCTGTACAAAATCATTGGCATTTCGCGGAGTTTTCTTAATCACTTGAATTCTTCTTTCAGTATCAGCAAGCAGAGTCCACGTCACACAGCTGTACAGCAACATGAGGACTTCAAGTACGGCTTGTACTTGGTGGTAACCCGTATGTTGTGGTTCAGCCCAGTCATTGTGGCTGTCGTTTTTGCGATCGTGATTCAGATCTTTGCCCTGCAGCTTCCAACTTTGGAAAGGATGGCGCCCAACTACTTGCAGCTGTTTCTTTCTTCGAGATTTTTTTTTCATGTATATGTCTGCTTTGCCATGTCTGATAGTGCTATGGCTTTGCTTTAGTCTGTGCTGGTGTCCATCCCGTATGCATTCGTGCTGTTTGTCAGTCTGTGAGGATCTTCAAATCGCTGAACTAAACGCCACTAAGAAACTTGGAGTTCCTCAGATAACATTGTTTATAATTAGATCGACACACCGTAGCTATTTGTGCTGTGATACCAACCACTACTCCAAGGACAGCGTGGACAATGACTTTCTATTTAACTGGCAAAACTTTCTGGATGTTTTCATGTTTGCGGATTACTATTTGAATGGAATTATTTGCACTACCGGGAACAACAGGGCAAAACAACTGTAGACACGTTTTTCAAAGTGTAGTTTTGTTTAATTAGTTTAGTTAAATGTAATGTTAATGTAGGACTAGCTGTGGGCCTGACACAAACAGTTGTTTTTACCCCAACCACAGCTTCGTGTTTTCTCTCATTGAATATGCTTTGAATTGATTGCAACAGATTCACGTGTACACCGACTGAATTTCATTCATACAAAAATATGTATTTGCTCAAAATATCTCAACTTTAACGGAACAGCTGAAGTAATCTCAAAGAATGAGAACTATAACAACGGCATTCATATCAATGTTTTAGATAAAATATCAGTTTATATTTCTGTATATGAACTTTATTATTCATTGAAGTTTTATTCCAAATGTGGGTATTACTCGCAATAACCATGGAAATATATATATTTTTCCAGTTCTGCTATTGCGTATAGTGTTTAACCCGAATTGTGGCATTCACATTGTTGATAATTTGACTGCGGGTCGCCAGGACACGAGGTTGCTTCCCACGTCACCTCTGGATTGTCCCAGTCAAGTGCCTCGATCTGATTATACTGGTCCTGCAGATCGAAGTGGACCTCGTATCCGTGGCTGTTCACATGAGCTGTTTATATACAATAGTTTTAGGTAAGGGACAATCAAGTTCAAAATCTTGGTGTGGGTAAAGATATCTCTTCCGCTCTCGAAATATAAATCGCAATAAACAGAAAGAAGTTAAAACTACGACGTCACCTTTGTACTTACAAATGGTCTGAGGCTTTGACAACGTCAGCATTTCCCTGTATAACCTGACCTCTGGGTGGTTGTGTTTCAGCCTGATGGCTTTACTCGCACAGTTTTTCATAAATGGATCTGTTATCATATATTAAAACCTCAGAATGTTCGGTAGTGAAGGGAAACAATCAAACTTTACAGTTCTTGGTACAATGTTCCAGAGAACGACAGAAATTTATATACCTGAAGATCCGGATTCTCCACGCCTCGAGTTTGGTTCTTCACGGGAGTGAGTGGAGTGAAATGGTAGATCAGTTACCAATCAACTGTTTGTCATGTGCCGTCTACAAATTATTTTTTTTTTCTTGCCTTAATCTAATTCAACTTGTTACACATCAGTCTAGTTCGCGATACTTGCTACATCAATTAAGCTGACCATGACCAAGCTGAAGTTATGTAAAACAGTTTAAGTGCATTTTCTCCGTCATTAACTGACGTACTCTCACTTTCTCTCCCCTTTACTCCTTGTCCAATCATCCGATCACTGATTATGCACAACAAATCAACCAACAAACAACCTCATATGTGCGGCAGCTGAATTTATTTGCAGACACGATCGTGTATAGAAGTTTCAGTATTCACATCCTGTTCTTCATGTTAGTTTTACTGCATGTCATTTTATTTTTCGTTTAGCCCTCGTTTCTGTTTATTATAGTGGCGAATTATTGGTATCGCTGAACACAGTAACTGCTTAAATGCAGTTTTACGAAATTTGCTGTATTTGTGGGCCGTGTCGTGCGTTTAGCTAGTTTTCTTTAGCAGCGTGTACAGCATTCGCACGAGTTACAGTGTTGTTTAAGCTCGGGAGTACACTCCGCCTCTTCCCAAGTCACCTCTGGATTGTCCCAGCGAAGCGCCTCGACCTGACCAACCTGGTCCTGCAGATCGAAGTGGACCTCGTATCCGTGGCTGTTCACATGATCTGTTTATAAAGAATAGGTTCAGGTGAGGTAAATAATTTATAAAGAATCCAAGAGAACTACTATGTAGTAAAGACAATCAAGTTGGACAGATTTTCTTACACTTCACCATAAGAGCCTATAAGATGCCAGAGGAATGCACGATAATGGGAAGCAAATGAAAATCTTAAATTAGCCCGGCAAATATGGTTTTGGACAAGTTTGGCTAAATCATGGAGTGGAATGTAGCAGCATTATACTGTTAAATGTTTTCAGCAAAGAATCCTTGATTGTCACAGGCAAGAATGAAATTATATCACCAGTAGCAGTGACAAATTTAGTTCTTATATAATATAAGTCAGTAAAGTGCGTGCCACACACGGAAATGTGTTTTAATTTAGGTGTTAATACATTTACTTGAAATGCACTGGTGCGACTTCGATTTGGAATTTTAAAAATCTCTCATGCTTTAAGATGTTCTGACGATAATATATGTATGGCGCGCCCTATATGCCATATCAATGACGAAGATGAATTTCATTTGATATTGTGATTTCCATGTCGGATTCATCTACTAAAATTTTCACTTCAAAAAAAATATTACAATAGGCTCAATAACTTTATACTGCTAATGCTTCTGTTAGCAGAAAATGGGATAATATTTTGTAGCCTTGTCAAGATTTTGTATCTTGCGATGAGGAAATACTATGCGCCGCTAAAACATATTCTACATCCAAACATTTTTCCTATAAAAATTTGTGTCAGTTCATAAGAGCTATTCATATTTATGCTCTCTCTCTCTCTCATACACACACATATCACACACATAGACATCCTCATACCGCAATTGTCATTCATATGCATTTTCACATCCTTTTTAGCAGACGCACGACACAACACAGCTATCAACATCTAAAAAACAGACGGGGGTGTGGGGCAGAGACAAACTGTCAATGTAAAACATCCAGTGTTCTGAAGCTCCACCAGACCTCAAAATTTGTTTGGAATATCAGATTATGAATTTCGTCCTAGCCCTTATTCGAGAAGCTTCCTATCACAAACCACCAAAATGTATTAAACCGCACATGAACAGATTGAAGTACTATGATACATTACTTGTTCCTGGGGCGCCACCAATACCACACCACTCCTCGTTGCCGTTAATAGGGCAGGCGTTGGTCACCATGAAGACGACTGGGTTGTGGTTTGGCGGCGCGTTCCCCTTACCAGGCACAAAACCACCTACAACCAAACGGTTGGCCTTCAAATTTAGTACACTTAAAACATTATGTACATTTAACATAATGCTTTATATAGAACAAGAATAACATCATTTTGGTCAGATGATACTTTCAAAAATAAAATCACAAGTATTTTAGTACATGTAACAAAAATGAAAAAATAATCAAACAGCTGGAAAGAGTCAACGAAATCAAGCACAAAAAACTACAGAGTAAAATTAAGTATTAGAAGCAGAGAAGAGAGACAACATCAAACCGAATGTGTAGGAAAAGACCCAACGATGTCTGTGGTCTACAACTGTTTTTTGTCTCACCTGTCGGGGTCAGCCTGACACATTGACAACATTTCCTTCCGCACCAAAGATTGCTACCGCCGTTGTCGAAGTATCTTTCTGATGGGGCTGTCACGTGAAGCTGGAGATTCCAGGGATAAGGTGTGTCTGTTCCTTTTTGTCCACAGCCACAGGCACCTTTGTGGCCGTCAACATAGCGCGTGGTGCTGGCGCACGGCCTGCCGTTGTAGCGTCTGACGCCGTGTGCGTCTGGCTGACACAACTGTGCCGCCTCCAACACCGGAACTGTTGACATTCAATGTGAATACTCCAGAATATTCATCGCTTAACAAGAAGCAAGAATAACGCTTGGAACACCTTTGTCATGTTAACTGCTAATCAGTATCTCTGTATGAAAGCAAAACCAAAAAAATCCGATGGACAGTGTGAAAGATTTGTTTCAGATGGTGTGTCGATGACTGGAAACGCAACGACTGCAATACTGACTGTTTTCTGCCACACTAGAACTCTTCGTGCTATTTAAAAAATTTCGAAAAATGTGGTGGTGTTTTTTTGTTTTGTTTTGTTTTTATTTATTTATTGTTTTTAGAAATTACTGAAAACAATGGGAGGGGTCCTTGACCACTTCCGTGGCAGGTCTAACTTTTCTAAAGTATCTTTTATGGAATTTCTGTCTTAAGTCAAGATCATCATTACACAGTCCTCTATAAAAGAAAACCAGTATTGATCCCTATAATCTCAAGAGTTATTAGCCTGTTATTAGCCTTCTAACTTAAATATGCAACATTTTCAACCACTCTTTTTTTCGTTGGCCTTCGTAGCTGACTGCGTGTTAAGCTTCGTGCATTTAAAATAACGACGATTGTATTTGACATCACTAAATCCTTCATGAATAACTCAAAGCAGCTGGTTGTCTCCTCCTTTCTCCACCATCCCTCCTCTCTCATGTTCCTATGATTATCACGTGGTAGCCTTAATGTGGAGGCTAATTGCCCCAATTAGGGTCGAAGGTGGATTGCTTACTAGCCAGAGACCTATTATATAAGAAAGAGGGACGTAGGTGTCAGTGTAGAGGTGTAATGTGATGTTGGAGCGTGAGGTGTTATAAGCGCGACCAGCCGTCTGGTAGAGGAGTCAACTGCGCCTAGGAAGAGAGCGAAACCTCGGGGCTCCTGTCCAGCATGTAATCAATCGCGCTTGAGACACAGTTACGATCAGTCGTTCCTTATCTATGCGCGTCCGTCTTATTTAGTGATTTGTGTGCTTTATTTTAATAAGATAATCCTCAATCATGGCTCCAAAGAAGATTAAGAGCAATTAATAGTAGTGAGGTAATGGCAAGGAAGCGGCCAACAAATGAATTGAAAAAGGAAATGATTTCAAAGTATGAAGGTGGCATGCGTCTGTCGGATATGTGATGTCGTATTACCGAAGAGTTTTACAAAAAAAAAGGCAGAAGGAACAGACACTGGACAAGTTTTTTCATTTAACTTCAAAGCTACAGAAAAGGGAAGTCACCCCCGATTTTACAATGTCACGTGCTCATGGAGGGGGAATCAGTAATTCCACCCTTCCTCCCCACCCTTGCTTCCACCCACGCCGTCAAAACGGCAAGTTTTCTGATGTTGAAATGCTTTTGTTAATGTTTTTATGTTTATTTAACTCCATTTATATTGCATTATAACTGTTCTCATTAAACAAATACCTTTATAGCCTGTAACTTTCAAACATTAGCGAGTCAACAGGGGCTGGGAACCAATTAAATCTATTTCCTTTATTTCTTATGGAAAAAATTGTTTGGGATAACGAACATTTCGGATAACGAACAGCTTTCCAGAACGGATTAAGTTCGTTAACCGAGGTACCACTGTAAATGTTTGTATATGTGGTTGGGCTTGTGAGCAAAAGAAATATTTTTGTCTTGGACTTTCTCGGACAGACAATAAAGTTTGATTTGATTTTGATTTGATTGGGTCTACCTATTGTCGACCGGAAATATTCCAATAACAGCAATAATAATAGCAAGGCTTCCTAATAATCAAGTCCTAAAAAATAAGTTCATGGTGTATAAGCCTACACTCTTCCTGTATTCAGATATTTACATGCGCGCGCGCGTGTGTGTGTGTGTGTGTGAATTTAGTTCAAACCAGTTGTTTCTGTTTCCAGCATAGAATGTAATTATTAAGTACACTTAGGGCCTAACTAATATGCACAGACATGTATAAAACAAACATGTACAAAGAAGTACACAGACACGGACGACTATTTTGTGGAAGGCAAGACTAACCTGCAAGGCAAAGAAGGTAAAACAGCTTCATTTCCAATCAGTGTCTCTGACTGACTCTATCCTATCGTGTTTCTCCTTTTAATATCTGTAAGAGTCCCAGAAATCCACCTCTTATCACAAAGCGTTTTCTAAATCGGCAAAATAAAAAATAAATAAGAAGATTAGAATAGAAAGGAGTGGTGTAATTCCTATTCTAAGGAAAGAAAAATAATGAGATAAATAAAACTCGAGTTTTGTTCAACGACATATGATCTGATAAACTTTATGGTAAACCACTCAGCGCTGCTTCCAATTAATGTATTTGTTAACTTATTGGTTAAATTACAGATTTACAAGCAGTAGAAGTAACGACGACGAACAATTACTTCTTGTCTTGTGTAAGCTCTTTATTACGAAAGAATCTACTACATGTATCTTGCTCGGTAAATTTACTCTCAGAAGAAAATTGTAGTTCATAGACTGACACTAACATTCATTATATGTTCTGCCAGTTATAACGAGCAGATCGTTCACGAACTGACGCCTCACCATATCACTGTTTAACAATAGAGCAATGTGGCAGCAAGGAAGAAAAAGAAAATCTCAGTCCAGTTCAAACAATAAGACTGTGGAACTCCAGTTTCAGAGAACAATTAGGTCATTTTCTCGATTTTGTCATATGATGGTTTGGTAGAAGTAGAAGGAAAGAAAGAAAGTCTCGAAGTAAGTAATCATTTGCAAAAAGGTATAAAAGTTACACTTTTTTGGTTCATTACTTTCAAATTCCTTTAGCTGCCAGTCTGTTTCTAATTATTATTTTTAAAGGATACAGTGTTGTTTAATTTCTTGATATAAAATACCGTAAAATCTGGCACTTGTAGAGCTTTACTGTAAAATATACTAAAAAATCAACATGTTGAATAACTTTGATGATATCCTATTATTTTTCTTTAAACAGTAAACATCAAGAAACCGCAAAGTGTATAGTCTTCTAACGACTTGTATATAAAAAAAATCACCAGCAGGAGAATCTGGACACTACACTGGATGGACGTATCAAGACTGACAATAACAAGATGCATGTGATGTATCTACAACAAGAGAGGCGCACGACGACGTCAGCAAGAAACCGGCCGATGAAAGTCTCACTGAGACAAAGACTGTGGTACTTGCCTCAGATATAATCGACATGACAGTACTTCGTAGGATCAGGACTGTGACGATGATCTGTTTACAATGAAACATACCTATCCAGTCGACAGTCTTGATGTCAGTCTACTCAATGTTGCAAAGATGCATTCAGTCCTTTTCAGCCTGCAAGCAACCTCATCCTTCCGAAAAGGGAATACTGTAAATATTTTTTGCTTCATCTGCTAGAAACTTTAAAGCCCCATGGTTTGAGTTGTACCTTTGGCTTCACTTTAGCACAACTGATTACAAAGTACAATGTGTTCGGTTTTTTGGTTTTTTTTTTTTGCATAGATCTGCAAGAAGTTGTAATGAAGTTTATTAACAGAAATCAAAGAGGAGTTTTTTTGGCACAGTAACTTGCAAACATTGACTGTGATTAATATGAGATTTTTTGGAATGTTACATTTAATTTTTTGTGACAGAGATAACCAAGTGATTCATTTTTCAATAAGTTTCGTTTCCTTATAAGTTTTTTAACATTGAAAAAGCATCTGTGTTGCAGTGTTAACACCGTCTGCATGTATGCATTGACCTCACGTACTCACTGCACTAACAGACCCCTCTCTCATATTTGTTAACAGACTGTAGACATTTTTTTTCAAAGTGTAATTTAGTTTAATTAGTTTAATTTAAGGTTAATATAGGACCAGGTGTGTACCTGACACGAACAGTTGTTTTTCCCAACCTTTGGATGCACTCGCACTTCCTCTCGTACGCCACATCATCGTGTTTTCTCTCTATCACTAATTATGCTCGTAACAAATTGCAACAAACAGCCTCAAGTGTACACCAACGGAATTTATTTCATACAAAATACATTGCTGCTCGAAATTTCTGACATTTAACGAAACAACCGCTTTAAATTTAAAGAATGGGAAATGTAACAACGGCATTCACATCGGTGTTTTATATCAGATAAAATATCAGTTTATATTTATGTATATGAACATTACTGCATTTTTTGTTTAATATGTGGATTCGCATGGTTATGCAAAGTAACCATGGAGATGCATTCTGCTTTCAACTTCTGCTGTCACTCTGTCGTGTTTAACCCGAACTGTGGCTACACTCGCACTGGCGCCACTCTGACTGCAAGT
>SRHC01001560.1:128881-143333 GCA_004794325.1 Pomacea maculata | reverse complement strand
CGCACAGATTGTGATCTCTATCTTGGTTGAGATGCTGCGCATTATAAGTTCCCATCATGATTATTATTATACACTTAGTCAAGAACTATTACTTGAGGCACAAGCTCTTACTGTTTACATTAGGGATCTTGTCCTACTAGTCTGACAGGCTCAGAAGATCCAGGCTCATTACTCAATCTCAGATGAGAAATAAGATTTTTTATTTTCAAAATGAAACCAGAAATTCTGTTCCAATAATCAGGTTACCAATGAAAACTTGCTCTCTATTTAAACTACCAAATCATATTTAATTGTTTTAAAATATACTGTTTCTTTGTTTAGATAAACAAGCAAGATCCTGTTTGATTTTTTTTATTTTTTCTTAGTTAAATGTACTTTTTATTGATACCACTATCTTTTGTTCTGTTTCTAGTAGTTATTGTTATGATGAATAGCATAGCTCAGTGTAAACTCTCTGTTGTTACAGACAGAACTTAGTGTATACTCTGTTCAAACACATGCTGTGGACTCTGCTAATCAGATATATCCTGGTGACAGGTATTCCAACTCATGTCCTTGTGAATGCCACAAACCTGGATCCTCCAGCCCGTTTGACAAACCTGGAGCTGGTTGATCTGAAAGGGGACCCCATAGCCAAGTTTCCCTTGACACAGGATCCTGAGTTGCCTGCCTTGTATAATGTCACTTCTTTTATTCCGCCTGACCAGTTCTTCTACCTCAAGGTTTTTACTGCTTGTTGGCAAGCAGACTTTGTTTTTTTACTACCTGTTGGCAAGCACATCTAGAGCGAATACCATAGACACATAGGCAAATACCTTGTAACTTAATGTTTGTATATTGGGAGTTATTCTTTGTATTATAAACATCATGTCAACTTGGATGCCAGTTATGAATCTGGTGGCTGCATATGAGTATTCTGGAGAGTTATGTTGTGTCATGCTGGCGAAATCCATGATATGGACCCAATCCAACCCTTCTTGTCGTGCTCCCATTACCTGTTGCTGCACATCCAGTAAAGTGTTTTGTCTTCCTGTGTGTCCATTCCTCTGATGCATGCATACAAAAACACACACAGGTACAAGGAACAGATAGCAAAGGCTACACCCTACAGAGAACAACACCCACGGCCATCAGCCCCTTACTTCCTAAGCCACCACAAGTCTTCATGCCAGAGTTCACACGTGGCTTCTACGACCAAACAGCTGTCCTTACCTGCCAGGTTCAAAGCCTTGTGCCCTTTACCGTCCAGTGGTTCCGAGATGGAAAGCAGCAGGGATTTGATCTTTTCTTTAGGTGAGAAGTGTATAAGTGTTCCTGATATTTTCTTAAGGATCTGTGTATGTTTCTCTCTGATCTTATTTACCCATGTCAAATACTGCATGTTCCAGGGTTGTTTACATGCATGGAGTCTGTCACCCATCTTGCACAATTGTTTCTTGTTAGACATGATCTCACATCTGTCTCAAATTAATCATGACTTCCCATGCTTGTCTTGTTAGATGATGGCTCTTTTCAGTCTGTTAAACTACTTCATCAACTTTAAACAGTAATCATGACAGTTGTAACGGGACCTGTTTCTGAAATCCTTGGTTTTAAATGTCATTTACCTCTGATTTGTCATGTTAACATGTCAGAAACCTTTGATCTTTGTGTCTGTTAGTGACTCAGCAAATGTGACACTACAGATCCCACGAGCAAACACATATTCAGAGGGCGAGTATATCTGCAACGCCACTAATGCTGCTGGTCACCTGGCCACACGCACCTACCTTGACATCAGTGGTAAGTGTGGCAGATGTTGCCTTGTAACATACACACTGTTAGCTTGATCATCAGAAATGGCAGTTACATGTATGACTCTTACATGAGCCTCACATATCACTGATGACCATTTGTCTGTCATTTGCTCTTGTCCATTAGTAACAACAGGCATGCAGCCTCATGTGTCTGTAGTAACAGGCTTGTCATATGATTTATAGCAATATTCATAATGCTGATAGTCGTGTGGTCATGGTTTTTAATGTTTTAAATACTTTTAATGAGATTTGCTAATAAAATGTCAGCGAAAAATCTTGTTTGTCTAAAATATTACAGAATATACGGGTCTACTGTACTAGCAGAGATGCCTTACCATCGTGTAACTTTGCTTATAATTGTGCTGTAAATTGAAGTTGACAAAGGTCAAGGACAGACTAGTAAACATTTGTATTAGAAAGAATCATGCAGTATTTTCAGTATGCTCGATGTTAAACATACTGCCCATACTTGTAATGTCATGGATAAAATGACAACAGACACATGATGTCTTGGATAAAATGACAGAATACTTGCTTCTGATGTGATTTTCATGTACAAGAGGCTGAAGATGACATGTTTTGTAACAGATCCACCGCCAGTGATTGTGCCTCCACAGAATGTGTCAGTGTTGCCAGGTGACACAGCTGTACTAACATGTGTGGCTTTTAGCACAGTACACTACAACATGACCTGGGCACGCATGGGTTCCTATGGCAACCTGCGCCTTGATCCTCGCATGCGCTGGTACAACAACGGATCATTAGTAATCAGGCAAGGGGCTGCTTCTGTCAGATTCTCATATGTGTGTGTGTATGAGAGAGAGAGTGTGTGGCTGAAGGAAAATTTCTTCCAGTTATACACCACTATAGCCTCTGCATGTTCAACATCTACATTCTGTCATTTGGAGCTGGAAGACTAATATCGTGTGAGCACTTCTGTTTTGTTTGCAGAAATGTCCAGCCTTATGATGAAGGCATATATCAGTGTCGAGCAAGCAATGAAGGTGGCTCCACAACTCAGTCAGTGGGTTTGCGGCTCCAAGGTGAGTATCTGCCACCAGCCTTTCCTGTTGTCAAAGGCCTACTGTTTTCCTGTTGTCAGACGATCAACATAAATTAGATAACTGTTCATCTTTCATCCTTGCATTGTAAGTAAACATTAAAGAATGGACAATTTTTTGGTACTTAGAAGTGCTTGCTTCTAAAGAAGATATGATGTAAGAAAAAGTTTGGATGGGCATGTATGTAGGAACTTGATAGGTTTGTGCATCAATTTTAATGCTGTGAATTCTTTGGCATTTTGTGCATTGTTTTTATGTTTTGCAATCTTTGGCAGTTCGGCCACGAGCACGAGTCTTGCCAGCGGAACAGACTTTTGTCATTGGTGCAACTCGTAACTTCACTTGCCAGGCTGGGGGCCATCCTAGTCCAAGGTTTCTATGGCAAAGAAACAAACATATCATTATCCCTAGCAACCGTGTCATTATCTCTGGTGGTGAAATCTCCATCTCTAACCTGCAGCCTGAAGACCAGGGCTCCTATCAGTGTGTGGCCAGCAATACAGCAGGAGAAGATTACTCCGAAGGCATTCTTACATACACAGGTGCTAAATTTAGTGTGTCGTTGTTCCAAGTTCAGAATTTTCATAATAATCCAGTAAAGTAGGGTTTTATCTTGAAGAAATATGAAAGTGAGTTTTGAGAGTTTCATGGTACATCTGACCAGCAAAATATATTGAATGACTCCCTTCTGCGACTTTGAAGCAAAGACAGATAATGGTAAGGTTCTGTAACCGCTTTTTAATCCTGTTCCCAGAGGCGCCACGGATACGAGAGTATGAGCACAAAGTCCTTGTGGCTGCAGGGGGCCAGGCCACCCTCACCTGTAAAGCAGATGGTATCCCACCCCCTCACATCAACTGGTTTCGCTCCGACAGACGGGTAGGGATTTCCTTCCTCATTGTGTGCAGTCCCAGTGATTGTGATTCATCATCTTAATGCTTATTAATGCAAAGTTTATCTAAATACTTTTGTATCTGTGCTCGTATAAATTTGAGAGTGTGTAAGCACTTTTGTGTATAAACTGTATATGCTTCTGCATATGCACTTTTTTTCTTTTTTCATGCATGTATTTGAATTTAGCTCCAGTCAGCCTACAATGTGGAGGTGGTGGCAAGTGGTCAACTGGTGATCAACAAGGTTCAAGACACTGATGCCGGACGCTACAAGTGTGTGGCCAGCAATGATGCAGGACAGGATGCAGCTTTCCTTGATCTCGATGTGGGATGTAGGTGGCTACAGAAAAGTTTTTTTTCTCTTTTTATGAAGTCTAAAATGATCTTCCACCTTTGGAGATATGCAGATCTAATAAATGGCCATATTTCACAAATATAGACATACTTAATTTTATTCCTTGTTTGTCCAGCACCCCCCGTGATAGTTGATGCACCAGAGAATGTTGGTGTGGACATCGAAGGTAATGGTAGCCTGCCTTGTTCTGCTGTGGGAATTCCGCCACCCAAACTAAGCTGGAGACGAGGTGATGGTCATCCATTGGATACCAGTGGTCGGATGCGACAACAGCCTTCAGGAGATCTACGCATTAGTGGTTGGTTTTAGACACAGAGTTTTTTTGTGCATTTTAACAGCACTTTAATTCTGGCTTTGGTACTGAGGAAAGGTGCTATATAAATCAGCTATGTTACTATTAAAACAAAATCTATAAATATTGGACTATGTGCTTGTATTATAAATGAAGGGTTATTTACTAGCTTTGTGTGTTAAATGATTGAAGACTTAATTCCTTTGTACAATAAATGAGGAAAGACTTTAATAGCTGGGATGTAGTAATTTACAGCAGCTGATTTAGGTGTGAAGACATGTTGCAGATAACATGAAATACGTAGGCTATTGCAGCTGATGAATGTATAAAGAGACAAAGATTATGATGATCACTGAAGCTTTATGCACATATGGCTCAAAATCTCTAGTTTATATTTTAAAAAGTGATGATAGCTTGTTAAGTTCTGAAAATTGAGCCACCTGTATGTTGCAGATATAAGGGCAACAGATGAGGGCCTGTACACATGTGTAGCTCAGAATCCATTTGGCAGTGCCGAGGCCTCAGCATATGTGACTGTTACTGGCATTGGTAAGGCAGATCATGTTTTATATACCACCGTTATTGTACACTAATGCTAATGTGAAACAACATCAGCGGTGTTCCAGTTTTCTGTACATCAGGGCTTTTGTGTACTACATTAACTGAGTCACATCATCAGCTACATCATGGTTCCTCTACACTTGTAATGCTCCGTGTTCTAACATTTTAGTCCTGAAACTATATTTTTGAGAGATTCTGTTTTGCTGGTTGACCACTTGCTTGGCACTCTACCATCATGCTAAAACCTGCATGAGATTCCATGAATGCCCATTATGTATCGTCGGGGTGAAACAAACAGGAAAGCATCACTTTGTAAAGACATGTCCCGATGCTGTTTTCATTATCTCAAATTGTTTCATTGGGGTTTTTTGAATGTAGATAAAGATACATAGGTACACCATATGGTTACCATGGCACCCATGAAAATTTCTAGTGCTAAAAGTGAAGAGAAGAGGAGAATAGTGAGAAAAACTATTGAATGAAAAAAAGTGGTGATTGCTAGGTATGAGACTGGCATCAGCGGCGGCGTTTGGGGGTGGCAAATGGGGCGGCGCGCTTCAGCCCCGAGGTCATCTTTATGAGTTTGTCAACTCAAAATATATTGTGTGTTAAATGGAAAAATGCTGATAGGGGCTCTTTAAATTAGACTTCTTCAAAGTCAAATTCGCCTAACTGTATATAAATCGGTGCTTCCGGCATCATATCAATAGGGATATTGATACACGTACTCCATTACCCCGGCCCCGCGTATTCCTAACGCCGCCTCTGACTGGCATACCTGTCTTCATTAGCCATTTAGTATGGAATGGTTAGATCATGATATTGAAAATGCTGAAACATTAAGAAGCCATTAAAGCCTAAGGAGTAAAACCAATTACAAAGCCAAGATCTCAAATAATGGAAGAGACGGAGAGATTATTGGTGTGGATAAATAAAAACCATATAGAAACAAATCCATCTTCTACATATGCCATACTATAAAATACCATGAATAATATGAGGTAGCTACTGGTGGGTGTAGAAGCTAATTAAATACCTTTAAATTATTTCTTATACTGGGAAAAGTGTTTGGCACTCAAACTAACCGGCATTCAACCAGCTTTACTGAGCGGATTGTGGTTGAGTGCTGAGGTACCAGTGTATTAAGTCAGCCTTGCCATATGTTGAATCTTCCCTCTTTGCTTCATAAACTATGACATGAGCTGAATCAGCTGAATTTTGGAATTCTCTGATCCTTTCTGTGTCTACATTTGAAGTTTTCAAGCCTGGCCTCCAAACTCACCTCTTTAAGAAATCTTTCATAATCAACTATTTTGCTCACTCCTCAGTTCTTCATTTTCATCCACACATTTTCTCCATATTTGTATGGCATCATACATTTGCTGACACTTGTGTTTCTTTGTTGTATTGTTGACTGTTGGTTAATTTGTAGTCTATTGCACAGTCCATGAAGCTCACCCCCATGTAGGATCGTGTGCTTATGCAGTGCCAGCTGTAACATACACATTACTAGCTGTATCATACAGTACCAGCTGTACCATTTACATTGCCAGTTGAACCATACAGTGCCAGCTGTACCATACACATTACCAACTGCGCCAGTTGTACTGTACACATTGCCAGCTGTGGCAAACACTATTATACACACTGTTATGGCATACACTAATTTGGCCATATTGTACATAAAATTATCTTAATTATAGAAGGTCAGTTGCCATACGCAGTGTCAGCAGTTGTACTCAAGATCAGCGTTGAGATACATAGAATCATTTGGGTCATACGTGATATACATAAAATCAGCTGTCATGCACTAAATCAACCCGACCATAAATGTCATTTATGTGTCTGTGCAGTTCGGCCTCTCATTGCCTACACCTTCCCCTTTGTAAAAGTCATCGCTGGAGAAACAGCAGAACTAGAATGTGTGGTGTTGTTGGGAAAGCCAGTCCCAACATTGTCATGGCTTCGCAAAGGGCAGCTTCTGCGGCAGTCACCAAGAGTGAGATTGACTGACCCAGGTCACATGGTCATCAGTGATGCCCGTGAGGAGGATGAGGGCGAATACGTCTGTCTGGCCACCAACATTGGTGGCAATGAGACCTACACTGTCAACTTAGATGTCTTAGGTATTCTGAGTGTGTGTGCACACAGACATTTAAGATGTCATAAAGTATAATGTAAACTGATCTCTGACTTGCTATTTTCAAAAGGCAGTGACTAGGTCTAGAGTATTCTAAATTACCACCAAGAAACAATCAAAACTAAACAATACAAAGAAAGGTAACTGTAGAAAAAAGATTCCTTCAGCTATATGTGCTATTAGATCCCTTAGTCTGCCTATCAAGAAAATGGGAGGAAAAATATCCTTCATAACACTGCCTTACACATTTATCTTACAGATGTTTGGGTTTTGCAGATGTGCATACAATTCTATTTTAAACTATAAACCAGCATCTAAGCTGCATTTATTACTGCAGTGTACTTACTTCTACTTCTGTGTTTACTTCTGCTTCTTTATGTGTGTGAGAGAGGGGATTATGTTGGAATGTGTAATGTGAATGAAGGAGCATGTTTAATTTTTACAATATTGTTTATTAAAGAAAAATACATGGATTTTTTTAATCCCCATTTTTGTGCATTCCAGGAATTCAGCATCAGATACCTTTTAACTGTTGAGAACAAAGAACTGTTATTGTGTTGCTTTTTACATATTTAAACTGTCCTTAATACTAATACTGTCCTGTACCAGACTTTTATGCTACTAAGAAATGTGGACTGTGCCTCATCCAGTACTCCTGATATGGTAAAGTGGACAAACCCCTTCTGTTGGCAGTCCCTCCCAAGTTGAATGTGGACAGTGAACTAGACCGGCGGGGAAACTTCAGTGTGGTTCAGGGTCAAACAGTTGTCCTCCCCTGTAAGGTACAGGGAGACCCCCTTCCCTCATTTACCTGGTTCAAAGATGGAAGTCCAATCTCTCTGGTGGACGTCAATTACTTTGTGAGGCAAGATGGTGCACTAGAAATATTCTCTGCTGACCCACGGGACACGGCACACTACCAGTGTGTGGCCTCCAACGTTGCTGGTGAGGTGGTGAAGGACATGTATCTCTCCGTGCAAGGTGAGGCACTGGATGAGGAGGGCTGAAAGCTTATGGAAGGATAAGGTCATATACATTATCGTTTTCAAGGACAGATATTGGCTTACATAGCATGATGTGAAGGGATGCAGGAATATGGGTACAGGATGCTTATGGAGGGATAAGCCATATGCATTATCTTTGTGATGGTCACACCTAGGGTTACATAGCATGGATATCATTCAATTTAACCAAAAGTGTGTGGTGTGCTTTCAAAGAAATCATTTAAAAAACATTACAGCAGCACAAAATATGGTACCATTAATATCTTGAGTTACCATCATGGTTACTATCACACTAACAAGAATTACCCAAGATGTCATTGGCCTTTTGTAGTAGTTCAGTACGATTATTTTATGTTCATTATTTACTTTGACTTGTTTCCTGTGCTGTTACTACTGGATGAGACTTAATGAGGCTAGATCCTTTGTTTAGTTGGTCCTCAGATTATGGGTCCAGAGGATGAGAAGCTTGAGGTGGTGGAAGGTGAATCAGTGCTGTTGCCATGTGAAGCCTCAGGCATCCCTCAGCCTGTCATCCAATGGCGGCAGAACTTTGCTCCTTTCACTCCCAGTCCACCCTGGGTACGTGTGCAGCCAACAGGACTGTACTTCCAGCAAGCTCGGTTGTCTGACAAGGCAATTTATGAGTGTGTTGTCTCTAATGTGGCTGGCATTGCCAACAAGGTCATCACCCTCATCGTCTACAGTAAGGCTGGCTTTTGCCTGAAGTTTTGTGAATCTTTAAGTCTAAACTTAAGACACATCTTGTCAGAACAGCAATTTCATTGTGACCCTGTTTTGGCTATGAGTGTGCATAATATGTGTCTGTATTTATTTTGTGTATGAGCAGGTGTTTCTGTTGTAGAAGTGAGCATGACTGTCAGATGCATGGGTGCATGGCTGTTAATGATTCTGTTTACTTCTGTGTATCATTTATGTAAAGTGCTCTGAGTAAATTATTGGAAAAATGATATATAACTGTTCATTATTATTATTAAACTTTTTCTGTATATGGGCAGATGCTTTCATTATGAGTCTGTCAATAATAATCTGAGACAAGTACAATTGTTAGAACTAGTGAATTTGATTTCAAGTCATTTTAGAAGGGCACTTACACAGAATACTTGTTAGATGTGTGCTCATACAGCATACTCAGAATCTGATGATGATAATGATGTAATCTTATCATATGCAAGTATCTGTCGTGGAACAATGAAATATAAAATAAATATCACTTGTAGGGCAAAATAGGACAGCGAGATATAAGGTAAATAGAGATCACTTATGGGACAGAATAGAACAGTGAGGTATAAGGTAAGTAGATAATGTCAGATGTGGGATGAAGCATAAACTTTTTCTTTACTGTGAATTTCTCCTATGAAGTTCTCTCTAATGTTCAATTTTTGAGCTGTCAGCAAGAAATCTATTTTACGCCAAAAGCTGGCTGAACGGGTCTTTGTTATGTAGTTCCACCCAGCATAGCACCAGGCCTGACAGAGGTGGTGGTGCTGAAGGGTGAACCAGTCATCTTAGAGTGTGAGGCAGAGGGTGACCCACAGCCTCAGGTCAGCTGGCGGAAGGACGGTGCACTGGTGAACACAGTCAATATGGCTGACCACTACAGCCTGGTAGGGGCAGGCACTCTGGCCATTGATGCATCCAAGGTAGAGGATGCCGGAAAATACACTTGTACAGCAACCAACCCTGCTGGCAAACAGACTCGTGATATTCGCCTTGTTGTACACGGTGAGTAAATGAGGTTGTGACAAGGTTTACATGGAGATTTTGCAAAGTTGTATATAGTGAGAAGAGAATGTTTACACGGCAAGTAGACACTTGTACAGGACAAGTAGACAAGGCTGTGCATGATAAGTAAAAGAGGTTGATTTTGTACCCTTAGTCATTGTAAATGGGCTGACCTGAAAACTATTCAACACAGTACTGTTCATTTGTTGTGGTTCTTCTTGTTCCTAATCACCCCCAGTGGAGCAGAGGGCCGCAATTTGTTGTGGTTGGTACACATGAAATATCTATCCCGTGTACCCTATTGTCATGGTGGTTGAAATTCTGTTTCTGACCATTACTCTGTTTTGTCTGCTGCAGCACCTCCTAGTCTTCCAGATGCCCTTAGTAACTACACTGATATTGTCGAGGGAAACACTGTTATCTTGCCCTGCCCTGCCTTGGGCACACCAACACCACGCATTGTGTGGAGCAAGAATGGAGTGCCCCTGACTGACAGTGAGCTGGGGTTACAAGTGTTGGCTGATGGGTTGCTAGAGATCGACAATGTTAAGGCTGAAGACTCAGCGCTCTACACTTGCCGTGCAGAGAACGTGGCAGGCAATGTTTCCTATGCAGTGGAGCTAAAGATTTTAGGTGAGTAGCGATCTTGGGCATCAATCGGGGAAGTTATCAGTTTTAATGTACAGGTACATGTGCCACAGACGGAGTTGGCATTTCAGATAAGCACCATAACCAAAGAACAGCCTGAATTTTGTAACCATTCATTTACTTTTCTTGTGTATGTTTCTTATTTAATGTTTCAGTGCCTCCAAAGCTCATTGGTCCAGATGTCGGGCCCTCGGGTGGTCCTGAGAGCACCAAAGTCATTGTCAATGACACAGTGACCTTGACCTGCCCAGTGTCAGCAGGAACTGACCCGACCCCAGTTCTGACCTGGCTCAAGGACAACCAGCCATTGAGGGAACAAGATCTTGGAGCCCGTGTCTACCTCGCAAACAATGGCCTCGAGCTAACCATTACGCAGGCCCAGCTTGGCGATGAAGCACGGTACCGCTGTGTAGCCACTAATGTGGCAGGAAAAGTCAACAAGGACTTTCTTCTTGAAGTTCAAGGTTAGTGTTCAGAAAATAAGTAATGAAGAAGTAGGATACAAGGAATAGAGTTTAGATGACCATATTTGTTTCCTTCATGCACAATCACAGTAAATCTTGGGTATCTTATAATCACAGCAAATCCTAAATATCTTTTTATAATAATAGTGAAACTTAGATGGCATTTCACAATCACAGTAAGTCTTTGATAACTGTTACAGTCAGAAATCTTGAATACTTATTTTTTTTTTTACAATCACAGTAGAAATACCTTTTAGTATCTCAGTAAATCTTGAATATCTTTTTGCCTTTTAAGGGGACTAAATTAACCCTAACCAAAACCCTGTCTCATGGCGGTCCGGTGGCGCAGCGATTAGCGCCTGTCATGAACACAGTGAAGGTTGGCTGTCCTGGGTTAGGCTCTCGTCTCAGGCCTATGGCATCTGTTTACAGGGCTGGCTGTGATATAGCCTTAGTTGTTGGCTCAACCTAAAACAGCAATCCCCCCAGTCCTCTTCCTGTCTCATGGGTTACTGCAGTTGTTTGATCTGTTTATACAGTGCCACCCAATCTAGACCAAGACTCCTCATCACCTAGCAACCAGACAGCNCATTGAAGGTCAACCCATTTACATTAACTGTCCAATCAGTGGCAAGCCTACACCTCGTATCTTGTGGCTGAAGGATGGTGAGCCATTGTCTGTAGAGAGAGACCCCAACATCAGAGTGCTTGCAGATGGCAGACGTTTGGAGATCAGTGCTGCCCGGATAACAGACCGTGGCCGTTACACTTGCGTTGGGCAAAGTGTTGCTGGTGAACTGGCTAAACACCATGACGTCACAATCTATGGTAAGGGACATGCAGTCGCATCACTTCACACTTATTCTTTCTTGGACAAGGAGGCTTCATTATCCTAGCGTGTATGTAATTGTGAGGCATCAACACTTGATATCCATATCATCAGCACATAGCTCATCATGTCACTGTCCTTGTCATCGCCACATGGCTTGTCATGCCATTGTGATTCACTTGCAGCAGTGAGCTGCTCTCTTGTCATCTGATCACTTCTTCTGGAGTAGTCATAATGGTATGCATTGGAGGTTTCTTTCTCCTACTTCTGATGATCATTATTCCTCCTGGGCCTCCTTCCAACTTCACAGATTTAGTAAGAGTATTTTAAAGGTATTTTAATGATAAATAAGTGGAAAATANTTAGTTATGAATATTAGTTTACAGTTATGAAAAGAATTCAAGCTTTTGTCAAAATAATTTTTTTCTGTTTCCAACTCCAGTCCCACCATCCATTGAAAATCCAGGGATGATGGAGGAGGCAGAGGTAGTGATGGGAAGTGACCTTCGCCTGACCTGCCCTGCGTCAGGACTGCCACTGCCACGTGTCACCTGGTTCATGCAGGACACAGCCATCAAACAGAACACAAGCAAGCATGTACTGGAGAACCAGGGCTGGACACTTTTGATCCGACAAACAACAGTGCAGGATGCCACAAGATACTACTGCCAGGCTGAAAATGTTGCAGGACAGGCTGAGAAAGCTTTTAATGTTGATATCTTGGGTAGGTCACATGACTTTATTTGACCTGTCACTTAAGCTTGGTAAGGCTTTATATCTTCTACAGTACTGAGAGTCACAATTCTTCAGCATGTAATCTTCACCATTCATCCTCAAATCAGTCATTAGATGCTATACCACTTTTCTTAAGTCACAAATATCTTTTCATGACATAAAACAGTTAATTTAGCTAGTGAGATCTTCTGTATAAGTTTTATTATGCAATGTGTCTGCTATTAGGGGTAGGTATGGCAGTTTTCCCCATATAAAAGAATTCTTTCTTTTATAAGTTTACTATTGTAGAAGGAAGACTAAACCTTTACACTCAAGGAAAAAGTAGCTCTCGCTGGACTTTGTTTATTTGCCTTCTTCAGCAATTAAAATTTAAGTGACTGGCATGTTCAGTGCACACTATCCTGAGGTGAACTCGTGGCATCTGACTGAATGAGACTGTTGTAGGTTGCTGGAAGTTGTCACCCTGAGAGTCTGCTGAGGGAAAGTTTTGTAACCATAATGTAAATAACTTTTTTCACCACTCTATGGAACCACCACACTTGACTGACATCAGGGAAAAGACACGTCTGCTATTTTGCAAATGTTCCCTGACTGGCAAAGACTCCTTTTTTTAATTTTTCTTATAGAAAATTTTCAACTAAAAAATTCTAGAAGTGGGGAACTGGATAGCAAAGTGGTCAGAGTGCTGGCGTTTAAACTGAGAGGCACAGTGGTCAGTACCCAAGTAGAGCAGTAAACGTCCCCCAGTTGATCCAGCTGGCAGGAATAGGTACCTGACTCCATGGAGGGTTGGGGAAGGTAAGGCAGTGAGGAAGATGAGATGGGCACTGCCCTCATGTAAAGCTGACCCTGAGAAAAGTGAGGTCTCCAACATCTTTCTCCCCAATGACCTGAAAATGTTAGGGGACAACCTTTACTTTTTTATCTTAAGAATAGGCGATATTTAGCCTACCAGAACAATATTATAATTTTCTTGTTCTGTTAAATCTCTCTGCTAATTGTAATTTTAATGGTTATTACTGTGCAGTTTCAACTTTACCAGCATTGCTGACAAATCTGAAAATAAAACCACAGAGAACAGACCAAAATAGGCTCAAAAGCATGTACAGTTTTTATCTTAAACAACAGGACACTTTTTTCCCAGCAAAATATAAAATCCTCGCTGACATCAACTGTCATCGTACAGAATATTAAATCCTTACTGACATCACTATCATCATACTAAACAAATCCTTGCTGACATCATTGACAGTCATCATACAGAATTGGTGTCTTGCATGAATTACTCAAGAATCAATCTGCTTGAAGATCCATGTACCAAACATTTCATCACTCTATTCTTCAAACAAAATATGAAATCTCTTCTTTATACTCACACCTTTTCTAATGACCAGATCTGTATAGCTGAGTGACGAATAGTTGCCCCCAAAACCCCATATTTGCTGTTCATTTATTAGTGTTTCTTAGATTATGGCTGCAGCTGCTGCAAGCTCAAAATTATGTGGAGTCTTATGGCTGTGGCTGTTAGAAGCTCAAAATTATGTGGAGTCTTATGGCTGTGGCTGTTAGAAGCTCAAAATTATGTGGAGTCTTATGACTGTGGCTGTTAGAAGCTCAAAATTATGTGGAGTCTTATGGCTGTGGCTGTTAGAAGCTCAAAATTATGTGGAGGCCTCCATATTATTTTCAGGTGTCCCATTGGTTTTCAAGGTTTTTTTTTCCAGTGACTACTTTGATATTGCTAAACTGATTCATTTGTTCCACCAGATTATGATCAGATACTAACAGGTTAGATAAATTCGAGGCTTTTCTTTTACTTGCCAGTCCCACCCAAAATTGATGTTGATAACTCCGCACGCAACCCTGAAGTAACTGTGAACAGCACAACTGTCCTGAACTGCCCAGTAACTGGCAACCCTCAGCCAGACATA
>SRHC01001560.1:65292-123616 GCA_004794325.1 Pomacea maculata | reverse complement strand
TAGAGATCAGCAATGCTCAAGTGGATGATGATGCCACCTACACCTGTATGGCCACCAACCCTGCAGGACAGGATCAAGTGGATGTAGCACTGCAGGTGTTTGGTCAGTAACATCAGATGTCTTTGATCAGTAACAAATTCTCTCAAGTTTATAAGTGACAGATAACCTGAGCAACTAAAGTTCCGGTACTCTAGTTTAAATGCAGACATCAATAAGTATGACAGCCACGTCACAGAAGTAAGCTGCCAGTAGGAAAATGAAGCCACAGTTATTCCAGTAATAAAGCATAAATGATGCTACCTCCTGCACTTCTACAGCTTACATAAGAGCAGATAACAATGAGTTTGAAAGCTTAAATCCTGCCAGCAACAAAAGTTCAAAAGTCATCATTTACAATGTCTGAGAAAGCATTACGAAGTTTTAAAAAAAGTCATGTGATGAAAACATCTCAGAAATGAAATCCTAAAGAGTTCCAGATTTAAATTTATTGTGATTGTTATTATACCATTTCCCAAGATGGAATTGTGGACAGGACTTGAACAGTTCCAACAGCACATTTTTTTATGGGCTTTCACTGTGAATCTTGAGGTCACATTTATAGTTACCACTGTCTGCGAATCTTTATGTGATATTTGCACAAGGTGAGTAATATCAGTCAGGTCAGTGTCACCTGCAACCAGTTCATGAGATCTTCACGGAGACACTGGGCTTGTTAAAGTATTGTCACAGAGGTTGCTGTTCTGTCTGGAAATGTAGTAAGCCAGGAATGAATATACAGCCGAGTAATGCCTCTGTGGCAAGTCTTGTCAGGTGCTGAGACCATACTTCCCCCATTTCTCCCTTAATGACCAGTCCAGTGTGGGCTGATCAACACAGATGGGCCCACAAAGGACATTGGAATGAATGAATAAATCTCTCAGATTTATGGTAACAGTGACATAATGATGAAATTGGTGTTACAGTGACAATGATTAAATAGGAAGATTGGTGGTTATGACGTTTGTGGTAGTTTGTGTTTTGGTGATGATGATCATTGGTCTTATGTGGTGGTATTATGTCCTTTATACAGTTCCACCTCAAATCCTTGAAGCAGCTACTGAAAAGCTGTCTGTTGTTGCTGGCAACGCCATCAGCATGCAGTGCCGTGTGACCGGGATACCCACCCCTACCCTCGTATGGCTGCACAACAGTGCAACGCTGCTTCAGACAGATGATGACAACACAGTGCGCTTGCTGTCCAATGACTCACTGCTGCAGCTGTCAGATGTGCAGGTGGATGATGGCGGAGAGTACACCTGCCATGCTGAAAATGAGGCGGGTTTTGCAGACAAAACATTCATTCTGGATGTTTGGGGTAAGACTGGCTAGGGCTGTTAACACACGGACAACATGGTACATGCGTGCCATACTCACAGTGCAGAGTAATCCCTGTACACTCCATTCACAAGTTAATGCGCAATATGTTTTAATTTTTTTTAACACAAGCCTTGTGTATCAAAATAGGCCAAAGCATTATAGCTTTACTTGAACGTTTCTGCATTGAGTCCTAGTAACAGTAACAAGATGACAGTTAACAGAAGTGGATAGATTTTTCCCAACCCAGATTTTCTCTAGTGGCATCTTGGCAATATGGTTGTTATGCGGGTAACTAAGAAAGAAGCATTGAAAGTCTTTGAAACACTAGAATACCCTCACAAGGAAGAAAGCAGCAGATGGCATAAGTAATTCAGGTCTAGCTCATCTTTCTAATTGTGACAACTGTCAAGGAGTATTGCAAACGATGATGGAGGAGCTGTGAGTAAGCATATACAGCTGATGAACATGATGGTGTGAAGATAACATGAAAAATGCTAAAAATCTCATGCACCTTCTGCAGAGTTATTAAATAACGATGAAGGATATATTGATGACTACAGACAGTGGATATCACCACTAAGAGGTGTACAAATCTTCACCACTAAATTTTATGTGGTGTCATAACACTACCTCTGTTTTACATCTGTGTAGTACCCTCCACGATCAATGGCTCAGGGGAAGTGCAGGAAGTTCCTGTCATTGTTAACCAGCAGGTATCCCTGACATGTCCTGCTCAAGGTTCTCCTGCACCTAATATCAC
Organism: Pomacea maculata; assembly: GCA_004794325.1. Taxonomy (NCBI): domain Eukaryota; kingdom Metazoa; phylum Mollusca; class Gastropoda; order Architaenioglossa; family Ampullariidae; genus Pomacea; species Pomacea maculata. The sequence continues at coordinate 121,500 of SRHC01001560.1, read as the reverse complement.
ATGGTATCGCAAAGGTCGCCCTGTCTCCAGATATGGGTCCCCAAACCTTCGTTTGCAAGATAATGGACGGACGTTGGTCATACGAAGCGTCCAGCTGCCTGACTTTGGAGACTACAGCTGCCAGGCGGTCAACCCTGCAGGGCAAGACCAACTCTATTTCCGTGTAATGGTCAGGGGTAGGTAACCTGGTTTGCAAAGATTCGGTGAAATTATTGAAAGGTAAATAACCTCTTGGTTTGTGAAAAGATCATGTAATAGTTTTGGTGTCGGCGTGATGACTATCTTGGTGTAGTTCCATCTGAGGTGATTTGCTGTATTCTGTAGGCTTGACAACTATCTTTGTGCAGTTCCACCTGAAATTGGAGAAGGACCAGAACGTGTGGCCACAACTGTGAATGAACAGGCCACCCTATCATGTGAAGCCAGTGGTCAACCAACACCAGATGTCCAGTGGTTCAAAGATGGGCAACCATTCCCATCAACTGGTTTACGCCATCGCATGATGCCATCAGGTTCCCTGGAGTTCATGCTTGTCCGCATAGAGGACAATGGCCAGTACATGTGCTCTGCCTCCAACACAGCTGGAAATGCATCCCGCACCATTACTCTCAGTGTTCAAGGTCAGTGGACGTGCATAACATCAGTTAGCCTTACAAAAGTTAGCTTGTTGTGTTAACTAGTGTACATCCTTCTAGCAGTAGAGGTAAAGAGAAGTGTGCATGAGAGTGAACATGAGAGAGAGTGCATGTGTGTGTGCATGCACATGTTTACGGGCACTCTTACTTATGTATGTGTGCTGAAAACAAAGCTGTTTACTTGTTCAGTGCCAGCCAAGATTGTCATTAGTGGCAGCTCCACCGTGCATGCCCCTCTAAGTGGGAGGGTGGTGCTGCCATGCCAGGTGGAGGGGTCTCCAGTCCCCACACTCCTGTGGCTGAAGAACCGCGCTGTATTGAAGGAGAGTGCAAGTAAGTTGCCATGACATTAATGCGTATTATCTTTTGTTTATAACTGTGGCTATCTCACACCCTTTGGGATTTGTTTATACAACATAGTACATCTGTGTCTTGAGTATGCTTAGATAATGTAGAAAACAAGTACATGTTAACTTACATGAAAATGCACCTGCTGAGGTCCCTGATCACCTGATCAGAGTGTTGCTGTTTCTGATGAAGTGGTGTTGTTGCTGCAGATCAGCAGGTGTTTGAGAATGGGTCATTGGTGCTGTCCAACCTGCAGCTTGAGGATGCTGGAGTCTACACTTGTATCGCACAGAATGATGCTGGTGTGGATAATCGGGACGTTAGACTGAGGGTACAGGGTAAGCAAGATTTACAAAGTCAGATTGAGGGTACAGGTTATGTAAGATTTATATTATCTGACGTGGGGCGGCAGTCAAGGCAGCTTAATGTATTTAATAGTATTTAACAGTGTTTAACAACAGTTAACAGGACTGAATGTAAGAAGAATGTGTGCTTCATCATTTCTATAGTTTGAAGACATATGCCATCTGCACAATGTTCCAGCAACTATTGACATATTTTGGTTTTGTTTAACCCTGTAATTAATTGACATGTTCAGTGCAGACCTTTAAATTAATTAACAAATTCAGTACAGACCTTGCTCATCTAGATTGTGTGTGCATATGAATTGTGTGTGTGTGTGATTTCCAGTTCCTCCTAGGATAACAGCATCCCAAAGCAAGTTCACGGTCCTACAGAACAGAACTGTAGTACTTCCATGCCATGCTGTGGGACGTCCACGCCCCAGCATTCGGTGGGAGCGCAGTGGGCAAGAGATCTCATCCACAGACTATCGTGGATCATACGGACGTGTCCAATACATCACCCTGCACACTGGCGGACTTGCCATCCCTCACGTGCGGTCAGTGCTATATAACTATACTGTTAGTTTGGGTGGGGCGATTTTGGATGAATATAACAATATAATGATATAGCCAAGCCTAGTTTTTATCTAAAGAATGGTGTATTCAAGGTAAAAGGAACTGTAGACATGTAACTTGTATACAAAAAGGTTTTGCTTATACAGGTAGTCCTTGACTGACGACGTTGATCCGTTCTTAACGCGGCGTCGTAAACCGAATTTCGACTAAGGTCGGATCATACGTTCATACAGTACTGTACCATAATAACAGTCCAGTACTGCAAACACTTAGCCTATCCAAACACCTATCCTAACAAAACACCCTACATAATTATCAATAAACATAAGTACAGTAAAATATTGTGCAGTACAGTACGCTTTGTTATCACTGTCGCTTTCATAGGAGCAGATCCTGTCACATGTTCAAGGATGCGATCTTTATCCTTGATAATCGTAGCGACAGTCGAACGACTAAGTCCTAATGACCTGCCAATTTCTGTTGCTGTTTCCCCCTTCTCAGATTGCCTTATGACTTCCGCCGCACGTGGAATAAGGCGCATGTACAGTTCGACTTACGACGCTAAACCTCGTAAGTCGGAATGAGCGTCGTTTACAGTTGTAACCACGAAACGACGTAACTTGAGACCGTCGTAACCCGAGGACTACCTGTACTGTTAGCCCAAATGTTCCTACTGTTCTCTGTGGGGTGGTGTGACACATGCATGTACACTTGCCAGTGTGAACAAGCAGTTACATTTATGCCTGTGCATTTTAACTGCAAATATCATGTACCTATATCTTCATTTTCATTTTTTTTAAATTATATGGTAGATTTTTGCAGACACATCTTTAGTTAGTCACTACTGTTTATATTGCCATTATCACATGTACATTTATAGAAATACAACAGTTACTGGAAAATATATGTTGCACATGTCATATGCCTATATCTATAAAAAGAAGTACTTTTGCATATTTTGCAGTGCAGAGGATGAAGGCATTTACCGCTGTATCGCTAAAAATGATGCAGGCGAGAGTTTTGTGGAGATGTCCTTAACTGTACAAGGTGAAGCGACAAAGCTGTTCAGTTACGGATTTGCCTTTTGCCCATGTGATGTGATATATGTATACAGTACATTATAACAGTACAACTACATTATGTGCAGTGACTGTGTGTTTTTGAGCAAGAGAGAGATAGAGCATGTGTTTGAGCGCAGGTGTGTGAGCAAGCCTGTTCTCTCAGTAATGGCTTGTCTAATCATGTCAAATTTTGTGCTTGTAGTGCCTCCAATGATACAGCTAGCATCCAGTCAGATTGTGGCTTCGGTGGGAGACCGGACTGTGTTGCCATGTGTGACTACTGGTAACCCTCTCCCCACCATTACATGGAGCTTTGACCGCCGTCCAATTGATCCACGCAACTCCAGGTACACTGTAATGGAGGATGGATCGCTGGTCATCAACAGTGTGCAGGTCAGCTGTCCATCAAATTTCCTTCTTTTATGTCACACTTGATACTGTCCTTCATTGTTGCCCTTGGTGCTGTCCCTCAGTGTCACCCCTTTGTGCTATTTCTCAGTTGGTGCTACCCACTTTGTCGTGTCACCCAGTGCTGCCTTCTGGTGTTATTCTTCAGATGGTGGCGGCCATTAGTGGTGTCCCTCAATTAGCACTGACTCTCCTTCCCTACTCTTGATTCATCCTCTTTCCACTGTGAATTATCTAACCTGCCCCTTTCTATTTCTTTCTTATCTATCCCTAACCCTAACTCTTTATCTTATCTAACCTGTACTGCTCCACTCCACCCGCTGAGTCTAAATCTGTTACCTGCATCATAGAAGGAGAATAAGTATGCGCTTTACAAATTTTGCATTTATTATTATTACTAGCCCTAATCCTTTCTTTTTCTACACTCTTTTTCTACCCTAACCTGGATGTCGACAATGCTACATTTTAAGTTTACCCGTTGTTGCATATTTGCAACGTTAAGTGACATAAATACTGTGTCATTATGTTAACACAAACTGATGACAGGACTTTGTAATTTGATGTAAGACTGATATGTGTATATGTATGATGATGAGCTGTGACAAACAGATGCAGTGTTCAGATATGTTGTATGATTCTTTGTTTATCACCAAGGCTCAAAATCTGGAAAGTAATAAAATTTATTAAAAATCGTGTATTGGGATTTTTGTGTGTGTGTGTTTTTTTTTCCATGTAGGAAGATGATACAGGAAGTTATGTGTGTTCAGCAGTGAATGAAGTTGGCCGAGACTCTCAGAGCCATCTCTTGCGTGTACAAGGTATGTCAGGCCAAATCTTTGATTACTTTTTCCTTCTTCTTGAACCAAGGAAATACCCGAGATTTAACTGACCCTATGGTTAGTGTTATGTATGAGCAAGAAATGTGAATGCTCATGCAGTCTAACTTTTTCTGGGTTTCTCACTTACATATCGGTTCGCCACTTGTATCTTTAATTTGTCCTCCATGCATTTGAGTTAGTGCTTATGTCTTGTGTATTTGTGACTTATCACTTATGTTTTGTGTTTTCTGAATTCACCATTTTTGTCTTCTTCTGTGTTGGCTGCTGACTGCTTGTGTCTGGTGCATGATACCTGGGGCGTCCGGGACATTTCATTTGTAGTTCAGTGTGAACAGTAGGTCTTAGTTGGGCTTTGTGGACACTAGTAGTACTGACTGAGTATATCTGCCAATACTAATTGAGTATACCTGGCAATACTGATTGAGAAGATCTAGCAATAGTAATTAATTGAGAATACCTTTATATATGTATATATCTGACAGTACTAGTTGACCATAACTGCCAGCATTAACCGAGAATACTAGTTGACTGTAACTGCTATTATTAACTCAGTATATCTGGCAATGTTAACTGAGCATTCCTGGCAATACTAAGTGCACCTAGCAATACTAGTTGTGCATTCCTGATATAAACTTAACACAATATTTACTTTGCTTATACCATTGTCTGCAGTGCCACCGCGCTTTGTACGTGAACCTCAAGACAAAGAAGTTACACTAAGCAGCCGCTTCCAGCTGGAGTGTGAGGCGCGGGGAGTTCCCACCCCTGTCATAACTTGGACCTTGAATGGACAGCCTCTAGCAGGTGATTTATCTCCCTTTTATTGTGCTTATTCTTTTAGGCATGACTAAATAAGAACAAGCCACTTGAGTTTGAAATTTCCACTTGAATCTGCCTAAATATTGTGCTGTTTACATTCTATCTAAGAAGAACTTTTGAAACTGATGTTTCACAAGATCATCATGCTAAAGACCTAACTTTGTCCATGGTGTCATGTGGATGAGTGGTCTGCATGAGGCATCATTGGTTAATATGACCATCATGCATTAAATTATTAACTCTGCTTTGAATTAAAAAAAACAAATATAAATCCAGCATTCAGCTGTGGATAAATCTTTTTGTGTATTCATGAAGGTACATTTAATGCCTGCCCTAAAATGTTCTGTTTGTGCATGTATGGAAAGAACTGTGAGTTTAGCTGATGCCAGAGAAAGACGCTACATAAATAATATTATTATTAATATTAATAATATTATTATAAGCATCTCATTTTAAAAAAGCTTAATAGACCTATTTTGATGAGGTTTTCTTTACATGGAGTTTAAGAATAAGACAATCTTCTGGTGTGTTTATTTTTTGACAGCACCTCCTAGTGTTAATGGGCAGAGCACTCTAACTGTGCGTCATGCCATGCAGGAAGACGCAGGGCTGTATGAATGTGCGGCAACCAATCCTGCCAATGATCAGAGGACGACTTCTGTCGCCCGCGTCATCATCAAAGGTAAGAAGAGCTTTAACTTCAAGATCAGATCTGCCATGTAACTGCTAGCATAAATGCCTTCTGAGGAACACCATTTGTCATTGAGTGGACCCATGTTAGGCTGCTGAAGGTGTCATATTGTATTGACTGGTGTTACACTACTGAAGGTGTTGTATTGACTGGTGTTAGACTGCTGAAGGTTTTCATTGTGCTGTCTTACACTGTTGAAGTTGTCGTTGTGGTGTTATGTTACTGAAGTTGTCATTGTGCTGTGACCCTGCTGGAAGCAGTCCAGTGGCACAACGGTTAGCACCTGTCACCAATATACAGTGAAGGTTAGCTGTCTTGGGTCTAGCTCTTGTCTTGGGCACGCTGTTCTTTCTCTGCGTGTGGCATCTGGCTGGCTGCCTTGCTGTGATGTAGTCTTAGTTTCTAGCTCTGCATAAAACACTAATTCCCCCCTCCCCTCTTGCTACTTTACTGAAGATGTTACTGTATGGACCAGTATTTGCTGTAGGTGTCCTTGTGTTGGCCACTGTTACTCCAACTGTATTAAGAGTTTATCTGCCATCATTGTAATTCATTATGCAAGTCTACAATGTCACTAACCAACATCCAAAGCACTATTTTCCTCCACTATAAAGCTTACAGAACAATATAACAGACTTTCTTGTTATTGCAAAATGTGTGATTTCTTGTCACCAGCAAAGTGTTTTTAACAATCTCGTGATTTCATCCATTGCTCTCTCTTTGAAATATCAGCTTCCACCTGTGTGTACATGCTTGTGTTTATATTCTGCAGTCCCACCTCGGGTCCTGGTGGCTCCTGGTGACCAGGCAGTCCGTATTGCAGAGAAGGTCACTCTGGACTGTTCAGTGGCTGGGGACCCTGTACCACAGATCCTGTGGACAAAGAATGGCCGCCCTGTTACACTGAGTGAACGTGTTCGGCAGCTGGACAACGGATCCCTTGTTATATACAATCTTTTGGTCAGTACAACTTGTTATGGACAGTCTTCTGATGTTTATACCTGGGTATAGAAAATCCTCTGGTCAGGGTTTAGACAACTTTCTGGTCAGTATAGCTACCTTTTCATGAGTGTCATTTATTTTATGTTGCTCTTATTATTGTTATATGAAGTGTTTATTCTATGGTACTAACTTATTTTCATTTAGGTTGAAGCTTCTTACATAATCTTTTGCAGTTTTAAGCTGTCATGATAAATTTCCTTGTCCTTGTGTCTTGTGCTTGAATAAAAGTAAGGGTTTTGAGAGCCTTGGCATCAGGGTTTGTTTTTCAGTGTCGGAAAGCTACAATAGTGTCATTTTGCGTGCATACATGTTCAGATATATCCTAGACATCAGATGCAGGCCAGCATAAATGTCTAGAGATATGTCTATATCCCAGACATCAGGTGCAGTCCAGTATAAATGTCTGTGTATATATAAATATATGTGTGTGTGTATCTGTATATATCCCAGACATTAGATGCAGGCCAGTATAAAAGTCTATGCATATATGTGTGTGTGTATCTGTATATATTCCAGACATCAGATGCAGGCCAATATAAATGCATTGCCATAAATGATGCTGGAACTTCAGAAGCACAGTCCATAATTACTGTCAACTGTGAGTAAATTGACCTACTTTTATTAAACCATGCTTCGGCTTTTATTGGTCACTGCTTTACCTACATTTAGTGATTCCTTGATAAACATCTGGAAAATTCACAATACCCTTGACTCACCCATCTTGCTGTTGCAGCTGAGCCACAATTTCTGATTGAGCCCAAGAGCCAGACCGTGGATGAAGGTCAAACTGTAACCTTTGATTGCACAGCACAGGGCCAGCCTCCGCCAGATATGTACTGGTGGAAAGAGACCACAGAGCTGAAGACTCAGGGCCGCATCACAATCCTCCCCAACAACTCACTGAGGTAACAATCCAAATACTGCTGTTTGGGCAGCAAAGTGTTTAAGTGCAGGTGTCCTTGCTCAGGTATGGCAGGTAGTGTCACTCAAGGACTGTCAGCACTGCTAGTGCAAATTACACTTGCTTTTATGGACTTTTGCTTTGTGGACTTGTGTTAAACAGTTAGTGCAAGTAATTTTCATCTATGGAACAGTGTGATAGCACAGCTAATGGAGGCGAATTTGACTTCTGTGGATTAGATTGGTGGCAACACAAGAGAGTGACTCAGGCCTGTATCGCTGCTTTGCCAGCAATCGCTTGGGCAAAACCTTTGTGGAGACCCTCTTAAATGTGGTAGGTAGGTATTCCATGAGCCTTCTATAAGATTTGATTCTTTTAACCTTTGACACTTGTTGCATTTGATGCTAGTTATTTGATTCTAGCTGTTAAAAACAGCGAGTGATGCTAATTAAAGGAAATCCTGAGAGAAAAACCTGTGGCTGTGTAGTGTGTTGCCAGTGGATTAGTGGTATTGTGCATTGTATTCATACATTCTTGTAGGTTAGTGTGGATATGTAGATGTCATTATGTTAAGTGATCCCAGTTATTTATAGCCTGTTCTTTATACCTCCCCCCCCCCAAAATCCATTTATGCAATACCCCTATTAGGGTAACCCTGAACCTGCCTCATTAAGCCTTCCCCTAGAAAAAGTATGCAGACACGGTCACCTACCTATTGCATAAACTGAGTATTTGGGGGCTATGGTTTGTGGACCAGGCAGAAAGACATGGGGGAAGAGGACACACTTAAACAAGCACACTCACACATCCACCTGGGCACACTCATTTAAACATTCTTGTACATGCACACACACATGGGCACATACACTCATGCACACTCATACACAAACACATGGGCACATATGCACAAATGGCCATCACATTCTTACACATACACATATTCACACACATCAACAGGTACATCTGCAAGCATGCTTGGTACACCCATGCATGTAGGGTACACTTTGTAGCAATATGGCCTTAAGCATTGGACTGGATTGGCCAGCAAACTTGACCAGTACAAGTTTTCAAGGTTGGGATGTCAGGTTCATGACATGCATGGGAGACAAAGGGCGCCATTAACAGTAAAGAAAGGAGGGGGTTGGACAGTTTCCGGAAAGTTCAGTTGGGGGGGAGGGGCGGTTGGAGACCTCAGTCTCACTTTTTCAGATTCATTCAGACAAGATGCTTGGTGTCTCTTGACCTGATTATAAGACTTCCTGCACTTGAGAAGAGAATTGTTTCCTGATATCAACATACCACCTGATATCAGCATACCATTGTCATACCACTCCAGCTTTGTCCCACATCACTTTTCCTTTCTGTTCTAATATCTTCTTGTGCAGCTGCCATATACCTCCCACCCACACCTGCCATGTAGCCACAGCAGGGAGTTGATGTGTCTATTATACATGCGTTGTTCACATGCTCTGGTCTTGTTAACACATAAAGGGTCTTATTGACATAATATAGTACATCTATGTATATATAAATACAAATGAATATATACTAAATTTATACATGGTATACTCAATGATGCTACTTGATGATGCATCTGAGACCCTCTGATATTGAGGAGAAAACTACAGCATTAGACGTGAAGATTCTTGGCAAACTCTAGTGTGCCATTATTAAAAACGACATTCATTTTCTTTAAGGTACACATGGATCAGGTTATGGACAGCTTCCATGTATGAAGAAGCTAGCCCAATAGAGTTTCGCTGTTAAATGAGAGTGCAGTTAAAATGAGGATATAGTTAAATGGTTAAATGGTTCTTTTGACGTCCGCTGCTACTGCCAGCTGTAGCAACAGATTTCTTCTCTTCTCTCTCACCTCCCAGTTTGAACATGATAACCAAGTAAATACATTTTTGGCTTTTGAGTCCAAAATATTATTACATGATTTTAGGAAAAGTAATGGGAGAAGTATTTGTCACTTATTTTGACATGTTTAATTATCCTAATAGGCATTAACTTTATTGTGGTATTAGTATTTGTAACTGTTTTCACCTGTTATTTTTTATTTTCAAACTTTGACAATGTACATAACGTGTGCACATAGATATTTACTTATAGAGAGATTTCATTTTTTGGAATATTATTTTACATTTCCTGTTATGAGTTTGTTCTTGAAATGGTTTGCATCTGTCCTTGACTGTATGTTTGTAATGATTGTTTTTGATCATGAGCTGGTCCCTGCTTGATACAGTATATAGCCTCTGCTTGCAGTGCATGGTCGTTACTCTGACTGGGGTGCATGGGGTGACTGCAGCGTCACCTGCGGACTGGGGGTGCACTATCGAACAAGAGCTTGTGACAACCCCAGACCTGCCAATGGTGGGAGAGACTGTGTAGGGGAGAGAACTGAATCTGCTAGCTGCCAACCTAGATTATGTCCTGGTAAGTATTGTTATGTCCTTTAATTAAATCAGATGTGATTACATATTCTTCTTCAGCATTTTTTGTATTACAGTAATGTATGCTGCTGCTATAACTATTACTAGGATGATGACTTTTACTACTTCTGTAGCAAAGACCTGTTCTTGTTGTGAAACAGGCTTGAAATGAAGATTATAAAGAGAAAATAAGTAATTGGATATCATCAATATTTAAATACAAGATATAGTTTGTGAGAGAAAGAGAATCAGAAAATATTCTTGTGGAAGAAATTAACTTTAATACCTGCGATAAATATGGATGTGTTAGGAAGGGTATGGGATAAGGAGAAGATTAAAATAGTGAATAAAAATGGTTTGTGAGACCCAGAATGTTCAGATCTAATGCATGCTACAGAGTTACTTGGAGACAAATAGATGTTCTTAATACAATCTTCTTAGTGTACTACATTCTTCGCATTGCTTATAACAGGGATGCCCAACGTATGGCCCGCGGGCCATATCCGGCCCGCGAAACTTCTGCCCACAGTGCAGGAAATCGGCATGTTAGTAATAAAAAAAGACTGAAAAAAGGGAAGAAGTATTTATCCCCACGTAGGGGCGTCTCTCAATCTTTTTTCGATGTACGAACATTTCGATTCAGTGCTCTTACTTGGTGTCTCTACGATGCAGCCGGACATTCAGAAGTTGGTTTAGGGTAAATAACTTCAAATATCCCACTAATTACTACATAATTAATGGTAAGTACAACTTGTTTCTAATAAAAATGCTATCTGCTCTATTTTTTTTCTTTTTTTGTATTTTTGCAGTGAAGCGGCCCGTGACACGCATGTAGGAAATGTGTATGGCCCCCAGGCCGAAAAAGGTTGGGCATCACTGGCTTATAATAATCTATTCTTAGTGTAACAGTGTAACAATACCAAAATGTGCTTGCTCTACAGCTGATGGCCAGTGGGGCAACTGGCAGGCATGGAGTGACTGCACCACCTCCTGTGGACATGGTCAACGGCACCGACAGCGTCTCTGTGACAACCCATCACCTCAGCCTGGAGGTCAGCCATGTGATGGCGACAACTGGCAGGTGGATCTGTGTATGCAGCGTCAGTGTCCAAGTGAGTCACACAAGGGTCATGGCATCTGTGGGAGAGAGAGGAGATAGTTGTCAGAGCGCCTGTGGGAGGGAGAGGAGATAATTGTCATAGCGTTTATGGGAGAGAGAGATGGTTGTCATGGTGTCTGTGGAGGAGAGAAGAGATAGTTGTCATGGTGTCTGTGAGGAAGAGAGATGGATCTCTCAGATGAGTTTAAACTCATTTGCAATACTACCTTGATTTTCAAAATTACATAGGCACTCAGGTAATGTATAAATAGAAATGATAGCAATTTAGAGTTTTAATTAAAATTTTTGTTAAATATGCCAGTCAGATAAAAGCCTTTCATGTGTCTTTCTCAAGTTCTTAGCAGCTGTCCTAGAGGAAGCTTAAACAGCCTTGTCGCCTTGTTTGTCAGTTACAGTGACTAGACAGTTTGCAGTCAGTCCTACATGACATGCCTAACAGTTAGGTAGTGCCGATGTTACTGTTGCTGCATTAGATGGCAACTGATAGACCTGCTGTTACTATTGATACAGTCGATGGCAACTGGGGAGAGTGGGCCCCTTGGGGAGCTTGCAGTCAAACTTGTGGTGTGGGACAGCAGCACCGCCAGCGCCAGTGCAATAACCCCCGACCTCAGTTTGATGGTGCTGAGTGCCGTGGCAGTGGAGACGAGTCCCGTCCTTGTCAGAGTCAACAGTGCGCAGGTGAGAGAAGTCAAGATCTGGGGTCGAGATAGATTTTCAGCAGGGGAGATGTTGTTGTAATACAATAATCATAAGAAACAAAGTTAATGTTAGATAATAATAATAAACTGAGAAGTGAATCCACTGTAAAATATTTCTACAGAAAGCAAGGGAAGTCATTGGGAAATAATATTTATAATGGTGATTAAGGGATAAATTAATGAAGATGAAGAAGAATTAAGACTTGTAACAAAAGTTGCTATGCAATGTTGGTCATGATAATACATCAGGGGTATGATTTGTGCCATTTGTGATGTAATGGTACACACTTTGTCTCATTTGTGTAGTGTTGTTTCATGTGGTAGTGGATGGTAACTGGGGCTCATGGTTGCCATGGTCACCATGCAGTCTGTCATGTGGTGGTGGTGTACGCTCCCGACAGAGACTGTGTGACTCTCCCGTTCCACAGTTTGGCGGCACCGAGTGCCTTGGTAGTGATAGGCAGCGGGATTATTGTCACAACGACCCCTGCCCAGGTAACAGCTTAATCTTACATCACAACTAGATTAAGCTGGTTTATGCTGGTCTTAAATTTCACTGTCCAGTGAAATTTCATCTGTAGACTTTTGTTTATTTATATACACACAGGAGTAATATGGAGATGTTAATGACTAATTTGTCAACTCACAATGCTTGCAATGCTTTCCCCATGTTTAGCTCAAGTTTATATTCACTGTATCTTGTCTTTTGTATTTTGTCGAGGAACATATTTCTGCACCTTTGTCTTTTCTCTTCTGTAGGTTATGTTATCACCCTAAGCCTGACCTTTGTCCCTCATTTCATTACTTACCTTGTCTTACCCAGACCTTCCTATAGCTTGATGCTGTGCTTTGATCCCCGTCCTTGAGATATGGCAGTGAAGAACAGTAAAGACAGTCAAAGTGTTCTTTCAAAACCATCCATAAAATAATAATGTACGCCATATATATAAAGAAACTAGTTTCATGTTTGCAGTCATTCATTCAAACAAAAAATAGCAATTCAAGTTAAATAAGGAAAGAATGATGCAACAAATTTATGAGGTGAAATAAGATACAATAATACAATAATTTCACCAGGATTGATTTATCATTCCTCCAAACAGTCCTGCTTATTTCACACCTTTACCATCCAGATGACCAAACATGAAAACCAGAGCGATGGTAAAGGTGGGATGATGTAACTTAATTATTCAATATACATACTGCATCACCCATCCCCTTGACAACAGTAAGGACCGTGTATTCAGTGTGCATAATGCACCACCCATCCTCTATACCTCAACAGCAGTGACAAGCATGTCTTCTTTGACAGATCAAGAAAGGAATGATAAAGAGCATATAGTCTGTTTGTTGCAGTCCATGGTAACTGGGGAAATTGGGGAGCCTGGGGAGAATGTTCCCTTACTTGTGGGGGAGGTCAACGCAAGAGATTCCGCACCTGTTCCAATCCTCCACCTTCTAGCAGTGGTCGTCCATGTGTGGGCTCACCTGAGGATGCAGATGCCTGCAGCGTACCTCCATGTCCAGGTGAGCAGAGAAGACTGGGTCATGTGTAAGTAAGAGGAAAGACTGGGTAATGTATATGCCCATGTTAAGATGAGAAAAAGTGCAAGAAGAAACCCCCATGTCCAAGTCTGCGGCCTTACAGCTGCTAGAAGAAATTATTTACTGCAAACATTTTAGTTTTTAGTCAAGAGCCATTGCAAATAATTCAGGTAGCATGCTGGTCACGTGTAGAAGTATGGTGATATTTCACTCAGTAGTAGACAAACCAAATGTTTGTGATCTTATATATCATGTTTGTCACTTGTGCAATCTGACATACACAAATGTAGTTACTGGGGCAGTCTCACATAATGACAATGACAATTCTCTATTAACAAAGGGTAAAATAAACAAGAAAATGCTTTTTTTCCATTTAATCCTTGCCCTTGTGACATATACAAGTGTAGTTGCTGGGGCAGTCCGACATACACAAGTGTGATTACTGGGGAAGTCTGACATACACAAGCAAAGTTACTGGTCTGATTTTTCCTAATTCTTGTTCACCAAAGTATCAGTCCACTCATGTTTGGATGAAATGTATCTTCTCTGACAAAAAAGTGCTTCTACAGTTTTATAATTTGCTTCCCCTTATGCAAAAGCACCAGTTCTTTGAGTTGTCTGATTTTTGTTGTTATTTAAACAGTGGATGGCCACTGGACACCATGGAGTGAGTGGTCAGCTTGCTCACGCACTTGTGATGGAGGAACGAAGGAACGTTACCGTCTGTGCCAGCAAGCACAGTTTGGTGGACGACCTTGTTTTGGGGACACAACAGAGGTGGCTGCATGTGGCGTGGAGCCTTGTCTTAGTAAGTCAGGGAGGGAATGTGATGTGGATTGTCTGCCCACGTCTTAGAGGAAGTGTGACTTGGATTATCTGGAGGGAACATGATGTAGACTGTCTCAGTCTTAGAGAAAATGTGATGGGGATAATCCTTAGTCTTGGAGGGAATGTGGTGTGGATTGTTTAACAGAGCGGAATGTGAAGTGGATTGTCTCAGTAAGTAAAAAGGGAATGTGATGCTGGGAGTTTTGTTTAGGCTGCTCTGTATTTATTTATGCATAAGAGAGATCATTGCGCAGGCTTGTCTATATTTATTTATGTATAGGGCAGACATACTTGTGCAGCTAAAATGTTTTGTGCGGCTGCTGATATTTTAATATTATCAGGGCTTCTGCTAAGGCTAAATTCTTTGGGGTCCCAGGGACCCCTTCTTCAGATTTCTAAGGGGTCCCTGTTCTTTGCCCAAATTTGAAGGGGACCTCATTGATGAAAATTGAAGGGGTCCTCCGAACTTTTAATGCATACTGTACGCAATTTTTTGCGTAAGCAGAAGCCCTGATTATCATATCTGTAGTCAGAGTACAAGATGCAAGGTCATCTTGGCACGCCCAAGCAGTACTAAGGCTGCAGCTAGTGTCAAATCATATTGACCCAAAGTAAAGCTTGAGTAATATCCTAAGTACAGTGGAACCTCGGTTAACGAACTTAATCCGTTCTGGAAAGCTGTTCGTTATCCGAAATGTTCGTTATCCGAAACAATTTTTTCCATAAGAAATAAAGGAAATAGATTTAATTGGTTCCCAGCCCCTGTTGACTCGCTAATATTTGAAAGTTACAGGCTGTATAGGTATTTTTTTTCATGAGAACAGTTATAATGCTATATAAATGAGTTAAATAAACATAAAGACATTAACGAAAGCATTTAAACATCAGAAAACTTGCCGTTTTCACGGCGTGGTTGGAAGCAGGTGTGGGGAGGAAGGGGTGGAATTTCTGCTTTGATTCCCCCTCCATGAGCACACGTGACATTATAAAATCGGGGGTGACTTCCCTTTTCTGTAGCTTTGAGGTTAAAGGAAAAATCTTGTCCAGTGTCTGTTCCTTCTGACTTTTTTGTAAATCTTTTCGGTAATACAGCATCACATATCCGACAGACGCATGCCACCTTCATACTTTAAAATCATTTCCTTTTTCAATTCATTTGTTGGCCGCTTCATTGTCATTACCTTCCTGCTATTAATTGCTCTTAATCTTCTTTGGAGCCATGATTGAGGATTATCTTACTAAAATAAAGCAGAAAAATCACCAAATAAGAAGGATGCGCATAGATAAGGAACGACTGATCGTAACTGTGTCTTGAGCGCGAATGATGACACGCTGGTCGGTCACGTGTGGTTCACGTGGCTGTTCGTTATCCGAAATTTTGTTCGCTATCCGAGACAAACTTTTAGCGAAATTTTTGTTCGTTAACCGAAATATTCGCTATCCGAGGCGTTCGCTGACCGAGGTTCCACTGTAATATTTTTTTATCATATAAGACTTATTATATATAATCTGATCGGCACCAGAACTTCCAGGTTGAAAAATAGTTTCTTTGCTGAAGCAATGGCTTTCCTGAACTCTGCGGTTGCTTGTGTCATGACCGATGCTAGTTGAATGTGTTCTTTAGCAGTCTGTGAGGCAGTGTCTGTGTCTGTGATAGAAGAGTATGGAAGGGAGAGCAAGTGAGGAAGAGGGGTAGTGTGTATGTATGTGCATATATGTATAGGATAACCCTGATTTTTCTTTCGTTTGTTTTGTCTCTTCCATCATCAAGTCATATTCCAAGTGCAGTGTCATTTGGCCAATAAGCAAATTCTTATTCTTATTCTGAGCCTAAGTAAAGGTCAGAGTTAATCATTTGTGTAGAATATTCTAAGCCCAAGTAAAACTGGAATATGAGAGTATTTATTAATTTACATCATTCATATGTGATGGGCTGGAGGTATGACGTCATAAATTATGACGTCAAAATAAGGGTGACGACAAACGGAGGACGTTAGTAAAAAGGAAGAGCGCAGACGACAGCGGATCGGGCAAGGAGATCGACGTGTGGCGCAGCTGTGGCCATTGTTCTAGCCGCACATTAAAGGGGTTGCACTAGTTGACAAGACCTGCTTTTATATTGAATGATGGACGGTTGTCGTCGTTAGCAAAAACCCCACCACTTGGTTACATCATATGTTAAAGCTCATGTAAAGTTAACCAAACACATTTTGTTTAAATTGGCAAATACTATCAAAATGTTCTACAGTGTCCCCTTATTTATCGCGGGGGATAGGTGTTATGATCAGCCGCGATAAACGAATTTCCGCAAAATAGGGACATACATGCAATAATAATATATACATGTAAAACAATATCATGTGAGTGTAAAGTAATATAGTAATCATGGTATTAATACAGTACAATAACAAATTAGTGTAAAAAAAAATTATAACTGTACTCAGAGAAACCAAAAAAAACTGATGCGAACTGGCTGCGAGATGGGAGATAACCATGGCTCGTCGCTTACGCATAGCAATGGATTTCTGTTACACAATTATTTCTTTCTTTCTACCTACAAAATAACCATATTTTAATAGAAATACAAATATAGCTACATTTTTTGTCTTTTTCCTGTTGAAATATCTATGGTATTTTGTAGAACGATAATTCCCAGCACGAAAATATCGATCGATACTTCACTCAAAAAAAAACGCAAAGTAGTGAATCCGCGATAGATGAACCGCGAAGTAGTGAGGGAACACTGTATATATGTACAAGTTCTATCAAAATATTTTATATACATGTGTGAATACCATCATTGTAACTTCCACTAAGGCTTTGGAAAGATGATGATAATGAAAATTGAATTTGTGAAACACATTTCTTTCAATTTTCTACGAAAATTCAATGCATTGCACACAGGGGACTGCAAACAACATGACAGTAAACCATAAGCATCCCGATGTTGAAATCTGTGACAGGGTTACCACTGAGGGCAGAAGGCAACCTGATTGGCTATCTCAACAATGTGGACATTGTCAATTCCACCATCAATGCCACCATCACACCAGGAGACACCAGTGCTGCCATCTCAGGCTCAGTCCGCAATGTGCCACCTGCTGCAGGTGAGTGTGTATGCGTTTGTGTGCGTATGTGTATGTGTGTATGCTGTCTGTATGTAAGTGTGCGCATGAACACACTCGTGCGTGAAGTACAGCTGTTATGAGGACTGGTGTGCAAATTCTTTAAGGGTTGTTTGTTGTGTCTGTGTTAGTAGACTGATTAAAGGCTCTGTGTGTGTGAGATAGCTCATCACCTCCAGCAGCTTATCTCACTGCTCAGCCCTGTATACTGGACGACAGCCACAGAGTTAGATGGAGCTGTCAATGGCTTTACCCTGACTGGCGGTGAATTTATGAGAGAAGTACAGGTAGAATATGCCACAGGTGAGCTATACAATCATACACAGGTGTGAATGTGTGTTTGTGAGAAAGACTGGACAGGGAGAGAGGTGGGTGAGAAGTGTGACTATGAAGGTGTGAGAGGCTGTGCATGTTTGTGTGTGCAAGTGGACAGGGTGCACACTGCTGTCATTCACTCATGCCCCAACCTGGCTCTGCTGCTTTATTTGGTATTCTATGATATTTCCTCATCATATTACGCTGAGGCTCCTCATCAAGATTGTCACAAGTAGCATCAAGTGTTTGGGTACATTCCACAATCTCTTTATGACGTTACCACTCATTTGTAATATTTCATTTTGCTTGCCCCTAAAGCAGAAATGTATTGTAATGATAGCATAAATATCATTTCTATCAAAATTGTTTAATATGAAAGGGTATTCAGGTGTCAGAGTCCCATGGTGCCGAAGTGACAGTGCAGTACTTATGATAATGCAACACTTGTCTGACAGGTGAAATACTCAAGATGTCCCACTATGCCAATGGTGTGGATCGTAATGGTGTTCTCTCCTTTGACATCATCATTCGTGGGGAAGTGCCTGACCTTGGCCCCATCACCTCTGTGTATCTGGCACCGTATCAGGAACGGTACATTCAGACCGGACCAGGTGAGAACATCTTCCCAAGTGCATGAAAGGCTGTGTGAAATGCTCCTGGACCCGGTTGCATTGCTCGGGCGTAGCTAGTCCCCTGCTAGTCCCGACTAAACCCCCTTATACCCGACTAGCTAGTCTCCTCACTTACGCCGGTTGCACTGCTCTGGTCTAGGCTCGCGACTAGCCACGTCCGAACTAGTAGCTACGGACTAAGGGTTTTACAAAAACATTCGCAGGCTTCCACCGCGAAACGAAATTTTCACGCGGGAGATCACTCTAATCTCGAAAATGTCAGATGCTAAAGTGAAAGACAAATTGAAAAATAAAACGTCTATGGATTAATAGTAACAGTCGCTGCAAATCAGACGTTGCTCTTGTCAAAATTTCGAACAACGGACTGCAACTGAAAGAAGCAGCGGAAAGATGTGGTGAGGACGGTGTGTGCCCAGTCGTCGGCAGAACGATCAATGCATGAGGTAAATAAACTGTTTTAAGTTTTTGGCATGTAAACAACCACAAAAGTAATGCATAAAAATATTTTTTCTTTTGGATAGGTGGAATCAATTTGGAAAATAAAGTATCGCTCTGGCTGACACAGATTGCAATTTGTTATTTTCAGGCAATGAAGAAATGCTCCGCGAGTGATAAACAATGTCCACAATGTAAAGCGGCCCTGTACAAAATGAAGTCCACAACCTCAGATTGCAGAGTAGATTGATGCAATCCTAAATTATGTTTGGGTTGCATAATCATGATATGTTTCAATAACATGTTACTCTCAGCTCTTGTTATTTAGTTCCTCTTTGTTTTCTGTATTTGAATTTATTCTTTGTTAGTACTGTTGTGTATTCTTTTATAGTTCATATGTTATTTGTTTTCCTGTTCCTCGCATGTTGTCCATGTTTGGTTCTTGTTCTTAAGAGCTAAGAGCAAGCTCCTTAGGAGGGTATGTGCTTTACAAATTTTGCATTTATCATTATTAATCCAAGTTTCAATGGCGTTGAACACATCAGTTACTAAAAAATATCTAAACTCTCTGTTAATTGATCATTCTTGTCTATTTATAGCCAGTGTCTTGAGTCATGGCAGTTTTTTTTAAACAATGTTAATAGTTCTTAAATATTAATGTAATTTTTATTTTACTTTATATTGAAACTTTATAGTTGAAACTTACTAGCTGTAGTTCTTTTTTGTGTTGATTCAGTTAACTTTTCAGTCTTAAGTCCTCATGGCTGAATGTGTATTAGATCATGTCACTGTTAGTCAGCATTCATGTATTGGTTGATGAATTGAGTGCAACATGTATGTCTGTTATGCTGCATGGTACCAACATTCTAACATGTTAACATGCACATATTTTATGAGGAAAAAAAAAAAGAAAGTGCAAGAATCCTAAATCCTTGTCTTGAAAAAGGAGTTGACAGACGTTGTATATATAAAATTTTTTTTGTTTGTTTTTTTGCATTCATTAAAAGTAAATTCTGCCGTACACTATGTATTAGTTTTCATTCTGGTCAGCAGCAAGCGAGAAATGTCATGTTACTGCTCTCTCCCCCTATTGAAATGAGCTCAGGACTATTCAATAGCAGTTCAAGTGGTCCCTCTCTACTTTATTCAGGTGATAATGAAAATTGTTCAGTTGAAAAGGTGAATCCAGGTACAAACATAATTGTAGTTCATGTATATCTGTTTTTTGCATATTATGTATTATAAATGAAATATTTGTCAGTACGCAGTCTTGTAATTGCCATCTCAGACATGTCCCACCTAGAGGACCAGTGAACCACTTTAGATCCCTCCAACATGAGTGACCATGTCAGGAGCTAGTGCTCCTGTCGGCATACTTCTAGGGGTCATCAAGACAAGAATGCCACTTGACCATGGCAAAGTGGTGGTCCAACAGAGGGGAAAAAACATGTGCACACTAAAATCTATAGTATACACCTGTAAATGCTAAGAACTACAGTATTTACATGTAGGCTCCAAAACCTACAATGTGTGCATACTGAGCCACACAGATATTTAAAACTAAGACAAAACTATTTTCATTGAAAAAATCTCTTTTACTGTAAAAAAAATATTATACAAAGAGAAAATTGCTTGAATTATCTGGCTTCATACAAATTTAAACCACTTTCTAGAAGCACATCTATTTTCCAGTTGGTACTCTCTTCATCGTAAGCCCTGATAGGGAAAGTGTCACAAAGAATCACACGACTTCCATCATCTGGTCCCTGCTGCAACACTTGTGGAAATGAAAGTCCCTCTGTGCTGCAACATTCCAGAATCAGGGAAACATACACTGTATTAGTAATAATGAGTGAGGGTGGTGACCATACAAGAAAATCATGTTCCAGTAAGGAACATTTGAAGCTGTTCCTGGGTAAAATAACTAGGTGTTGTGTTTATTTTAAAGCTCCCACTGTTTGGGGATGTTCACCATCCAAAATCATCAACACTTTTGTTTCTACCTTTCATGGTGATGGGACTTTTGACCTCCACACATCCCTTCCCACAGTAATCACACCTTCCTATACCATTAACCAAATACAGGGTAATCATTATTTAAAATTAGTCCTGTGTTGCATATTTGAAACTCTTTATGAACTTTCACCAGGACATCTTTATACAAAAGCTTTTAAAATTACTGACAAGGCTGGCTGCTCTACATATATGACAAACACTGTGCATGTTTGAGGCTGTTATTCATCCAGCCTTCATCTTAAACCTCTAGGAGGACTTATGCTGATCACAAGTTTTGCTTAATCTGATGAAAAAGACATGTCTTAATTTTAACTTTGAAATTCTGCATAAAAATAAATTGTACTTTACCATAAAATATTAAAGCTCTAGGAGAAGGATCTGTGAAGAAGGGACTCTTGCTTTGTTCTTGCACTTAAGGCTGGTTGACCTCCATAAAGTTCAACATCATGATTATCATCATGCTCATCATACAGAATGCATACTATACTTGTGCAATACTATGCATGCCATGATGATAACTATAGCTCTCTTTGGACTGTACCTGCAAATAGGCAAAAAGGAATCATATATTCTGCATCTTTATACAAAGGACATGGGCACACAACAACTGCTAACCCTAGAAAATGATAGTAACCAAATTAATAACAAAACTGAACAGTATACGTGAGAAAAAGCTTAGATGTAAGTGCATAAATATATGTTAATTTATTTCTTTAGGGGAAACATGGCTTGAAAGGTGTGCATATGTTATACATGCAAAAGCTTTACTGAAGAAACACATGTGAACAATTCAAACATGTCCATTACTTTCAGCTCTTTGTTATTTGTGCAAAATATAATATATTAATTTATTAACACATAAGACACTTACTTGAAAAAAAAACATAAGGCAGTTATGATAATTTTCTCTTCCTTCATTTGGACATAATATTCAAATATAATGTAAAAATATTGTTTCCAAAACTTATAACTCCAATATAATTTAGTATGACATACCTTGATGTTTCTTTGAAAGGCAAGGAAGGCGTCTCTTCAGCATGTTCAATTGTTTCTTGAGTTTATCGCGTGACGTATCAAAGATGTATACTTTATAAGCTTGGTACAGCTTTGACTCGGTCTAAATCCTGGTGTCATGACTATTTCCAGAATACTTAACAACACAGTTAATTATATTTATGCCACTATCACAAACTAGCTGTACATTTATTGAATGATAACAATTTTTATTTACAAATTCACTTTCGTGCTCAGACGGTCCCTGTATTTTTACATGGATGTCATTTACGCACCCAAACACGCTTGGAATTCCAGCGATTGCGTAAAATTATGATTTCTGCTTGTTTCCATCCCTCTGGCTAGGTATTTGATTTATTTAGACGATTTGTAAAGAGCCTTAGACACACGGTGAATTGTTAGAGAAACTGTCAACCTATGCGTGTTGATCGTATCTCCTGAAACTGTTTCAAAACATCCCGAAGAATAGAATCGAAAACGTGACTCCGAAGGCTCGCTTTCGCCGTATTTTGTTAAAGTTCACGATAACGATTAACAAGTTTAAGGTCCATTTTGTAAAAGTATATAACTTTCATCTACCAAAAACAAGTTTCACATCGTCGTCCCACGTTTCTTCTGTAAAATTTATAAACGAAAACCGAGTTGCTGTGGACGCTCGTCAGTTAGTCACTTGCTAGTCGGCAGCTACGCCAACCCCCTGGTTGGACTAAAGTTACGCCCGAGCTGCGGACTAAAATTCGCCTAGTCGGGAGCAATGCAACGGTCGTAAATTTAGTCGGGTACTATACCCCTGCTACGTCCCGACTAAGGCCTTGCGCCCGAGCAATGCAACCGGGTCCTGTCCTTTAAACTGAATGTGTGTATTTACTGTTGTAACACTTAGCAATAATAATAAACAGGTGTGTGCCTAGCTTGTGAAGCATTTCATTTAATTGAACAGTTTGGGCAGCGTAGAGATTTTGTGGAAGGAATAAGAATGCGTGTGTGCGTGGAGAGATAAAAATACATTTATATATTCATAAATCATATTAACACAATATGGATATTGTAGACATTTTATGGAAGGGGGAAGGGTGTGTATCTGTAGATAGACACACAGAGAGAGACATACAGGCGGTCCTCGGGTTACGTCAGCCCTGAGTTAGGATGTTTAGTGGTTACGACACATCTCCCATTAACTGTATAAAGCCTTGTTTCGACTAATGTGGTTTTGCATCATAAACGTCATAACACAAACTTCATGTTTGATGTGCGCCAAACATTATTAAATGTATTGCCGCAGTTCTCAAACAGTGGGGTGCGCCCCCCAGGGGGCGTGACGTGCTTACAAGGGGGGCGCGAAGGTGGTCATTTTTAAAAAGTTTCTTATACCGGTATTAGTGAAATTAACTTATTTTGCTGGCTAAGGTGGGGGGCGTGCGGACGTACCTTTGTTCGTCAGGGGAAGTCACAAGTAAAAGGTTGAGAACCGCTGTTGTATTGTATATGTGTTTTTTTATAATTACGGTGTTAGGATAGGATAAGTGCTTACAGTATGTTATTTACGTACAGAATGTACGTATGATCCAACTTACAGTGAAAATCAGTTTGCGACATGATGTAGGAATGGGACAACATCATAAGTCAGGGACTGCCTGTATTTATGTATTCATACATTAACCACAGCAATTAGTTATCTTGGTTAAGAGACACCTTTTACGGCAAACATCTTTTCTCCCAAAACCATCTGAAAACACATGAACAATAATGACAGAGATCTGAACTGAGCTCAGATATTTGTTATTTCAGTGACAGTCATTTCACAAGTACGTGTTAGATCAGTGCTTTGAAGTAAGCGCTGATTTTGAATGTCTAACAGGCACCATCTATGGACACTCAACACGGCTGATGCGAGCATCAGGAGTGACTCTACCCTATGCCTGGAACCACACCACAGTTTATGAAGAAGGGTTGGGTCATATGCCATATCTAGTGCAAGAGCTGCAGGCACAGGATCTGACGGTTAATATCCTACCAGACAAACGAACTATCTCATTCACACTCGATGCTTCAATAGCCCCAGGTGAGCAGCTCTGCATGCTTTGTATTTGTGTAATGTGTGCAAGTGTTCATATACGTGTGTATAATATGTCTTTAATCTAGACATTTACAGGCACAGTGATATAATTATGTCTTGTTGTTCCAGGTAACCCTAGTAATCAGTGTCCAGAAGGATTTTTCCAAGACCAGGAGGCATCTTACTGTAACGGTGAGAATAGGCTACTGTTGGCATATAGATATGTATAGGTGTGTGTATGTGTGTGTTTGGGGGATGTGCATTTGTGTATTTGTTAACAAGTAACTCTTCTATCTGTGGCAGATGATGATGAGTGCAGCCACATCTCCCCATGCAGCCATTATTGTCACAATGCACCAGGTAGTTTTTCCTGCTCTTGTCCTGCAGGCTTCACACTGGCTGCTGATGCCAGGACTTGCAATGGTGAGTTATTGTTTCATTTCGTGTACTGATATGTTAGTGTATACATTTATGTGTATCAAAATACTCTGAAAGGAGCCTAACTTTTTAAGTATTCAAGCTTTCTAGTTGGCAAAAATGTGTGCCACAGTGACCCAGAAATAGGAGAGTTGGTGGTGTAATGATGATGATGATGTCATTGTGTCCTGCAGGATTGACTCTACCAGCTCTAATACCCAGCCATCTAGAAGTGTGTACATAGCTCCTGTGTCCACGCATGTGCCCTAAAGACGTGTAAATTTGCAGCAACTAGCAGATGGAAAAGACAACTTTATTATGTCCGTATATATTATGTCATGAGTTTACAGCAACAAGCAGATGTCTAGGTGTAAAGAGACATATACTTACATTTTCACTGCTGGTGGTAAAGACCTCTGTCTCATTTTCTGTCTGATAATGTTATCATGCTAATGGAAAAAGGCTTTTACAACACTCACCAGAGAGCTGCCTAGACACCTGTCACCTCTCATCAACATCTAGCTGCTTAAGAATCTTATCATTAAAACTTGTAGGCCAAAGATATTTCTCAAAATCTGTGTCAGAGATCCTTTATGCATTTTCATCAGCTTATCATAATCGCTTGTGCTAGTGCTAATGATTACAGAGATATTATTGTTGCAGATATCAATGAGTGTTTGCTGGACGCCGAGTGCCTGCCAAACCAAGAGTGTATCAATACACCTGGCTCTTACCAATGCACCTCTCTGTGTGGTGACGGTTTCCGCCGATCACAGGATAGCCAGACTTGTGAAGGTAGGTTCGTAGATACCATACTCTTGACTGAAAATACATAGTGGGGGGCAATGAAGTGCAAAGACATGCAATAACAGCTGTCAGTAGAAGGTGAGACCACATGACAGATTAGCTGCCAACTATAACACTATGATGAACAGAGGGAGATAATCAGTGTAGTATGTGAAAGTCATTTATCTTCAATATGGTGAAACTTGGTGTCTGGAACAACTGAGATGTGTGTGAAGAAACAAAAGATACTTGGTACTTAAACTTCAAGCTGTATATTGATACTTTCAATAAACAAGCTGAGTCGTGATCATACTTTCAATTAAGCACCTGAGTAGTGAGTACTGATGTACTGAGAATGGGATATTGTGATCGACAGACATCAACGAATGTGTGGAGCAGCCCGACCTTTGTGAACGCAGCTGTCAGAACCTGGTGGGCAGTTTCCGCTGTTCATGTCCCCACGGCTACAGACTGAGTGATGGAGGGCGCTGTGTTGGTAAGTTGGGATCAGCCTGACCTGTGAATTTGTCAGAACCTGTTAGCTTCATTTTATCTATATTGGAACTCTGGCTCTCTATCTGTGATGATAATCTGATGGATTGGTACCACAACTCTAATGGTAATCTGATGTATTGGTGCTATGACTGTATGTAATTGGAATCTGATGTGTTGGGTTTAGCATATACCAGTGATACTCTTTTGGTAGAAAACAGAAAAGGCACGCTGTTTCAATGTCATGGCTCAAAATAGTTACAAAATTTCTTAAGAAAGAATCCATTAGAGATCTCTACAATATAATAATGTTAGAGTATTTCAGATTTTAGTTGTATCTCTCTGCTTTACTGTTGTCAGATATTAATGAGTGTGAAAACCCTTCCAAGCCTTGTTCCCATGACTGTGTCAACATGCCTGGAAGTTATCGCTGTACCTGTCCTGCTGGATTTTCTCTTGCCAACAGTTACATATGTCAAGGTGAGTTTTTCTTAGGATATTTCTGCATGGTTTTGAACCACAGAGCACAGATTTCATGCATATTATTATTAGAACAAGTGCCATGGAACCAGTACACCAACAGCAAACAGTTAGAGCGAGGTAACCCTCACCCACCAGCAATGAGCCAACCCAGCAAAGTGACGTTAAAAGTAACCCATACTTACAGAACTGAGAAAGACCTTCAGCTGCTGCATTTTGATAGAACATCTATAGCCCTGGCAAGAACTGAGGCAGATCTTCAACTATTGCATCATGATAGACCGTCTATAGCACCAGTGTTTCCTCAACTTTACGACAGCATTTGACAGAGTCTGGTTATCATATGCAATGCAAACATTCAGTGTAGAAGAGGGTGTCATTCAAGTGATCAGTCGCTGTACAAATGTGGAGTGGACACCCATCCTTAGGTTAGGTCTGAGTGGCAGGGCTTCAGCTGCATTGTCTATCATGATGCTTCTCTGATAACCAGTTTCCCGTAACTGGTACCTTCTTGTTCCTAATCGCCCCCAGTGGAGCATAGGGCCACAACTACACCCCGCCATCAGACCCGGTTCTGCGCGCCCTTTTCCAGTTGGGACCATGTCATGCCAGCTGTCTCCGCCTCTCTGTGGACTGATCTCCACGTCTGTCTGGGTCTCCCAACCCTGCACCTCGCCTGTGGGTTCCAGCCCAAAGCTTGTTGGCCGTGAGAAGATGGGTTGGCAAGCTGACTTCTCAAGGGCTTTCGCTAGCATGCGTCATAGGCCTTTCTGACGAGGGATCTTCCCTTCCAGGCTCCTGTTGTGTTTGTGATGTATTTGCAGTTTCTGTAGCTTTTTTTTTAATAGTGACTAGAGCTGGTAGGGTTATCAGGTGTTGACAAGATGTGACTAACGCTGGTAGGGTCATCAGGTGCTCTTCTTTTATTTTTCTTTTATTTGTCTTTAACTGGTAGTCTGAAGCTAATCCTGAGGGCTGACCAGTCCACTGTCTGTTTGTGCTGACCTAAGAGGAGATAGAAGAGAGGCAGAATATGTAACATGGGGTGGGGGTACCTCCCTTTTTCCACTTGATGCATACTTCAGCATGCCTATGGAGCCTCAAGCAGTTTAGAGGTAAAACTTGGTCAAATATCCGGGAGACACTCTGAGACTCAACAACCTTTAATAGGATACAGCCCTCAGAGAGTGCAGCACAACTTCCTAACTGTAGTGAGGTCTTGGTACAACAGGCGAGAGTGTGTGCACTCATTCAGATGTTGCTGACCTTGTTACACATCTACCTTCATGTTTTCAGACAGAAATGAGTGTTATGAAGGCACACACAGATGCAGTGTTGAAGAAGAATGTATCAACACAGAAGGTGCCTATCAGTGCATCAAGCTGTGTCCTCAGGGATTTATCCGGGTTGCTAGTGGGGAATGTCAAGGTAAGCATACAGAGTTTGCAACAAAGACTACAAATGTTTGTCCCTGATTCAGCAAATCCTTCCTTGGGGTAATGGAGGCTCCAAAAGTTTGCCATTATTTTAGAAAACTTTGTTACCATTTAGGGCATTTTGTGACCTTTTCCAGAACTTATAGGACTTTAAGAGACTGCTGTAAAGTTTGTTGACATTGTTGTTAACAATAAGTATATTGTTGTTTACTGTGTTTACTGATTTACTTATGCTCAATAATAATTATAATAATAATTTGTATATCATTTGACTACTTTAGGCTTAGTGCACTGTACAATTAAATACATACTAAAACACAAACTGAAACATAAATATACAAAATAGACTCAGAATAAACATAGCACAGGTAGACTGAAAAATAAATACAAAACCAAACATACCAAGATATAACAGCATAACTTTAAAAATGGGAGATCCCACAGTCAAGGTTGAGAGAGGTCCTGGGACTAGGATTAAACTTAGCCCTGAACACTAAATTTGAAAGTTTTTTAAATAAACTTCTAAAAGTAACACAGGTGAGTGCAGAACACAGTCCTGGAACTCAGGAAGCATTGCAAATGTTATGGTAGTCTACAAATTCCCATTTCAATGCAGGTTTACCCTTTAAGTACCTATGACAGACCCTCATGTCTTTATTTAACATCTTGATTTCAGACATTGATGAGTGTGCTACCAACATTCATCGTTGCTTTGGCAATCAGCGTTGTATCAACACAGACGGTGGTTATCAGTGCCAGTGTCCTAAAGGTTTCCAGACACGAGGACCTGGCCAGCCCTGTATAGGTGAGACATGCTTCAGGCTTTGTGTTCTTACTGATTTCTGCCCTAGGTGTCTCTACTTGCAGATCAGGAACGTTCTTGATGTCCTCAATAAGCAGTAAAGTGAAGTGACATTATACTCATATTGTTATCTGCAATACTGGATCCAGAGACACTTGAAATTATCTGCCCCTTCTTTGAACACGTGTACAGATCAGGTGTGGCTTATAAATGCACTTCTTTCATAAATACTGGCTAACTCATCTGCTTTTTCAATTTTCCATCTTAATCTATGTTTTGCTGCATAGTTTGTATGCTGCTTAAGTATTTAAGTATGTGCCTTAATTGTTAGATATTAAGCTGTTCATATACTTGTGGTCTTGTGGGCACTGTGTACTGAGTTCATTTCAGTGGAAATGGATTTATAAATTCAGATATTACTATAGATATCTATTATAACTGTAGGTAACTTTATGTGCATATAACATGATCACACTATGTAAAGGTAGGTATTTACATTTTGATGTAAGCTGTCTGCATGTAAATATACCTTTTTATCAGTTGCAGATATATGTGTAACACATGATAACATGAAAATATATTAGATAACAGTTTGTGTATGTAACCAACACGTCAGCGTCTGATGGCTACGTAGGGTGGGCTAGTCATACCAGAGATGGAATTCTCAGCTGAAGTTTCTTTATTCAGATTTTGCTCGGCGGCTGGCCTGCCTCCTCTCTCTCTTTCCAGTCTCAACAGGTCCCACGCCACTGTCCGCCCCGCTACTTATTTGCCTACCCTCGAACATTCTAGAATCTAGATCCCTCCATCCCTCGCCAGCGTGGGAAAGCGGGGCAGCGTCGCTCAACGCCGACCTTACAACAATTACATAGTACACTTCTAGAGTGCTACATGTATATAACATTATATGCCAAACATAGCAGCAGCATTTTATTCATCTATTTTATTCCTCTATAAGGGCAATTGTAGCAGCTTGCTGCTGGCAAGTTTAGAACTTCCTGCACAGAAAAAAACCTATAAATGTATAATTATGGTTTATAATCACATTATGTAAACTGTGACCTTAGATTAACAGAGGTCAGCCCCTGCTCTGCAGTCTGATATATATATATACAGTAAAGTCATCATGGCCACTCGCGATGATGTGGACTACTGCATGATGAGGTCTTGTCCCTCAGCTGTTTTTCTTCTCACATTGGCTGCTGGTTGAGGTGGCTTGAGTTTCTTCTTGATGTCTTTTTGAAGTCTCTGTCCGACTTTTATGGTGCCAACTGGTGACCTGAGTGGGTCATAGGTGGTTGACAGTATCAGAAGACAGGGCTGCTTACACCCACTATGAACCAAAACAGGTCCCCTTGCCTTCTGTACTGCCACCCAGTCAGAAACACTGCTGCATAAACCAGTATCTAACAACGTAAAGCACATGACTACACAGGTGAACATTGATATCACATATTGTGTACTGTCAAAGATGAATAGTTTTCTCAACTTGTTCACTCAAGACATTTGTGATTTCTTTCAACAAAGAACACACCGATTGCCTTTGGCTTCTTAGGTCATTTGCAGTGGCTACCTGATCAAAAGACTTTAACACTACTCTGTCTACGAAGGGGGGATGGGAAATGGTGTTTCCTGCCAAACCAGCAACTAAGGCTACAACAGTCACATGCAGAGAACAGTGTGCCCAAGACAAGAGCTGAACCCAGGACAGCCAACCTTCACTGTACTTGTTGACTGGCGCTAACCATTGTGCCGCCAGATATGTAAGACAAGCAATGCTTGGTACATGCACCTAACAAAAGGGAGGACAAATGCGTGGCAGCAAAATGATCACAGCCAGAAGGATGATATTTAATTGATTTAGATATAATAAATTCATCTCTTGTACTAATTAAAACTTGATGTTACTGACTAATTAATTCCCATATCAAAATACACGTAGACTCATCAAATTATCAGTCTAATTAGAGCTAAACTGCCAACAGTCATGAAATACTTCAAATTACCAAGTCTCATTTCCTCAACTGCTCTTCACTCTTAAACACTAACTTCAACAGCCACTCTAAGTCCTTAGTTTGTTGAGACAAATTTTCTCACCAGTCAAGTCCTGGTCTGAGCATACAAGTGTAGGGTTAGTAGGTAAGTGGCCATCACTGAGCAGAAATATCATGATTTTGCCTACATCACCACAAAGTTACACACATGCATAAAATCTTTGCTTCGATTGGGCAAGATGACGGCTCGATTCGGACAAAGCAAAACTATCCTTCAACCCTTGGAACTCAGAATGCCTGATGCAATGTTAGTGCTCTCTTGGGTGAACACTATACTGCCTCACTCTAGCACATTCTTTAGCCCTTACTATCTTCATTCTTGTTGCATTTACTCCTTTGGGCAGAAAACAGTATCAAAAGAGCTAAAATAAACTAGGGTATGAGTCATTTTGTGACACGTATGCATGCGAATATACACAGGCAAACGCTCAAACGTTGATATCATGTATTGTGTACATGTACAGAAATGTGCATGCTCTTATACGTTACATGTACATGTCATTCAACAGTCTACACTTTGTATGACATGTAGTCTCTTTGGAATTTATTAGAAGTGAGTTGTGCTTGACAAATTCAAGAGGAAGTGGCCAAGAAGTGATAAAGAGATGATGGTAACCCATACTTCAGAAAGGAAGATTTTAGATTGCAAGTCTAGCTGAAATTATCAGCCAAGAGATGATCATCGGATTTCATCTGCTACCTGCATGCAAACAACTCATTTGTTGATGACTGCCTGTTTCTCTCAGCCAACCTGGCAAATGTTTGTGTCATTACTGAGTCTTTACGAGGACAAACCATTAATGAATCTTGGCCTGTCTTCAAATCTTATAGTGGACAGTTGCGTGCTGCTTCTGCATGAAGTATGTGTCTGATGCTCAAATGCTTCAAAAAGTGTGTCACCATACCTAACACATGTGCACTGAATGTGAATGCAAAATCTTGCTGCTAATGGTGCTCACTGACGTTCACTGCTTGTTTGGACCTGAGGGTGTTGTTTTTCAGATGTGAATGAGTGTGAGCAGAACCCATCGGTGTGTCGTTATCGCTGTTACAACACTTGGGGCGACTTTGAATGCCTCTGTCCCCCAGGACAACTCCGCCTTGCTGACAGGAAATCATGTGCTGGTTAGCTCCCTTTTTCACTTGTGTATGCTTAAGGCTCACAATTTTAGTCCTGTTGACCCAAGAGAACATAATATTGTGTTTCCAACAGCACATCCATACCATCCAAGGTTTTTATCTTTGTCAGTGTACCAGCTTACACTATTTCATTTTTGATTATTTTTTTCATTTAAAGAACAGTTGTTTATTTTTAGTAATAGCGGGACTTCTGAGCATATGAATGTCAGAAGTAGATTGTTATGGTGCCAGTGAGACAATAATTGCACTTGGAACATCACAACATCAGATTTTCTTGTCGTAACTCATATTTTGCATTCGGTTTTAGGCCTTGAGTTTCTGGAACCAGGCCGTGTGCTGTCAGCTAGGGATTACCAGGAAACGCAGGCCTTATCTGGCAGGAGGCTGCGGCAGCGCCGTGCTGTGTGGTGTAGAGATGCCAGCGACTGTCGCCGGTCTGCTGCAGTCCAAAGTGAAGGCCAGTGTCCCAAGGCCTTAAAAGTATATTTCCACCTGTTAAAATATGAAGCCATGTTATGGCTGTGCAACACATCTAGGACCATTTAAGTCAGTACACTGCCTGTAAGTGTGTGCTCATTTTGTCTGTCATGACATGTCATCATCCTTGAGGTATGTCATTACAAGGCATCATTCTGAGGTCTGTTTCTAGATGTGCGTACATTTTTTACCCATGCAAGACTGAGGAACTAAACACTTGTTCTAATGGTACCTTGAGGAGACATTGTGTAGGGAGACAGCCTCCAGACATATTGTTAGTACCCATGCCCTTTTGACCTCTCATATTAGCACCAGGGTCATTGAAATATCTCTTTATTTATATCCCTTTCTCACATTTTCAGATCATATTTATCCATGATAAATCATGAGCTTTCATCATCAGTTCTACTAGTTTCGGCATCCAGGATAAATAATGAGATCTTTATGCTTATCATTGTTACTGTATTAAGTAACTGGCACCCAAGATAAATCATGATATTAGTCATCAGGTCTCCTGTGTTTCCTGTTTACGAGATGGTAACTCACCATGCATGAAAGAAACCCCTCTTCTTATTGTCCAATGATACACCAATGAGAACATTGCTGTCTGTACAGTACAGTTGTGTTCAGCAAGGATGAGGGGTTTCTTTTAGGTATAATGAAGATATTTTTATTGACAGTGCAGTGAGGTATGTTGTCAAGAGCTAAAGATGCAGACACAATAACAAAACATTAATCCCTACCTTACAAAAATCTCAACACTTGACAGTTGACATGTGCTTGTATCATTAAGGTCAGATCAGGTCTGAGCTAGCCACTTGTTATGTACCTGTGTTGGAGAAGGTCAGAACTAGACAGTTATGTACCTGTGTCTGTGAGGTCACACCTAGACAGTTATGTGCCTGTGTGAGGTTACACATAGTTACGTACCTGTGTCTGTGATGTCAGAGGTAGACTTTGCTCCAGTGACCAGATCAACATTACAGATTTCACTCCCTTGTCGTCTGCCAATAATACTGGTGCTTTGTTTGCAGGTCGTGGCATGCCATTCATGTTTCTCATACCATTTGTGATTTTAACACAGACCATGCCTGATAGCCGTTGAGAAACTAACACATGGCTGTTGCATACTTTGGTGAGAACTTTGGCTTTGTATCATGCATGCTTTCATCCTTCACTCTCTCTCTCTCTCACCTGTGCAGTGTTTGTGACAGCTTCATCAATATTAACTGACCCCTAGCATAACCTTCATGCACTTAAGCACCTGACTTCGATATAAATTTGGTATACGCGCAAACAGACAATGTGAGCAAATGTATTGCTAACGTATTAGGTGAGAATTCTTGTAGTAGCTCTGTATGCTGTGTTGTCAAAGATTTGTTATACACATAGCATACATTGCGGCTAACTTATGCAGACATGCAGACTTGCTAGTTCTTGAGAAAGCGTTTTTTCTGTTATCAGTATGAATACATAGAAAGATTCTGGTTAAGTAATGGATAGTCAGCCTGTATTTGGTCACATTCAAGATCTTGATGCACAACTAATGTGCTTGCACCATTGTATGATATCCTTTATATGCATACATTATATACCTTTGATTCTTGAAAACATTGTAACTAAGAATGTTTGCCATGAGACAGTCAAGGACAGGTGTAATTAAAACTGAAGACTTATAACTGATTGTAGAACCTATAATAGTGTGACAGGTCAGTTTCTTTACTCACTGCATTGCAAAGTCACTGTAAATGACAGCTGAGTGTAAATAGCTGAATGATGACAAGCTCCAGCTGTCTTGTCTATCTAGTGCTTTATACAGGAACATATAGCATGTTAAAGGCAGTTGACGTGTGATGACTTGCTAAGTGCAACTGTCCATTTAGCTGTGATGCATCTGTTCAGTCTTCATGGGTGCACATAGCACAGCTGTCTCTTTGCTCCACATAGTGTAATTAAGCTGTAAGTGCAGCTTTGTGTAGTGTAGTAGTCCACATAATGGTGGATAAGATGCAGCTGTCTGTATAGTTTACATAATAGTGAATAGCTGCATCTGTTTAAAATACAAATTTGTATGGTATAGCTGTCTACGCTACATAGCGATGTGTAAGAGATGTAGATAACTTATTGTGTAAGACACAAATGTGTGTCTAGTCTATATAGTCATGGATAAGAAATATAACAACTCCATTGTGTAAGACACGAGCATGTCTAGTCTGTATAATGATGTACAAGATGCGACTGTCAGCTTTGTTTGCTGATATGCAATGCTAATGTTCTGTCAAGATGAAACATAATGTTTTTATTCCCATGCTGTTATCAGATGTGGATGAATGCAGTCAGAGGACAGACATCTGTCAACATAACTGCACCAACACACAGGGCAGCTTCCAATGTACCTGTCCTCCTGGCTACAGACTTGCACCTGATGGCTACTCCTGTCAAGGTCAGGCTTCTTATGTTAATCCTTGTAATGCAGCTGTGGGGCTTCAGTGCCTGTCAGTTGACTGGCTTCCTTATCTGTCATATGCTGGCTGTTGGATTTGAAAGAGAATACAATTCTAAAATCACTTATGTTAAGATTGAGGTTTTTTGATGAGACAAGTTGATATTCCACGGTGTTCTGAATGTATTGTTATCTCTTCCAAGTCAGTAGTTTAGTATTTTTGAAAATATGTAAACAAGGAATGTAGAGTGATACAGTCAAAAATGAAGTGCTTTATGATCTCAGCTTCATTCTAATAATAATAATGTTAATAAAGGGACAACGTTTGCAAAGTTCATGGCACAAGCACTCATTCACACATTCACATGTTCACACGCATGCATTGAGACATACATCAGTGTGCATTGATGATGATGATGATGATGTAGTCTTTTAGCGCGCTAGTATCCGCATCACAAAGATGCGCATTGACACACATTCAAACACATACCTACATACATTAAGACATACACACACCCGCATACTGTGACACACAAAGAAAAAAAAATTCCTTAAAAAAAAAACTCAGAAAGGTTTTGAAAGAAGAGTGAGTAGTTTTCTGGCAAATAGTGGCAGTTTGCTCCAGGTGAGCGGACAATAAAAGGTGTATGGAAGATTCATTCATTTATGATGAAAAAAGGCAACAAACACTGATGATACTATTGCTATCTTTTATTAAAACTTATAAATAGGAATACAAACTGAAGCAAAAAATGCCTTTATTCAAACACTCAATTGAGCAGCGGAAAGATCTGTCTCTCTTTTGAGACCATATGTGACTGACGGTAGCAAATATACACAGAGGGAGAAAACTCCAAATCACAGTGAAGCTTGCATGTACAGAATTTGATGAGTGGTTGATTCAGTTTCTTAACTGCATCACTTTCACTGGAAACGGACAATGAATGAGTTACACATAAACTGTATACACGGCATTTGATGGTCAGTCCCAGTGGTTGACAAATACTAAAACTGTTTCATTTTTTTTATTATTATTTCGTTGATGGTCGCTAAGTTGCACCTTGTCAACATGTCAGTTATGACAAACTAGACCAGCCATGTACAACATCCAAAGAGAAATCATGTGGACGAGATCTGAATCCATGGCACTGTGCACTATGGTTTGAATTCTATACAACTGAACACCTCCCCACTGTGTTCTGCATTCCCATTATTTCTGCAAGGATTCAGAATAAAATGAGGAAGAATTAGAATGGCAAGAAGCCATATGCCTCAATATGCTGGCAAACAAAAAGCAAGCTGATAGAGAAGATTGCCAGTGTAGAGAGATGGGAGATGATAGAATGACGTATCAGCACTTTCTCAAACTTTGAGTTGACATTTTTTGCTGCTAGCAGTGCTGTGAAGAAAACAAGGTCCACAAAGGTGTGATAACTTCTTGCAGGGTCTTTATTGCCAGCATCGGTGGATAGAATGGGTTACGGTAATCAAGTGTTTTGTCTAGTCACAGAGTTCAGTACAAAGACAAGGAATGTAGAACTTGCATCATTGAATGATTCTGTAAATGGCTTCCAGACTTTTCACTAGGGTCTTTTATAAGACCCTTTGTCTCATTTAGAGGAGCTGCAGACTAAACAACGTAGTCACCGGTTCTATGTGTCATATCTTGCGTCGTGCATATCTGGAGATCATGCACCTATACATCGCATCATCTGTGGTTTTACTTAGCAACTGTACAACTTACACATTCTGTGAGACTGTACGCAGCTGTTTATTATATGCATATTATGTCCTGTTCTCACATTTGTACATATTACATATTGAGTCTTTGTGACTTACAGACATGCAGCTGTGTATTACATACACTGTGGGGTTCTTCAATCCATAGACTGTGTTGCAATGTCTTCATGAATATTTCTTGTGAATTTTACATCTATATTTTGTATAGCTGTATATTAAGCGCATTTTATATTGTTCTTACATCAGAGGACTGCACAGATATTATTACACATAACACCATTCTGCATCATTCTCACATCTGGGCAAACAACATGACTTCTTTTAACCTTTCAAGAATAGCAAAGTTGGGTCCTTAAGCCTAGATTAAAATGATCTCAGTTTCTGGCCGTTTACACAGTCCATATCTGTGACTTATGTTCAATGTACCAATCTAGAAGTTATGGGTTAGTAACTCTTACTGTGGGCATTAGTCGGAAATCCATTGTTAGGGTTTACAGTATGTTCCTTGCAAGGATTTTCCTGTGAGTACAAAGACCTGGCGGAGTATGCGTATAGCAAAGATGAATGTTGGAGTTTTTTTCTAGTGAATGTTATTGTTATGTGTGTAACAAAGCTGAATTCAGAGCAAATATTAATTTGTGCTTATATTTGGGAACGGATAAATGGTAGCAAAAAAAAATGATTACCAGCAAGAGGCATGTGTTGAAGGGTGGCTTGTGTAACCATGAATGGAGTAAGCAGGGTCATGTTTTAAGAAAGGGAAAAAGACAGGAGGTAGACAGGAAGAAGACAGGACCACTTATAAAGTGTGCTGCAAACACTGAATAGACTGGGGTATATGCACTGAATAGTCTGTGATACATAGGATACACACAAGGAAAAAAGGAAAAGTGCAAAAGCTCCCATAGGGAGAAGTGGAAGAAGTCATTGCTAGGGAGCTACATGGGTAGGGTTTCATGGGCTAGGTGACATGTCAGTGAAAAAAAATGATGAACAATATCTTAAGGGGAGAGGTATGTGTGGTTAGTGGATTCTGAAGACAGCATTTGGAGGTATGGGCATCTATTCAAGAAGAATTAAAGCCTAAAAAACCTGGTAATTGTTAGTCACTTGAATCTTACACTACTTCATTATTTCTTAAAATGCTGATTTTCTGTGTGCATGCAGTTTAGTGGGTTGATGTTTGTTTTTATCACATATGCATGCATGTTTTCTGTGTACAGACATCAATGAGTGTTTGGAGGACAGGATTCAATGTGGCACAGACCAGATTTGTTTCAATACACGGGGGTCTTTCACCTGTATTGATGTGCCGTGCCCAACAAACTATGTTCGTGACCCAACTACAAAGTAAGCCTAATGCTTTGATTTTTCTGATGTTGCACATCATTATGTTCCTACAAATTTGTGGAAAAACAATTCATGATTTATAATTTTATATAAGATTCTTATAATTATGCTTTCATATCCATTAATATTGCAGAAGAGATATTTCAAACATCATGGAAAATTCTCTTACATTGTCGGAATGTCTTTGCTAAGCTACATTCTTCCACTGTTGATGATTTTTTTTTTAACTTTGCTTTTCATGTTGGAGTATGGCTCATGACAGCCCCCATCACTCCCTCACACACTAATTATTAACAACTCTTTTCTTTGGCACCAGCTGTAGATAACCATTCAGGGCTTTCAATGGTTACCTACAACAGTCGGGTTGCAGTTTTTGTCAGTAGCTATTGAACATTGAAATTTTGATACACGCCTGTTGTGTCATTCTTGTTTCTAGCCATTTGAAAATGCCAGAACAGTTTAGTTTATCTGATATTTTTTTCCACTTTAACCTTCCAGTATATGTGCTAAGTGTTGTGGAACCAATACCCTCTGTAAGCAAGCAGAAAAACGTCTTTCTAACCTGCAAATATCACTATAAGTATCAACATTTCTATTATGTGTCCTTAAAATCCATTCACTAGTGCCAGTTGCATGTAAAGTATTTGTAAAAACAACATTTAGATGTTTGACATGACTAGGAGGTGGTGGGGGGGGGGATGTTGCTGACAGCAACATTTAGATGTTTGACCAACCACAAGCAAGAAGACACCCCACTTCCCCACCATGATGACCTTTGACTTAGATGATGACAGTTGACTGAGTACAACACCCAGATATAACCTGGGAGAAACAAAAGATCAAAAGATGAAGCTGGTGAAACAGCACTTTTTGCTAGATATGGGAACCAGGCCACCTGTTAGTAGCCAGACTTCCATCAGGTAAAATTTTAGGTAAACAAACTTTGAGAACTGAACTAACTGCACAACTGCATAAACAAATGTCAGACAGTGTGGATATCAGGTGAGCAGCGGGGAATCAGCAACAGGGACAGACAACGCACATCATCCTCACTTTTCCTATGCTTCACATTTATTTCACTAACGTTTTTACAAGCTTATCTGTCCATGTTTATAAATTAACATTCATTACCAAAACTGGGTACATCTTATCCACAAAGTACAGCTTTGCAGGAGAGCGGTTGTCTTTATAAGGAGAAGCCAGCTGCATAAAGCTGACATGTTTTTGCTGTCACAGGTACTGTGTCCTGGAGTGTGTCGATCCCACCATTGTGTGTCCACCTGGTTCTCCATATGCTGATGTCCTGCAGTACCGCACAGTAGCACTACCTGGTGGAATACCTGCACGCCAAGACCTCATCCGTCTGACAGCCTATAACCAGCATGACCAGGTGACGCATAGTTCTTGTTCTCGTGCCGTGTTTAGAAGGCATGTCCTTGACATTCACTGCTTGATCATGGCTGTTAATATGTTGTATATGTCTGAGGTTCAATCACTGCAGTATTGAATATGAATTTTTTTGGGGGTTGGGGGGATTCTTTAGGTTCTACCTGAAACAACCTTCACCATCTTGGAGAACGACCCCAAGTTGACCTTTCATCTTCGACCAGAGGATGGCAAGGGTATAGTGTACACACTGGAGCAGCTGGGGAACAGTCAGACCTACCGCATCATGGTGCGCGCACGCTCCTTTGACAGTGGTCGGCGAAACATCCAGTACCAGACCACCTTCATCATCCACATTGCTGTGTCGGCCTTCCCTTACTAGGCATGTGACAGCTGGATGGTGTGTACATAATGTACAGCCTGCAGTTATCTGTTGATGATGTACAGACAGCCTGCAGCCTTTGTTAATAGACTGTGTGTATGTGTTGTGGTGCATTCAGACAGACCAGGTGGGACCGACTGGACACATGCGTTGTCTTGAAAGCATTTTAATCCAGACTGAGATTGGTATGATCACACAAGCTGTACATAGATTTACACTATGAGCTGAGTAAAATCTTTTGCACAGTGATGACACAGTTTGTGGGTCATCAAAGTGTGGAACACATCCATCATGAGCTATCGTAATGTGGAACACATTAATTGCTGTCTTTGCATGCACACTTGTTGGGGGACAATGGGTCAGTCATCGTCGGAGATGTAATCAGGACCCTGCAAGATAAACACTGTCATCATACCCTGAAATATCTTCATGTTTACTGAGCTAAGCAGCCTAAGTGGCTGTTAAATATATGATTGCTTATTCCTACAAGCTATGTTTGAACTCGTCCAACTCTCTGAATGGCTAACTAGGGCTTCACATTTCTGAATGTTGCAGACAATGACATAACCAATCCTCCCCATTTTTATAGAACATAGCTCCTCCCATCTTCAGAAAAACCCTTGTAACTTTAAGACAAGTCCTGCATGTTTCCTTTGTGGTAATATTTATCTCCTCTACATGATAAAATCCTTTCAAACATGCATATACCTACCCCTTCAATCTTTTCGTCCAGCATACGGAAGAATTCTAGCTGACTGCTGGTGACACTGGAAAACATAGAAAACAATAATACTGCCTAGCTGCACTGTCAGATGTCATTTTGTCTTTTGGACAGACTTTTACATCAGTTTTGATAAAATCTGTCATAAAGTTAATTCACTTGTGACTTAACATTAAGAATTGAAATATTTGTCATCTTTTACTGGCAGGAAATTTACAGCTAGAGATGTGTATAGGAGGCCTATTGTGTAGATGGCATGACCTAATAGCAGGAGACTACAGATAAAAGAGTCTGGTATGAAACTTACTGTACAGGCTTGGCGTTGCTAGGTGCAGAGGCTGCCCTGTCCTTGTGTGCAGTTTTGTCTGGCACTGAGATCTGAAACAGATGCTATTGTTTTAAGCCATATATTGGGAGTAAGAGGCTGCTAACACTTGGCTCTGCTTTCAATGTGACATATTTTGAAAGATGGTGATGATCTGTTTACTGACAAGTCAGCAGGCCCTTACTATTGATGAGCAATAAATCAAATCTGTCCTGGCTTCAGCTCTTGTCTTCGGGCACGCTCTTCTTTTTTCTACACATGGCATCTGTTTACAGGGCTAGCTGCCTTGGCATGATATAGCCTTAGCTGGCTCGGTGTAAAAAAACCAACTGCCCCTTCCCCTGTGTACCTTATACATCCTCATCCCCCATCTTCCTTCCTAATCCTAATACATCTCCCAATATGTGATATCTCCTTACTGGTGGAGATCTTGCTCACCCACTATCCTGACACATCATGTAAGCTGACACAAAGCAAAGAACATTGCCAGCTGTAAAATACACTTAGTCTCGTGGCAGTAACCTGGCACCCTGATTGATGACTACCCATTAAATAGTAATCTACTCCTATGCACCGGTGTCAGTTAACAGTAATCTCCCAGCATGCACTGTGTCAGTTCAAAGACCTCTTCTCCACCCTGGTTGCCAACTAACAAGTTTCCCTTATGCTGCAGATGCAGCATTGGTGCTCAAAACAGACCAGCATATGAAAACGAATTATGTTGAGAAACCCCTTAGTGTACTTTGCTGTACATTTTGAAATAAAGAACATTTTAAGAAATTATCAGAGCACATTTTTTGTGCAGCATACAGTTCATTCAAACGCCGTCTAAAAAATAGTAGCAATGGAAAGTTGTTCTTGTTATTTTGGCAACTTGGCCACCAACATGGCAGTACAATTCACACTAATCAGCGTGGCAGAACGATCAATCCAAGTAACAAACATCATTTTCCTGCTTATGGCCGCAGTGCTATCAAGTGTCCATACTTGAAGGCTAGTTGCTTTGTCCTCTATCAGAGTATGAATACCTACAGTCACATTAAGGGAGTCGATAGTGGTCAGAGCTGCTCGTATCTGAACTGAGGCGTCTAGTTCAATACTCGTATGCCACAGTTCACTTCCCCTTGTCAACCCAGGTGTCGGCAATGAGTACGGAACTCAAAGTGGGTTAGGGAAGGTAAGGCAGCGAGGGAGAGGAGATGGTCCCCGCCCGAGAAAAGTGAGGTCTCTAACATCTTACCCCACAACGACCTGAAAGAGGTCACAGGACGACCTTTACCCTTTTTTTAAGCTTACATGTGCTCTGGGTTTCCAGGTATTAAAATGTCTTACCTCTTGTGCAGTAGGGCGGTGGTGGGCGCCATTAATGAGGGAACCGTTGACACTGGAGGTTGTGGTGGTGCTAGTGATGATGTTGGTGCTAGTAGTGACGGCAGCGGCGGCGGCGGCGGCGGCTGCCTGCTGGGAGGTGCGAGTGGATGCAGGGACCGAAGACCTGTACACCGCCATGACAGTCTCCGAGGCTTCCACCGCCTCCTCCAACTGCCACTCACGCCGGGCTCCAGCCTCCTCGGGCTTGGCTCGGCCTCCCTGCTGCTTGGCTCCACCTCCTTGTTGCTTGCTGCCTCCACCCTTTTGTACCGACTCGCCTTTAGCTCCCCCCGTTTTGCCATTAGTCGTTTTTGTGGGCGTGGCTGTAGATTCATGTTTGACAGCTTTCAGGAATAAAGAGAATGTGAAAAAAAGGTGAAGCCGACAAAAGTGTTTACATTAACCTTCAAAGCCACAAACAATGCAACACAAAGCATTCATTCTGACAGCAACAAAGAACGTGGCATTCGTTTATTCATTCTGACTGCCTGAACAGAACATGGCATTCATTCTGATAGCCGCAGAGAAAAGGACATTAATTTTGACAGATATCCAGAAGTAATTATTGCCATCTGTCTGGAGGTGTCTGTCTTGATATGGTTGAGCACAGTGTTATCTCCCTTCGTTACTAGTCACCCAGCCACTCATACATCTCCATCGCACTTCCTGCAAGTGAACCTCATCGTGTTGATTAGTCGGGCGAGAAAACAGCACGAGGCGGCAAAAGGCAAGAGAACACCCACCTGCTTTTGAGTTATTTTTGTCAGACAACTTTTGGCGCTTGCCTCCCCTACGATTCTCTTTGTTGTCCCCCTTGAAAGCCAGGGTGTCGGCGGTGAGGGTGGGTGAGCTGTGTCGACTGCGACCACAACCCATGCTGCGCCCCCGCAGCACATTAGGGCCGCACCATCCCCCGCCCCGGGCTACGCTGCTGCTGCTGCTGCTGGGACGAGTGCCAACGCGCTTGCTGACGTCACCGTCGTCACAATGACCGTCAACGACTACAGGTGGTTTGAAGTCGTCAGCGCCGTGACACAGTCATGGCCCTTCAGCTGGGGCTGTCTCCCCGCTACATGAAGACAATGCCGCCAGACACGGAGACTGGGTGATTTCCGAGTGTCCCGGTGCTGCAGTGCCAGCCCTTGATCAGCAAAGGGTGAGCATCACCTCATCGCCATGCCCTGGAACCTTCTTGTTCTTTTTCTTCCGTAAGTTGAGGTCTGTCCTTGTCTGCAAAATGAAAATCGTCGTCAAAACGGATATCGAGAGCTAGTCGTTAACTGACACATGTTAAGCCTCCACCGCCCAACACGCCACCTCCCTCAGTGAAAAAGCACTGCAACCATACAAACCAACCCATTTTAACTCTCAAAGAATGTAGTCCCCAGCAACAATCAGGCAAAGATTTCACCACTGAAAGGTGCATCAACAACTACCATTACCTTCTCCCCTCCTCGTCAACAAAACTCATCACGTGCAACCTGAAGCCTCCCCATGCGTTCTCCATTCCCTCTCTCAGAGTTCAAAACCATGGACTACTCGTAGAGAATAGTCTTTCATCTCAGTTAAAGGAAACGAGCTACACTCAGCACAGCAACACACTTCATCGACACATCACATGGACGTGCTTGAAATGTTCATCGATAGGTCATCAAAGATGTGTTCGAAATGCTCATCGGTGTCACAATACCTCGTTCGATGTGTTCATCGATGTGTCACAAGAACTTGCGCGAGTTCTATAACTTCTATATTTAGTGTAATACAATACTGAAAGCCAGCTGAGAGCTTGACAATTTTAAGGAAAAATTTATTTTGGTGCACAACCACAGTAATGCACACATGCGTACTAAACGCGGAAATTATTATAAATACATAAATAATAATAAATGAAAGATTTGTATATGTGGGACCATAAGTGTGGGGATCGAGTTGAATATTTTCTTTCTGTTCATTTTACAATCACAGAATGCATTCTATTTCCACACAATTCACAACTCTCGCTTTGCATCCATTGAGTAACCAAAAGAAAACTTGGACAAATTACAAGACTTGAGCAGCTCAAAGAATATTAACACCATTTTCAACATTTTCCTAATGAATTCCAGAAATAACCAGAGGGTCGTGAAACGCAACCCTTCCATACCGACCAGCAACGGATACAAGAAGAGCCGGACATATGTAGGTGTTCTCTGGAACAGTCTTCCTCTACACCCACAACAAACGGAATCCACTCTAAACCACTTCAGAGAAGAACATCTACAATATCTACAGCATCTGTAGAAAAATAGCGATAGCAAGCCTTTAATCGTTTGCTGAGGCCTCCTACCAATGTATGCACCCATTCCAAACAGTGGAAACAACGAGCATGTACCACATGTTACTCACTCATTAGACAAAATAATCCCTGTGGAATCAGGCATCAGCACCCATCGTTGTATTTCTACTTTTCCGTTTTGTTATTTTGTAAGATAAAACTGTCCGAGGGCCATTCAGGGCAGCTCGGTAGAAAAGCACAAAAACATAGAAAAGAGGTTCGTGTGTGCCAAACAGACAGGCATTCATGTTTGAATTCACAAGCGGCACGGGCGACACAGCGAAGGACAGACAGCCTCAGTCCGTTGGTGCTGAACGCAGGTGACACAA
The DNA here is from genome assembly GCA_004794325.1 of Pomacea maculata. Lineage (NCBI taxonomy): Eukaryota > Metazoa > Mollusca > Gastropoda > Architaenioglossa > Ampullariidae > Pomacea > Pomacea maculata. Next base: position 77,209 of record SRHC01001560.1, on the reverse strand, counting down.
TCAGCCACCTGTGTACCTCCCTCTCTCTGCAATCAGCTCAACAAGCTGCCCGTGTCCTGTAGCAATGTATAGTGTTTCCCTTCCTTTCACTTACATGGACAGCTCAATGTAAACAAGCGTCACTTTTGCTCATTCTATTACCCTCGTAACTAGACAATTGTCATTTGTCTCTCAGTCCTGACTCGGTGACCTTTGACATGTCCTTCCTGTCTCCATGTGTCCGTCCCGACTTCAGTCTCCCAGTTAATCCTATTTTTCCTGTCAGTCTCTGTCAGTGCTGTCTGCATGTCATGTCCTTTCTGTCTGTCTACTAACTGCTTGTCAGTCCGGTCTGAATGTCCTTCCTGTCACGTGTTGGCCTGTCTGTCCTGTCTGCATGCCGTTGCTCTGTCACGTGTTGGTGTGTCAGTCCTGTATTTTTTCCAGTCTAGTGTCGGTCCTGTCTGTCCGTTGTGCATGCTACGCCTGTGTGTAGAGCTCATTGCTGGATGGAGCTGAGAAACCAACAGCAAGTCACGAGCGGTGGAGGGAGGGGCTAATCACACCAACCCGTCCACCCTCGCTGTTGTTGCTATGACAACTGCACCCTTCACATCCGAAGAAAAATTGCTGATTTCATATTTAGTGCAGAACTGTGCCAGTGTACGGGCCGGGAGCCTCACCGCACTAAAAGGAGGAGAGAATGTGCGTGTGTGTGTGTGCTTGTCTTCAGACACCACGGTTAGAATGATGAAGTAGGAGAAGGGGATGTGGGGGTGTGGGGGGGAGAGGAGGAGAAGAAAGGCCAGGGTTACCCGATGAGACTCGGCAGGGGAGTTAACGCTCCTTCAATTCAAAAAAGGTTGCGGCTTGTCTGCGGAGTTGATGGCCTGCTGCAGCCTGCAAGTCTGCTGCCCCTATCTTTGCCATCTTCCCTCTCGTGTCCCGGGCACAGCCGCGGCTCAAAATAGCTCGCAGCCAGGTCGCCGCGTGTCCTTTGCCACAAAGACGGTTTCTTGGAGGCTTATGCTTACAGCATAACACACCCACAGGCTTTGTACTAGCAGTTATCCACCCTATAAATATATCCTGAGGTTAGTGCTTACAGCAATCATCCCTACACACCCACAGGCTGTATATTACCAGTTATAACAGGCTAGTGTAGTGTCTTATTCCAAGCTCTATACAGTACAGTCTATAAATAGTACTTTATTACAGGCCAGTGCACTATGTTATTGCAGACTACATATAGTACAGACATACTATGTATAGTACAGACTATGTATAGTACAGACAGACTATCTATAGTACAGACAATGTATAGTACAGAACGACTATGTATAGTACAGACAGACTATCTATAGGACAGACATACTATGTATAGTACAGACAGACTATCTATAGGACAGACATACTATGTATAGTACAGAACGACTATGTATAGTACAGACAATGTATAGTACAGACAATCTATAGGACAGACATACTATGTACAGTACAGACAGACTATTTATAGTACAGACATAATATGTATAGTACAGACTATTTATAGTAAGACAGACTATATATAGTACAGACAGACTGTATAGTACAGACTATATATAGTACAGACAGACTATGTATAGGACAGACTATTTATAGTACAGACAGACTATGTATAGTACAGAACGACTATGTATAGTACAGACAGACTATCTATAGGACAGACATACTATGTATAGTACAGACAATCTATAGTACAGACAATGTATAGTACAGACATACTATGTATAGTACAGACTACATGTAGTACAGACTATGTATAGTACAGACAGACTGTATAGTACAGACTATCTATAGTACAGACTATTATAGTACAGACAGACTATGTATAGTACAAACAGACTGTATAGTACAGACTATCTATAGTACAGACTATTATAGTACAGACTATGTATAGAACGTAAAGACTATGTATAGTACAGACAGACTATGTATAGTACAGACTACATGTAGTACAGACTATGTATAGTACAGACTATTATAGTACAGACAGACTATGTATAATACAGACTATCTATAGTACAGACTATGTATAGTACAGACTGCATGTAGTACAGACTATTATAGTACAGACTATCTATAGTACAGACTATGTATAGTACAGACAGACTATGTATAGTACAGACTACATGTAGTACAGACTATGTATAGTACAGACAATCTATAGGACAGACATACTATGTACAGTACAGACAGACTATTTATAGTACAGACATAATATGTATAGTACAGACTATTTATAGTACAGACAGACTATATATAGTACAGACAGACTGTATAGTACAGACTATATATAGTACAGACAGACTATGTATAGGACAAACTATTTATAGTACAGACAGACTATGTATAGTACAGAACGACTATGTATAGTACAGACAGACTATGTATAGTACAGACTACATGTAGTACAGAATATGTATAGTACAGACAGACTGTGTATAGTACAGACTATCTATAGTACAGACTATGTATAGTCGGGGCTGTAGTTGTCCCTCCACCAATCGTGTCTACGCTCCCTGAAGATGCGGGCCAAACGGTAACGACAGCAGCGGAAGTGGCTGGAGGTGTGCTGATGCTGGTGTCGTCTCCAGTTCCCGAGAATGAGGGAAAGTGGAAATGAGACGAAAAGCCTGCCTGACAAAAAGTCTGCTGTCCACCCACCCCAGCGCGACACCCTGCACTCTCTGGATCCACGCACTGTGGGATTGTTACCGGCTCAACACAACGACCGATTACTCTACTGTCATGTCACGTACAATGGTTGTCAATGGCAACGGTACCGACAGACGGATTCCCATTAGTCTGCTGATGCCCGGGGTGCTTCCCACCTACTATAAATAGCCGCGCTTTATCCGATTGATTGTCTCTGCCAAAGCCGGAGATAGCTGGCGAAGCTGAAGGGAGGCTGCTGGCCTGCAAGCCTTAGCTCAAGGGAGGTTTGAACCCTCTACACGCGACCGTGTCGGGAGGGCACTCGACATGGCCAGTCCAAGGAAGCTAGGGACCATGGTGCACCGTCGCACAGTTTGACCTTCCTGCACTCACATCATTGTCAACGGCGAGGACAAACTAAATGGTGAATAAAGGGCGGGGGTGGTGACTAAGTAGCACGCTAAGATATAGCTAAAGATGAAGGTAAGATATAGCTAAAGATATAGCTAAAGATGCAGGCTAAGATAAGATATAGCAACACGTGACATCGTCAGTGACGCCACTGGATGTCGTCGCCAGTTACCTCGGGATGAGGCTCACAGGACCAAGCCGGCCCCTCAAGGGCGCGCCACAGCACTGCTCCAGTTCTCTCCCTCTTTCCCAGGAGGCGCTGCAATTACCAGCGCCATTATCGCCCCTTACCCCCAATACCAGCGCCTCCTGTGAGGAGTGATCGAGGAGCGATGGGTCTTGTTGCCATGGCGATCGATCTCGCACTATGAGCCTTCGTTTACTTTTCTGCCAGAACCCGCACCGCACCGCACCCTGCTCTCCCCGTCACAGTCCCCTCCCACACAGCCAGGCCGGCCTCACCACGCTAGCGCCGCCTGCACGTAGCGCTCGATGACGACATACACACCTGTGTGCGTCACACACACACCAACATCTACTAGCATACATGAATACGCACACACAAACCGAGCGGCCACGCCATATACCTGCTTCATAACCAAGGATCCAATCCACGTTATCTCTGCACGCCATGTTGAGAGTAGACTACAGACAGGAAGACGCCATGTTGGGAGTAGACTACAGACAGGAAGACGCCATGTTGGGAGTAGACTACAGACAGGAAGACGCCATGTTGGGAGTAGACTACAGACAGGAAGACGCCATGTTGAGAGTAGACTACAGACAGGAAGACGCCATGTTGGGAGTAGACTACAGACAGGAAGACGCCATGTTGGCAGTAGACTACAGACAGGAAGACGCCATGTTGAGAGTAGACCACAGACAGGAAGACGCCATGTTGAGAGTAGACTACAGACAGGAAGACGCCATGTTGAGAGTAGACTACAGACAGGAAGACGCCATGTTGGGACTACAGACAGGAAGACGCCATGTTGGCAGTAGATTACAGACAGGAAGACGCCATGTTGGGAGTAGACTACAGACAGGAAGACGCCATGTTGGCAGTAGACTACAGACAGGAAGACGCCATGTTGGGAGTAGACTACAGACAGGAAGACGCCATGTTGGGAGTAGACTACAGACAGGAAGACGCCATGTTGGCAGTAGACTACAGACAGGAAGACGCCATGTAGTTAGGTTGCATGCTGGACACGCCATGTTGTAAGCAGGTTACCGGCTGAACGTGAATAGCCGCGCTATCACCTGTGATGCGGGACCTAGCGACCTCTAGCGGATGCGCGCTAACGGGACGGGAACAGCACGTGTCCCTGCACGTGCACCGTGAATGTGACGTCAGCAGAGTGACCGGTAAGTGTAGTCTCACAGGAATGCAGTCACCCTCTGGATGAAGTCTCCTCAACCACTTCTACTCTCAACCATCCACTCTCCGCACTTCTGTCACGTGGTCAACTGTCTGATGACGTTAAATCCCAGTTTGACGTGATAAACTAACCCGTGACGTTTAGGTGACGTCATGAAGCGTCACTGGCTCTCCCCCTCTCCATTAGTGTGATCTCTCGTCTGTCCACACTCCCATCTGGGGTCCTCCGACTCTGCCATTCTCTCCATCCCTCCATCAAAGACAGTCACGTGGACAACGTGTGTTCTCCTGTGCTTCTAGACATGTCTAACTTGAACTTTCACCTTTCACCTGTGTACTCTTTAACCTGCGGCTCAGCGGCTGATCGAGTGTGTTTGCTATCATCGCAGGTTATTGTTAGTGTCGTCAGCCTCATTTATTATCGCTGGCCATCGCACAGTGCCATCTGCCTGGGTTGCGATAACAGCTCCGTAGTTTTACCGGACATCAGATCTGACGTTTCCATGTGACCCTAATGTCACTGTCGAGGGCTGACTATAGGTGTCAGTGCTGATTGTTGTTTTACGTGTCAGCGACTAAGGTCATATCACGGCCACAGTGTAGATGTCGATGGCTGATGTAGATGTCAATAACCTGAGTGAAAAAAAAGTAGACAGGTCGACACCTCGTGCACGTGTAGACAAAGAGACGCCAAGACAAGCCTCAGTGTCCTTGTGGTGACGTAGTGACCTAGTGTAGACACTCCTGTAGTTGTAGTCGCCTCGTGTCATATTTTCTCAAGAACAAGTAGCTCTTCACCTTTATGAAACTCTTCGTCTGTTCATGTTGAGCAGCTATGACGCTGGGCACGTGGTTGACGATAAGCAGCTGCGACGTTTGTTGTTGTTGTTGTTGTTGTTGTTGTTGTTGTAATTTCTTAGGTTGCACGTGTCCACGTTGGGGCCGCCAGACCAGTGGATGTACAGCCTGGATGTAGCGGGTGGTGGGAGGTCGCCCCCACACGCGTGCTGCACAAAGTCTACTACGAACAAGAGGAGTATGTCAACAACTGCCGCCTGTGGCCGACTTATTTGTCGCCATGTCACAAAGTGGGTTAACAGTCGTGACTCAAGGCAGGCGTATAGCCATGTCAAGATTTAAAACGAGGTCAGACGGGGGATACAAGACCCACCCGTCCTAACCACCATTTCTGACAGATTACCCAACAAACAGTTCTCGCACAACTCTCGACATGACACACCTGACAGGTGACGTATGTCCAGCAGCAACACGACGTGTACACATCACTTTATGTAGACACCTGTAGGCAGCCTCCTGTCATATCCTCACTCGACATCATCAGAGACGACGAGTTTTTGATGTTCTGTAGCTACGGCAGGTTGTCGCTGTAAAAACATGTCGTCGTCAGGGACCACAACTCTTGTTTGAGAGAAAGACCATCACCAGCGACCGGTGCGCCGTCACAAGCGACTTTCACTACGTCCAACGACAACCCCGACATCCCCACGACGGAAATCGAAAATACTGAACAATGCGAACATAACATCACACACAAGACTTCTACAGGGACAGACAGGTGGACACTGAGTGACTTCTGCTCACGAAAGGAAGTTACGGGAAAAAGGAATCCATCTTTCGACATCACATAAAGTAATCAGTACACCTACGTCTTCACACCTAGCCTAGCATACACACGTGTCCACACCTGACATACACCTGACATACACACGTGTCCACACCTGACATACACACGTGCCCACACCTGACATACACACGTCTCCATACCTGACATACACACGTGCCCACACCTGACATACACACGTGTCCACACCTGACATACACACGTGCCCACACCTGACATACACACGTGTCCACACCTGACATACACACGTGTCCACACCTGACACACACACCTGGCATACACACGTGTCCACACCTGACATACACACGTGTCCACACCTGACATACACACGTGTCCACACCTGACACACACACCTGACGTACACACGTGTCCACACCTGACATACACACGTGTCCACACCTGACGTACACACGTGTCCACACCTGACATTAAGTGCGGCTTGAGGTGCTCGGGTAAAGAATGGACACAATCACAGTGTGAAGACAGTGACCTGGGCTGTGAAATGAAGTCAGTGGCCGCCACAGGATGCGAGATGCCAGGCTCCAGGTAAAACCTAATAAGCCTCGGCTGGAGGTTGAGGGGTGGGGTGGGTAGGAGAGAGCACTGCTTAACAAGGGGAGAGAAATCGGAGGAAATCATGGCGTCCACCGCAAAACGTATAGTGTGTGTGTGTGTGTGCGTGTGTCGGTGTGCACATGTGTCTGTGTGTCTGTGTTGCTCTGGCCTCCACACCAGTCGATGTACATCCACTTACCCCGGGGATTGCATTCATTGATTTTTAGTTTATCACCGAAAGTCTCTGCCTCCAGCAGCAGGCGATGTATTTCACAAATGATCGATCAGTGGTTTGTCTGGTGTGTCTGATAAGGTCACAGGTCACAGGTCACAATTTGGCAGCTTATGGGTAGGGTAGGTAGGGTAGGATATTGTATGGCTAGCTAGTCATCATTGTGGATACATACACAGCCAGCTAGCTGGCAGCTAGAGGACGCTTAAACCATGACTAGCTAGTGTAGCTCAGAGCCGTAGTCTGGCTACACAGCGGGCTAGACCATGCTACAGTGTGACTACATCACGGAACTGTAGCCAGTGTGAACACATCGCATGTGAACACCATGAACAGACCCACTTGTCATCGTCATCTAGTGTCAGCAGACGACACATTCATGTCTGGCACATCGCGACACATAACATAGCGAACTCCAGAGTCATTCAGTGTGTGATTACAAGGCTACCTGCTGACCTCTAGTCTACTGAGTGATTACAAGGCTACTAGGTCACTAGAGGACCCGTAGTCGGTGTCTAATGACAAGGCAGCCATTATCCCACCAGCAAGTCACCATAAATGCGATGTCTGATGTGGAGGCCGTCGTCACTGCGGAAGGAAGACAAATCAAATGAGTGCCACCAGTCGCCGACTCTACACAATGTCCCTGACACAGGGCTGACACAAGGCTGACACAAGACTGACACAAGGCTGACACAAGACTGACACAAGGCTGACACAGGACTGACAGTGCCTCAGCCATGGCGCCCACACCCTCAGGGGTCCAGTCAGTGGAGTAAGATGAGGCATTACCTGCGGTCATGAGCCCCAATAAGGAGGAGGAGACTGGGGACAGCCGGCGGTAGGGCCACTGATTTCCACTGAGCAGCTGGGCCAGAGGATGGAGGAGGCGAGGTCACATGACCACACCACCATTCCCAGCATCCACTGGGACACCAGCTGGGTGACAACACCACTTCCGGCTCACGGCCAGACGCTTGCCCAAGACAAGGTGCGTACTCGTGGTTGCCATACGGTGTTTGTACAAATACAAACAACTTGTACAACCATGGCAGCACGATGTAAGCACAAGGAAGAAAGTCGGATTTCCTCTTCTACTTTCATCCATCTCTCTCTCACTCACATTCTCTCTCTAGAAGGCATTCTCTCATGTCCACCCTACTCCAAGGACGGTAAGTCTGTTGTAAATACAATGAAACGTGTTCCCCGAGTGTTGAGGCGAGATGCGAGTGGAGCGAGGCTGGGTGGGATGGTCGCAGTCACATGGTTCGGGCCACCCGCCATGATAGCTGGCATCACAGAGCCGGCTGCCGGGGGAAGTCATGGCTGACACACGCGCAGCTTCTGCAAACAATGAACGGTTAGGGGTGTGCGGGGTAAAGATTTGTCTCACAGCTGTCTCTAGGATACCATGTCTAGGTCGTGATGCCTCCACACTGCGCCCTTCCCTCCACAGACATGGCTGGGGACCAGCCACTCAACCGTCCTTTGAGGATGAGGAGAACTGAACTGACACCTATCGGACTGTGCAGAATGAAGCATGCATGTCACCTTTCTTCTCTGCCTGGATGATGATGGCGATGATGATGATGTAAACAGTAAAACTGTATCAGGTGCCTAAACCTAAGGATCAAGGCGCACTTCCGGTCAAAGTTCACCAGCTGTCAGCAATGTTACTAAACACACTCATATCTTTAGGTCAAAGTTCACTGAGGCACAAAAGCATATGAAGAACGCACGCGGATTCGTGTTCATCGTGAAATATAGAAACAACAATATTGCTTCCGTTTGTTTATAAACAATATCCCAAATTAACAACAAAATCACTAAACAAAAGAGAGAACAATATAGATCATCATGAATATTTTTGTCTAAGCCCCTAAATATACGCGTTCCTACTTTGGTCGTGTCTGCCTTAGAACTAGAAGGTTCTACCTGTGAAGGAACTTTTCGCAAGACTGCAAATCTTCAAAGGAAGTGGACATTGTTTATACTTGTTGCTGATGTTGGGCCACAACCGCCTGTGTCTGACCACCAAGTGGTGGATACAGTGTTCTCCACCTTTTGCCCTCCAGAAACAAAAGGCCTGAGGTACCCCCTTGACACCTGGGTCCTCCCGGTGGTGGTGAAGCGAACTGCAGTTTCAACATGCACGGTGGCGACACTTCGCGGGATTTTGAGATGACAGTGAAAGTGAAAGTGAAAGGACTCCAAGGAAACACTCCAAGATGAGTGCAATCATCTTGTTACACTTTTGGTTTGTAAAGTTTCTGTCAGCATATGTCATCTACATAATTAAAAACACTCAAACATTAATTTTCTGCACTTTGTTCCTACAATAATGACCCTGCATAGCTTAGTACAGCAGATGTACAGTGAAAACATTTCAAGAAAACCCTTATTCACCTGCGTTTGCTGATGAGAGAATGCGACTGTAGTGTTTGGTCCGCTCAACGACTACCCAGCAGTGGTCTTGTGGAGGAACTGACCACAAAGTTTGTTAAAGTTTGAACATCAGGGAGCAAGGTACGATAATACTTGCAGTCGCTGTTGTGTTGTAATCACGGAACATGGAAATAAAACCGTTTAACTTCTTAGAGTTCTTTCTTATGATTGTAATTTGTATTTTTCTGTAATTTTATAGAACGCTTACTTCTTCTGTTAATTAGCAATTATCCTCAGCATGGTATTTCACAGTTTTTCTTTTCCCGCGATTACTTATGAAGGTTATAGACCTACACCTAGTCTTCAGACCTACCGTGAAGCTTGTGACGGCACGTGCAGTGCTCGCTGGGAGTGGAGCACGTGACGCCCAGTGTCACCCAGGGGGAAGTGTGGGGTGACCGAGGTGTACCCAGGCTGAGGGAAGGGAGGTTGTGGTCAGCAGGTGACTGTGACTGAAATCCCCACCACCTGCACTTCCACACCCACTGGCTGACAAAGCTGCTGGCAGTGCTCCACACTGTCCTATGTACCCGCCATACACACCGGGACACCCGCCGCTGGTGTCAGCTGTGACGGTTGCTGTCCTAATGCTAATGCTATGCTAATGCTGTGCTAAAGGCGGGTCCGACATGGCCCCACCCCCCACTAGGGTCGTTCACTCGCACTGAACATCAGTCCATGTATGTACAGTGAACATCTCTAGGTACCCTGGGTACGAGTGGCAGGCCACCCTCACGTCCACTGGTTATTGCAAGACACTGCAGTGCGTATGTGGAGCTGCCCCGGCTTCGTCACCTGCCAGGTAAGTTTCGCCAACAACCATCGCTAGCCTATCAGTTCACCTGCAAAGATAGCAGATCGGGTTGCCAGTGCACACTGCCAGCAGATCAAGTCACCTGTAAATCGGGGTTCAAAGAGCCAGAGCGACAAAGGCCGAAGGTCAGCGAAGCGTGACCCAGCGAGACTTCAGTGCCAGGTAACTGGTACCGCCGCCTGAGTCTTGTGATGACTGGCCTCACCTGCGCACCTTAGACCAGGTGTGTCGCAACAGCAGCGACAGTGAAAGTCAGCCTTTAACAAAAACCACATAACATCAACATTTACTGTGCAGATGGAGCGCTGTGCCATGTGTATGAACAGCACTGTGACACCGGCAGTGTGTGAGCACTGACAGCACTGACAGCACTCCTCTGACACTGCCATACACGTCTACATTATGTCACTGTTAACAAATCTTTCACTGCTCTTCTTTGATTCTTAAGTCTTGAAGGGAAGAGTAGGTGTCGGGTTACACAGGTGTGTCGAGAGTTTAAGTCACTGAGGTGTGACCATTGTACGTAACCTTGACCTGCACAATTAGGTTAACGAGGGCGGCAAGAGGTCTCATCACTGTCACCCACGTGTCCACTCCCCCTCAAAAGCCGAGGTTTCCGTTTTGTCGAGAAAATGCATGAAAATCGTAGCACACCCCCTTTGTAAGATGTGGTCAGGTGAGCCTCAGTGTCGTCAAGGCCGGGTTTTGTAGAACACGTTGCTTTAATCACTGATTAGTACACCACTACACCGTGACACGTGACACTTTATCGTTATTACTACATCGTCTACATCGCCACCTTATAGTATCTCGTCCAAGTCATCGTCCTCATCGTCGTGTGTCCCATAGCAACGTGACAGTTACAAGCACCATGGCCTGCCTGCCGCCCCCGCCACTAGCAGACAAGGCAGTGCAGCATCAGAATGGGGGGGGGGGACTGTCGGACAGTCCTGCAGGAAGCTGATCAACACTCATCAAATGGTGTTTGTGCAATGTTGAACACAGCTCATGAAACATTGATAGACATTTACAAGTATAACTCTCCCATGTTGGGAACAAACAAGTCTCGGCACCTTGGATTTGAACCCTTGCACTCCGAACACTAGCTGCTCTCTTTTCCACACTTAATCAGTAAACTGTAAACAGCTCGTGCCCGCGCCATCATGTCCACCCACAACAACTGGTCACACTTCAAGATTCCACATTCTTTCTTCTGTCAGCCACTAAAGGGCACTGAGATATTAAAACTCTATCCATACATATTCACGCACATTCCTATCTTTATAAATAGTCTCTACTGTTCACCTGCACTCACTGCTTACTTTAATAACAGCTAATAACAAACAAACAAACAAAAGGAACAGAGAGACAGAGATTACCATGAGTGTGTGTATTGAGGTGTGAGTGTATGTTGTGAGTGTACGTGTGTAAATAATGCTTACATACATGTGTGTATCTACCTGTCAAGAATAAATGTGGGTGGATGGGGTGTGTGTACCAGAGGAAAGATTGAGTGGATTGATGCTGCTCAGAAATAGTCAGAAATATAGCCACACAGAAATGCTACTTTGTAACCTAGGGTAATGCTACAGCTGTTACATACTGCCGCAGACTGACATCATCCAGTCAACTCATACTGCCGCAGACTGACATCATCCAGTCACATCATACTGCCACAGACTGACATCATGCAGTCACATCATACTGCCGCAGACTGACATCATCCAGTCACATCATACTGCCACAGACTGACATCATCCA
>SRHC01001560.1:23302-57786 GCA_004794325.1 Pomacea maculata | reverse complement strand
TACACAGTACACAGTATGTACATATATGTAATGTACTCTACACTGTATACAGTATGTCAGAATGTAGTGTACACAGTACACAGTATGTACATATATGTAATGTACTCTACACTGTCTACAGTATGTCAGAATGTAGTGTACACAGTACACAGTATGTACATATATGTAATGTACTCTACACTGTCTACTGTACCTCATACTGTACTCTACACAGTACACAGTATGTACATATATGTAATGTACTCTACACTGTCTAGTGTACCTCATACTGTACTCTACACAATATACAGTATGTCAGAATGTACTTAAATGATGCATGACATCGGAGACTGTTACTGTAATGTAACAGCAAAACAGGTAATGTCACAACCGATCAGGAAATGATACAGTCGACTAGGAATGTAACCCAACAAACCAGGCAGCAGACTGACAATGTAATGTAACACCAGGCAGCAGACTGACAATGTAATGTAACACAAGCCACTGTAGCAGCAAGTCCTGTTGTCAGTCTCCATGCCAGTTCTTTGCTCTTCTCTGTAACACGAGGCTGTGGGGCTACTCAGCAGGTGTCTGGGTAACCCTCACCCTAACACGAAGCTAACGACAGCAAAATGTCACGAACTTGGCAATGAAGACAGCAAGTAGTGTAACACATTTCTGTGACACATTATTGTGACACATTATTGTAACACATTGCTGCGACCCATTACTGTAACACATTATTGTAAGACATTGCTGTGGCGCGTTATTGTAACACATTACTGTAACACGCTGCTGACACATTACTGTAACACATTACTGTGACACATTATTGTAAGACATTGCTGTAACACATTACTGTAACAGCTGACAGCGTAGGACGCCAGCATTCCTCACGTAGCGCCAACAGTCACAGGTCACCGTGACCGACCTGCCGTCCGACAACAACAACAACGCAGCAGACACAGACTTGGCCAACAACAGCGACACACCGCACACCACCACAGCGCGGCACCAGCACCACCAGCGCCCAATAGCTGACAGCCAGCCACTGGTCCTGATGTCAGACACCGCACCATCGGATGGCTGAGCTCTCTCGGGTAGAAACTTACACCCGCTTCCTAATGGCGCCGGACATCATTCCGGGTGGACTGCTTCCGTAAACATCAGCAGCTAGCATCGCTCACACACACACACAAACATGTACCCGACTGACGAACACTACAGACATTCCCCTCCTTCTCTCTCACACTTTTTTTCCTCTCCCGTGACACGCGCACGCACGCACACAAGCACAAGCACACACGCAAGCACACACACAAACACACTATCAAGACAACAAGTACACGTCTGGGGTGAGATGAGGTACGTACCCACACCACACGGGCTGTTGTAGCTGCAGCAGCAATGTGCCTGCAGTGGGCCGTAGCCGCACCATCAACAGCAGGCCGGCCGCACAGCACTGCTCTGCTTGACGACTGCTGTAACCCTCCCCGCCCTCCCCGCCCCACGCACCCCCGTGCTGCACGCTGGCTGCAGTCGCTCCTCCCGCCTCACCGCCGCACAGCACTGCTGCCTCACACCTACACCAAGGCTACCCCCAGCAGCAGCAGCAGCTACCACCCGCACCAACACCAACAGCAGCGACTGATGACGACATGCACGTCTAGTGGCGGGGACGACGCGTGACGTGCGGGTGTTGCAGACGACAAGTGACGTACAGCGAGTTCCTCTTTGCCTCCCCCACACACAGCACTAGGCATTGCGTCACTACCTGCACACCACGCGCGGGAGGGGGGCCTACGGCAGGCTTGCGGGGAAGACAATTGCGGGGATGAGAGTGGGGTGGGGGAGGAGTGGGAGGCAAGAGGGGGGAGATGTAAGGTCAAGGACGCGCCAGGCACCAGAACCGGACAGACGGAGGAGAGGTGGAGCGGATAAGTCGGAGGACAAGGGTGAAGAGCTTCTGTCGACTGTTAGCGAGGAGTGACCGAACCACACACGCCAGCATCAGCTGCTGCAGCAGCAACAAGACCGTCCGCTGCAAAACCCAGCCACGTGCAGCACCGCCAGCCTGCCACTACAAGCAGCAGCAGCTGCGCAGCAGGCGCAGTGACGTCACGACTATTTACGCACGCTACGACCACCTCCCACCCGCACCTGTTCTCCCCTCCCGCCTCCACCCACACCCTCATTATTCCATCGATCGCGGTAGCTATGGCAACGCCAGACACTTGGTTCGCTAAGCCATGGATGTGAAGGAGGAGAGAGGGGAGAGGCTAGCGATGGTGAGTTATCTACCTTGGATCTGACACCCGCTTTCCAGAAGTCGGGTGTGGAGCATGAAATATTCATGGCAGTCAACCAACGACGACTAGTCGCACGGCGCAGCTGAGTTGATGTGTCAGTGTAAAGGCCAGTGATTCCAGCCCACGCGCAGCTCGTGTAGCCTGCTGCTGGCGAAAAAACTTGTTGTGACGCGCTGGGACACACGTGACACACAGTGAAGAAAGCCCCGGATATTCCTCGAGAAAGAAACTGCGTTTGTGCCGTTATTGTTTACGGCTCCCAGTTGTTTTCGCGATTTTGTTTGCAGTTTATACAAACATTTGTTAATTAACTGCGATTTAGACGTACGGACAACACGGAATGTTTGACTCAGTTCAAGTAAGCCATCGTCTATAAATAAACAGTTCATGCAATGATTGTCGACCGGTGAACCACTCACACACAAGGTTTATGTACATCAACACGCATTTACACATTATTTGTTCTTGCTTCGTCTTCAAACATGAGGATAAGAGAAGACACTTGAAAGCCTGAGTCGTTTAGCGGTTAATGTCAAAACTGTGAGCACTGCACTCAGGTGTAGCAGCTCATTAGCTGCAGCCACACCAACCCTGTCTGTGGGTGTCAAAGGGCTAACAGTAACAGCTGTATCCTGGCAACACCTATCCGTCAACCAGTAACAGTAACAACTGATATCCTGGCAATACAGCTGCCTGTCAACCTGCCTACTGATATCCTGGCAATACAGCTGCCTGTCAACCTGCCTACTGATATCCTGGCAATACAGCTGCCTGTCAACCTGCCTACTGATATCCTGGCAATATAACTGCCCGTCAACCTGCCTACTGATATCCCGCCAATACAGCTGCAGGTCAACCTCCTGTTACACACGACAGTGCGGGTGTCAAACAGAGTTGCAGGCTGTAACGATATTCAAGAAATTTGCAGCCGGGAGCAGCACCGGATGTTGTAGCGCACATCGAGTCTTTTCAACCAGGTCATAGGTCACAGATCAAATGACGGATTGCCATGTCGTGGTGTCATCATGTGTCATCACGTGAAGCACGAAGTCAGTGACTACATCGGCTCCAACCCTGACCCGCACACTTGATTTACAACAACAAAGTGCATTTGAAAACATCACAACATCATGTGTTACAGTAGCATTACCGCCTTTGTTTGCCCCGCATGATGTTGTTACACATTACACTATTACAGTGTAACAAGCAACACCACAGGTGTTAAAACACTTTCACCTTTGTTACATGAACACACTCCGCCACGGGTTTCAGCCAGGAATGGAACACACGTGTGAGTGCGTGCGTGTGTGTGAGAGAGAGAGGAGCACGCACCTTACCTGCCCGCCTGCCTGCTGTGCTGCCACAACACCTACAACCTACATGGGGTCGCCCTGCCAAAGGCCTTGTTTCTTGTTGTTTGTTGCTATTTTTAATATCTTCACCTACTTACCGCCCAGGCCTCCTCCCTCCCTCCTCGATCGCCCCTCTCCTCTCCTTTGCGAAATAGCAGCGAGATTACAGGTGCATCTCCCTCACCTGTGCCCTCATCAGTTCTCCATTACCTGAGCAGGTATCACTGCAGGTCTGTAGGGCTTATGTAGGGTGTCGGTACTGTCTGGTTCTGAACTTTGTTAGCCCTGACCCCTGCTGACCCTAACCTGTGCAGAGAGCAGTCCTCCCCCACACACACCACCACCACCTCCACCTCCAGCCTTGCATGTTAGCTGGACTAGCCTCCGAGACTGACCGCCATTATCTGCTCTTGTTTACTGTCTACTCGCTGAACCTACGTCCACCACGTGTGTTCACTGCATACCTGTGTACACAAAGCTATTCTACCCCTTTCTGTGCATGGCACCTGACACCTGACACATGACACGTGTTGAGTAGCGTACTGCCTATACAGTCAACAGCGCTACGTCACCCAACCGTCACGTGCAGCACGTGGGCTCAGCGCTACAGTAGTGCCGCTACATCAACTCATCTCATAGTCGCCACCCGTAGTTAGACAGCACCTGCCTTACAGCCACCCGTAGTTAGACAGCAGTCAGCACTGTACATTCCCTAGGGGCCTAGGTCTTAGTTGTTGTTGTCAGACGGCGGGAGGGAGAGTTGTGGCACTGCCATGCACGGCAAAACTGACGTCAGTGTCACGAGGCTGGAGTCTGGTCGTCAGCTGGCGTCACGAGACGGCACGGGAGGGAGGGTGATGCGGGTGGCGGGGCGTTGATGTGGGAGGGGGAAGATACTGATAATCTCATGCTTGTCGGTTGTTCGCATCTCTGCGTGTGTACAACCAAGTGTTCACATGTTTGTGACGTTTTGCAGTCGTGTTCATACGTGTGTGTACCTAATGAACATGCTCCCTGTTTTCCTAGTCAAGGTGCTCACCAGTAATCCTTTGGTCCGATGTCCACACGTGTGTTATCTGCAGTCACGTGCACGTGTTCTATCCCGCGCCATGTGTCACACGTCATAGCAGCGAGGTTATCTCCCTTCCCACCACTCAGTGATTATCTCCCCTCCTACCATCGCGTCTGTCGGCAGGTGCAAAAGGTTTCTCCACTTCAAGTTCAGTGTAAAATTGTTTTCGTTTTCTTCCTGTCACCTGGAAGGTGAGGGTCGCGGTCTGCAGTCACTGTATGACGGGGTACCGCCAATACCCGGGTTACTACTGCCTAGCGCACCAAAGGTCGGTAAACAGTTCACTCACCAAGCTCCAGCCCCGACTCAAGGCGCACCTGTACATCTCCACGTCGTGTCAGGTGAGGTTTGTGCTTGTCGACTCCTTGTCATGAAACGTTTCATGTTCTTTTCGCCCTCGCCACTAGACGAGCAAAGGCCTCGGCCATGACAACTTGCAGACGACACTATCCGACCTTGACCTGGTCACCAGCAATGCCATAGGTGCAGCCTCGTGACGTCAGGCCAATCAAACTGAAGCTGCAGTCATTTGTTGTTTTTTTCCTGGAAAAGAGCAAGACGTCACGTGACCTTGTACGCCGCTCGTACAGATAAACAATTACACAGCGCGCTGTACGCTTGTGTCACACACCGCCTACACCTGTGTAGCAAGAGTGAGGATGGAGGACTGGCGGTGGGGGGAATATTCTCCGTTACATCGGTTCCTTCTCGTGACCTCTCTATCCCGCCTCCCGCACCTCGCGATCGCTGTCGATACAAAGAAACAGCAGCGCGTGCATCTCGGGGGGGGGGGGGTGACAAACGTCAGCTCATACACCAGGGAAAAAAACAAACAAACAACCCATGCACGTGTGTTTTGCGTGCTGTGCCACGCCAGCACTTCCTTCTCCCCGACAGCACGCTGCACGCGCGGCGTGACCCAAGATGGCGGGGTCAGATGGGGTCAAAAGAGGTCGTCTGCTTGCCTGTGTACAACAAGCCTTACGCTTCAACGTCTTTGCTGTGCGTCAGACCAGCGATCTGCTGCATCACTGGCAAGACACTGCCCTCCGTCTTCTGCAGCTCTCCTCACCCGACAACACCCGGCCCCACCCTCCATCGCCTTTTGAGGCCACTATACCACAGACTTCCAGAACTGCTCCTTGACGACCGTTGTTGTCAACATGGAGGCCTCGTCACGTGCATCTTCCCGCATTCAAGACTCGCACGCTGCCAGCGGATGTTGTGACCCAGTAACCTAGAAAGTTTACTGTGCAATAAACGTCGTAGAATATTATGAAAAAGTGAGCCAGTAATTTTGCAGACACAAATGTGGTTTGCACGCTGCTGACATCAGCGGAAATAGACGGCGACATGGCGACACACCCAAACATACACAAGCCACATAAGGAGTCATCGGCTAAACATCGGTTTCCGATGACAAGACAAACGACCAGGTGTGACAACTGTGTGCCCTGTTGTTACCTGGGCACGATGATATCCTGGCACCGCAAATGTCGCGCTGACAAACACACCTTAGCCAGGTAGTCACGTGACACTCAGCATCAACACTCTTTCACGGCGACCCCGATCACTTATTGTAACGGTGTCACCTGTTCTCTCTCGGTCTCATAGCAGCGCGAGCAATACCTTGGCGTCCACCTCTCACACACACACACGCAGGCATACACCCAGGCACGCACGCACACACGCAGGCACACACACGCAGGCGCACACACGCAGGCACGCGCACACACCCAGGCACACACACGCGCAGGTATACACCCAGGCACACACACGCGCAAGCACGCGCACACACGCAGGCACACACACACACACACACACACACGCAGGATACACCCAGGCACACACACACACACACAGGATACACCCAGGCACACACACACACACACGCAGGCACACACACACACACGCAGGATACACCCAGGCACACACACACACGCAGGCACACACACACACGCAGGCACACACACACACACGCAGGCACACACACGCAGGCGCGCGCGCGAGGTATTGCCATCATTTCAAGAAGTTACAGATTTATGACAAGTCACAAAGACCAGTCTGGTCCCGTTATTTTATTCTCAGTTATTTTTTCTCTTTTCTGTGGACCAAGGATTTTAAACAACATACGTCACTGTCCGCACCGGACACCTGTCCGCCTTGAAGCTACCTTTAGGAACAGAGTCGCCCACCTGAGGGGCGCTAGGTCCCTGTGATGGACCGACACTCGTGGCTCAAGTAACTGCACTGAGTGCTCGGCATCTGTCACAGACCTGTTCACAATGAGCGCTCACTAAATTGCTAATTAATAATTTCACGGCTCGAGACCCCAGCACACATCCCCAATAAACAAACGTAATTTAGTGTAAACAAGTTAATTATTGGTTTAAAAAATATGGAGAGTGTTCACAAATCACTAACATCAACAACGAAAGAGATGACGGATGTAATTATCGAGGCCGTAGCACCTCACCTACAAGCTGCCGGAGTAGATATTCAACAGGTAGAGCCTCTTTCTCCACTAACAACTCCCCCTTTGGACCCTTCCTGTTCCAGAGATTCATCTTGATCTCACAGCTTTTAAAAAAGGGGACACTAGTGACCCCATCTATCTCTAACACTATCGTGAACTCCTTTATGACTATCCTGGATTCTGCTCTGTATTTACAGATGGCTCCAAAATCCCAAGTGGTGGCCCAATCGCGGCGGCAGCAGTTCCGTCCTGCCAACCACAACGGGCTATTTCAGTCCGACTGGCGGACGAATGTTCTATTTTCACAGCAGAACTCCATGCCATCTTGCTTGCCTTGCAGAATGTTCACAGCTCTTCAGAGCACAACGTTTTGCTTATTTCAGACTCTCTTTCTGCCCTCCAAGCTCTACTTTCCAATGATTTTGACCACCCTCTTGTGGTCCAGATTCATAAAATTCATGCAGCACTCGTTCAACGAAATAAGGATCCTTATTGACATTGTTCTTATTTGGGCTCCTGCTCATGCTGGTATCCCAGGCAATGTTCGGGCAGACCAGGCTGCCAAAGCTGCATGTCAGTCCCCTGGTAAATTACACTCACTTGTTTCATCAGACTCTAAACCTTTCTTCTCGGCCTAGGTTCAGTCCTTATGGCAACGCCACTGGGACACTGGGCCAAAATAAATTATTTGCCACTCTTCCCTGTCTTTCTGACCGCCTACCTTTGTGCCATCCTATGAGGCGGGAGGAGGTGGTCCTTGCTAGACTAAAGTTAGGACACACCTATGCCAGGCAGGGACACCTTTTACGAGGTGAACCACCACCTGTTTGTCCCTGATGTAGGAGAAATTTTAATGTATTACATATTTTGATTGTGTGTCCTGAATTCCAGACTATCCGACGACAGTTGTTTTTGTTTTTTTTACAGAAAACTCTTTGTTTTCTTTGTTCAGATCCGTCCCATTGGCAGCAGTCTTTGCATTTTTAAGGAGGATAGTTCTTTATCATCAAATTTAAGAAATTTTATGTCCCGAAAAGTTTTAGATTCTTGGTTTGTTTGTTGCCTGTTTGAGCTTCACCACTCCATTCTACGCATTACGCAATCTTTTACATATTGATTACTTATTGTGCTATTTTAAAAAAAAAAAGAATGTTATGGTTGTATTACTTGCAAGGTTTTTTCCCCTAAACTTTTAAAGTTAATATTACTCTTGTCGCCGTGATATAGCCGAAGTTGCCGGCACGGCGTTATTATCAAACTGAGTACAAATTAAGTTCCAGTCCCACACCAGGCCTCACAGGGGCCGTCACTCTCACAGTCGGTGTCCGGAGTGATCGCCCGTAGTGTCAACACTCGGGGCTGCAGCAGCACAGTGCTATGGTTTCTTTGCGAGAACTTCGGGAGGAAATCGAGGTAATCTGAACAGCAGCTACGTATAATTTTATAAAAACATTGCAGATAGTATCATATTTGCTTTAGAATGTATCGCTTAAGAAATGTTTTGGTAAACGTACTCACAGATGCTTCAAAAATCCAGTTACATCATTTGTCTTTCATCGGCTTGCATGCACCGTCAGTAACACAGTTTCATTTTCTTTGGCTGTTAAAACTGTCAGCTAGTGACTCAACGCAGGGGGGAAGAGTTATGTCTGGGAAAAGTGTCCCGCAAGAGATTTTACAATTCTCTGAATGTACAGTATATTACTCCCATTTATAGGCAAATCTTTTGGACAACTTAATATTTAACGGTATTAGAAACTCGGATACACATTATAAGTAGCTTAGTTATTAGAGCCATATTACCTTTTACAGAATATCCATTATTTTTCAAATATCACTTTGTATTTGTTTACAGGAGGGACTTAGAGAAAGAAAGGATGCTCACTGGCATTTGAACCGCCGCCAGCAAGACTTTATAGCAGCCATCACATTACGCAACATAAACAAAGTCCGGCAGCTCCTTGAGAATGGAATAAATCCCAACTTCAGAGATGGTAGTGGGAATTTTCCAGTACATATTGTCTGTGATCTTCCATTCACAGGCGAGGGTGAGCTGCAGACGTCAGGAGTGTCAGTAGTTGCAATATGTCAAGTATAAATTAGAAAAAAAATTAAATATTCACAATGCATTTTTGTAACAACCTAATAACCATGCTATTTTTGTTTTGAATTTTTGAACTTAAATTGATGTCTGTCTTTGGTTAAGCTTCCAGCAGGTAAAATAGCAGATATTGCAACAATGTAGGGAAGGTTATAAGAGGACTTAGGATTTTGAGATTTTTGCTTCTGTCTGCAGATACCATAACCCCAGCTTTGTTGGAGTTACTTCTCTTTATGGGAGCTGATTTGCAGGCACAGGACCGGTTTGGACGTGTGCCACTGCATCTAGCTGTAGCCAAATCTCCAGCACTTGTCACCACATTACTGGACAAAGGCTGCAGCATTAACGCTCAAGACAATGGGGGTTAGGTTCTTCTTGAAGGCATTCCCATGTTACATAGAATATGCAAAACATCTTTATTGTCTTCTTCTGTTTACAAAAGAAATATACATTTTCCTTTGTTTGGAGCTCTCATGAGTAATAAACATAGAAAATATATTCATATCCCACATACCCATACAATTACTACACTTACACTTAACCCCACCCCCCTCCTAGCAATGATTATTAGGGATGCACACACATGTGGTACATTATTTTGTTCAAGATTAGGGTTAGGGTCTGTACAAGATTAATATTGCAGTTGGTATAAAGGGCTTGGCAACCAGTTGATTCCCTCTTCGGCCAGAGGGTAGCATTTTGAAATGGTGATGCAGTGGTTGAGAGGGGTCTGTGATGATGCTGACATCTTTTAACCTCACAGCCCTGGTGTATAGGTCACTTAGTAGTCTGTGTGGAAAGCTGGCAATCTTAACCACCCTCATCAAGCAATCCTTATCTTTGATAGAATGCTAAATATTTATGTCTTGGTAATGTATTTAAAAAATGTGTAAATCATGTTTATAGTACATAATTTTTACTTCTATGTTCTACCAGATGAATTTGCTTATATTGCACACAAACTAATCATTTTTTGTAGTTTACTTTGTGGACAAGAAAAACTTAAAGCAGGAATGTTTGCATTCACCTTGGATTGTGCTTGGGTACAGTTGGAAAAATGTTGATAAATGGCAAATGACCATGCAGTGTTAAGGAATACATTTCTTTCCTAAACAGGTTACATTTTTAAACATCAAAAACTATAAACTCTCCACATGTTGTGTCTGTGCTATAGTCTAAATTCTGCAATCATAAGTTTTGAATCTTTGATATTGTGACAGTCCTACACTGTGATTGTCATACCCCCAAGCAATACAACTTTAATAACGTTGTTTGAGTAGCAACATTTTTCAACTTTATCTTATCCCTAGGGACCACAGCCTTACTGTATTCAAGTTTGCAAGTACCACCATGTTTGACTTTTGTCCCTCCCCTAGGTGCCACAGCTCTGATGGCAGCATGTGGTAGCAACTGTGGAAGCTGTACAGCAGATGTGGTGGAGATACTGATTGGTCATGGCTGTAATGTTCACATACAGGATAAGGAGGGCAACACAGGTGACACAAAATAAAGTAAAAATTACTTTTCAGAAAAAGCAAAGCACTTTCATCTGACTTTCATAGATATATATTTTTTTTATCTAATAGCAGCCTATGCATCTGTTTAATACTACATTTAGTAAATTTGTTATTGATTAGTTTTGTTAGTAATAATGAGTGACTCAGTGACTGAATATCCTTTGTTAAAGTACTCCACTTATACTTGAATATTCAGCATGCTTCTATTACAGCACTTCACTATATCTGTAAAAATGCATCGCTGTCAACTCAAACACGAGACAGAGTTGTTTGGAGTCTTTTGCATGCAGGTGCTTCAGCAACGACCTGTCGACATGATGGTCAGTACGATGTTGACAGGTGTATGTCTTTCTGTTTTAAAAATCAGTAACCAGATTTTTTTGTAAGGTATGCAAGAAGAAATTAGACTCTGTTGATAGAGCATAAGAAATATAGTTCTTTCTAGAAAGAATCTTTCTTGGTGTATAAAAGATCTTGGAAAAGTCAGTACCAAGATCTGAGTCAGCACAATCAGACTTTTGAGGTATGTTGAAAAGTTGCGATATTTCAGAAGCTGCCACTATTCAAGAGACTTTATTTCCTAAACCCACTTTTGACAGCATAACAGAACCACATAGTCAGATGGTCTAGCTATTCTGTAAATCTTAAATTTGTAGTGATGATGACCCACAATTAGACTTTGAATTTAGCAGTGCTCCTTTGCTCTTAAGATTTATGCTTAGCATATATGCACACACATTCTTTGTGTATTGTTAAAGGCATATGTGCCTAGAAGTGTACTTGCTAATATTGCACAACCATTGCCAGTTATTGCCCAGTAAATACTTGATAGTATTTTCTCTATATTTGTCTGGATATGAAGTAACTGTTACACGAGTTTTGTAACAGCAGTGTTTGTTGTATTTTAGGCCGGATGCCACTGTGTCTAGAATTGGATTCTTTGTTCCGCATGGCCCCACAGCGATTAGCCTCTGCTAGCCTAACCTTAGTGCGTACGCTGCTTTGTGCCGGAGCCAATATTCACCCACGATCTCGCCTGCAGAAACAGTGGGCACGGCAGACAGCTGTAGTCGCCAATCCACAGGTTAGGACTATGGGGCAAAGATTTTCTGTCAAATGCTGAAAGATGGTTTGTTACTTATTTATCTGATGACAAGAGTATCAAGTCCTACAAATCAGTGCTGCACATTATTGAATTTCATTTTATCCCTTGACCTGTACTGAGCATAACCCATTTTAAACGTGCTCCTGGTAACTTGCATTATTTCTGAGCACTGGCACCATTAAAAATACTTGTGTTTTGTGCACCCAATTTTGACAGGCTATGGTATAACCTGTTGTTGTGGCAGACGATTGTTTGTTTCAGGCATTATGCAAAGTGCTTTGCCTGGCTGCTCCGGTTCTTGCTCCTCACCAGGTGCGCTTCCTTTACCAGGTGTGGGTCTCAGCTGTCGGCCTTATCACACCTGATGATTTTGTCATAGACAGTGCCCAGCTGGAGATTCAGGTACACTTTCAAATAGCTTTGTATGGGAGGTGAGGGCAGGTGGGTAATGAGAAAAATAATTAAATAGCTAATATTTAGAAGGCACAACCAAGTCAGTAGGGGAGACAATTTGATGGGCTTTATAAGGCTAATGCAAGCTGAGACAGGGGACACAATTGGCTGGGCATCTAAAAGAATAAAAAACTGAACTTAATATCAGTCTCCCCAGATCTGAAATGTGCGACGGTACCGTTCCCCCACATTGTTATTACTACAGTGGAGGATGGTTATAGTGTTTAGATGACTAATACATCCCAAGAGACACAGCCAGATCTTCACACAAACCTCCACCAGTCTGGCTTCCTCATATAGACAGAGCGGTCCGGTGGTGCAACGGTTAGCGCCTGTCACCAATACAGTGAAGGTTGGCTGCCCTGAGTTCATTTCTCGAATCAGGCACACTGATCTTTCTATGCATGTGGCATCTGTTTACAGGGCTGGCTGCTTGCCGTAATATAGCCTTAGCTGCTGACACGGCGTAAAACACCAATTCCCCCCCCCCCCTCATATAGACACCTAATTTGATCACTCATCTGTACTTTTGTCCTGAACTGTACAGTTCCACAGAACAGAAACTTTATTTACAGACTTGACCCATAATATCAAAATATCAGCATTTCTTTCAAAATATTGTTGGTTAGTAAAGCTAATAAAATAAAAAGTCAAATTCCTAGTCAGAATGTCAACTATTATACAGGCATTCTTGCAAGTAAGATGAAGCAGCAGACTGATTATGTCTTAATGGTGACTTTTTTAAAGTGTTGCAGGCATTTATGACAGATTCACTAATTGTACATTCTTAATGTCCATTCCTCTAGGAAGTGTAAATAAAAGCTGTTGTCTTTTTATCGTTCTGAGGTGAAATTATCCATAAAGCTCTCAACAGCCTAGGAAGGCAATGACTTTTGATTTCAGCTGCAGCTGCAGTCATTATCTTGCACTGTGCCATCACTTCGATGTCTGTGCCGTCATTCTATCCGTGCATACCTGCGGGGGAAAATGGTGTGTCGTGTGCCTCTACTTCCATTGCCCACAGCACTGCAAGAGTTTCTGTTAAGTTTGGACGAGAGGTAGCCCATAAAACTTTAATCAGGTGTGGCTTTTTGCGATAATGTACCAAGACAGAATATTAAATATTATGGTGTTTGTAAGACCACTTTACCACCACTTGTCACCAACCACCATCACCCCTAGTCTAAGCCCCCTCCTCCCCAGCTATAACCACCTGCTTGTGTCGTAAAATGTTAATACCTGCATCCTACGCCTGTAATATTATCATGCTCTAACCATGTCCTTCTCTACTACATGGATGCTTGTTGTGGAGAACCAGCCAGGAGACAGGTAGCTGTAAACAGCAACTCCGCCAGTCTTTGCTGGCATGCTAAACACCGCTCATTCTATCTTTTGGGTGAACTGGAATGATGGGAGTCGCGTGGAATGTTCTTTCAAGCAATAATCAATCCTCGACCTGGGAGTCGTCTACTAATTTCTATTTTTTTATGTCTATATTTATATTTTTTTCAAATTTTTCTTTTAAAATTCTCTTATCTTATCTTAAGCAAGTTTTTAAGTAATGTTCCTGATAGTGAAAGATGTTTAGTACTACTGTCTCACAAGAAGAAACTACAGAAGAAATTTTATAATAGGTTGGAGGGAGCAGAAAAGCAGCTAACAGTTGCAAATAAATTTAAAACTTGTACTATTACAATTGTTTGTTTTTCCTGTAATTTGCCCACACTTTTACTTGACCAGTTTCTTCTACCTTTTTGTTCCCACTCCACCACCACCTTAAATCCATGCTATGAATTCCGACAGAAACCACCACCTAATCATACATTACAATAGTGGGGTCTGCAAGATTACATCCCAACAGTCACCAACCACACCTTAATGTCACTTCGTTCACCACCTTCACTTGCGAGTATTCAGTTCCCTCTGCATTTATTACTTTACTCATTTTAACTCTTGCACGTTTGTGGTCAGTTGTCCAGGTCTAAAGAATACCTTGTCTACATGGTATCTCGATGTACTGTTTCTTATGTAAGGATTAGACAACCATTTCTATTAACAGTTATATCCCTCAAAGACCTACCCGACGGGTGACACATGCTCAAAGAACATGCTTCTTTGTTATCACCTATTAATGTCTCTTATAAAACTTATTCACATAAATAAATTTGCACAGAAAAACATGAAAGTCAAGAAATTAAATACAAATGATTTCCTCAGATGTTCAAATTTTCATTTGGGCCCAGATCTGCATGTCAGTCCCAATGGAATCATGGCTGAGTAGAGCATGGCCAGAACAAGTTACCCAGAGAATGATAAATCTTAAAATCCTTATCTCAGATGTGGAAACTAGTGTTGTCATGGAATGCATAACAGCAGAATAAGTGTGCTATGTTCCAAAAGGATTTGTTATTGAGATCAAACTTTATGCGTGTAGAGCTGACTTCACTGCACCTACACAGCACTCTGTCATATATGAATGCCACTTTGCTCCTGACATGAACAAGAGGGTTTTAAAGTACTGAAGAAACTGGGTACATTCCTACTATACAGAAATATTGTTCTCATCTAACACCACAGAGTAGGTGCATAAACACCTGAAGTTATTGCAATAAATGTACTTCAAATTTTGAAACTTGAGTATTATAGCGAACTGGTAATATGGTGGTGTTAATAACATGCACATAGTGAATGATAAATATCTGCAATAATCTAACCAAAAATATGTTTTGCCTTTTTTTTAAAATTTATGTAGATACAAGTGTGTCTTTTTTTCTTACTGTTATTGTTTATGAGCAACTATGCCTATATAAAGACCCAAATAAATCCCAACAATAAATTTTCACACTTGAGGCTTTTAAATGGACAAGCATAAACAGTAATGATCACCTGCAATTTGCAAAATTTGATGACGAGCAACACCTACCATGCAGTCCTGCATAATTGTTCTACATTGTATGCTGCCAGATCATGCATTTGGGGTTTTGAAGTTCGCAATCCTCGGGCATGAACTTGTAAGGTATCTGCTAGAGAGCAGCATTTCACTCACATTTGTCTTTACTACTAAAAAGATAATCATCTGATGAACCCAATGTATTGTTCAACCTTCTGTGCAGTAAATACTTGAGACAACATGAATACTAATGACTGGTGCACGGAGTGAGATTTTGCAGGACTTGTTAAGATGCAATTTGCCAACTTTGAAATCAGATAATAAAAATTATCCACGTGTTTCAGGCACTGAAATTTACAAAGTATATTTCCTCTGCCTACTAGAATCTGTTTATAACTTGGACAAAATAGGTTGGCTTTAAAACCAAGGTGAATTTTACACAATTATGAAAATTCTAACCTTTTACTGCAAAAATGGCGTCAAGCACTACACATGCAAAACACTACAGCAAAGGTAGCTAGTCTGTTAAATGCATTATAAGCTGCTTTATGTTCGTTCATTTCTACTTGATGACCATTTCAATCTAATTCCAGCAGATCAAGGCAGTTTCCTTTAATGTAAGACTTTTTCAAATTTCCATTGAGCTTACCCAATTTCATTTACAAAAGCAGTGCATTTTCCAGATGGTTTGCAGTACCAAAAGTTGATTTCTAATATTATTTTCTTTTTTCCTGTCTTGTTTTATAATTTTTGAATGATGGGTAATTACATTCATTTCAGAGTAACAAGCTCTCTCGTCCTTTTGCTCCGAGTGAGTTAAACCTCCATGCATCCAACTGATATGACAACAGTCTGCTTGTAGATGTAGCCAGTCAGTAAAAGTTGCTAGCAAAGAATCTGCATGCAGACACAACCTCTGCGACTACCACGGGGCTATTGACCGTTCACTAACAGAGTATTTAGTCAAGTAATATTTTCTTTCCTGCATTGAAATTAATTCTTATCTTAAAATTAATTCAAATTTTAGATAGCCACATAATAAAATACTTCCCATAAATAACAGAAAAACTGTTGGAAGAAAAATCAGTTAAACATTTTCTTTTGTCAGACTAAACAAGTGTGCAATCATGAATGACATTTGTGTGTTTTGATTGCTGCAACTGTCAGCTTAGTTGACGAGACCTGTAAGATACCAATGTATGAAAATACAAAAGTCTGGCAAACAGCTCTGGTTCTGTTACCATTAACTTACATGCCTATGCTTAAGGAATATCTGACACCACCCACCAATAACTCAAACACTTTGTGCTAAGATGCCCAGAAGGCAAACTTTCAACTAATGTTCTTAAAAGGCCTCCCAGACCAGCATGCCTACAGAAACTTTGCAACTGCTACCCACTGAGGAAAAAGTGTAAGAGAATATCCTGAAAAAGACCAACAAATGGCTTGTTCTTTGAAGGACTATGCCTATAACTTTTTGTGCAAAATTTACATGGTGAAAGTTTTATAATGCAAACTGCTATCTTTGGGCATTTGGCAGCATTCTACATGCAGACATGAGCACAGAGCTGGTTAAAGAAACTTTACTTCATGTTTTTTGTTCACTCATATGCAGGCGGGAAACCATTTTGACTGATATGATAGTCATAAGTGTCACTACAATTGCATGTTATGAAAGTAAAAATAAGAAAATGACCTCACTCTTATACAAGCATGCACACACATACTTTGAGCCATACACATACAATAAGAGTGTGCAAGAGGCAAGGTGGAGTCAGGATAAAAAGAGTACAACATAACATTTATTTGTCCCTGCCCCGGCTCACAACTTGCTGGCTCAGTGCACATGCTCTTCCCCTGACAATGACATTGTCTGTGACAAGTCCTAACCAAGTCTACAATGTCACTGCACAATATTTTGTGGTCAGAAATTTCTGCATCGGGTTGGTCGCCAAAGAAAAAAATATTACCACTATGACCAAGATGATTCCACAGCAGGATATAAATGTTCTCACAAAATCTGGCTGCTTTGTACCTTGCTGACAGCATGCGGGACTTCTATCCGCAACACAAACACAGCAAGTATGCACCAAAGCAAACAGATCTCATCAAATTTGTCTCTTCTGCATGATGAATTTGAAGATTGCACCAAAAAAATAAAAATAAAATAAAAAGTGTGTGCTGGTCAGGTAACAATGTGCAGTCCATTATCTCTTGATCTCCTGGTGCTCCCAAGCTGCTCTGATCCTGCAAGTTGTTTCCACGACAACATTTGCAATACAGGTGTACAATGATGATGATGTGTGCGATGAAGATGTGAGTCGCCTACCCCTCCTCCTCTTCTCCATCACCTTCCTCTTCTTCTTCCTGTCACACACAACTAACAACTTTAGCTCTGACACTTTAGGTACTAAGGATCCTATTATTTCTTTGTAAAGCATTGTGAACTAGATTTTGATGAAAGGAGTACACTGCTATAGAAATTCCTTTAAATAATTTCAGTAACAGTATATGCACATGATTGCAATAAGGTACAGATATCCCTGCAAACTAAAATTGCCTTTTCATAGGTCACAAAAGTCACTGTATTTGACACTTGGAGCTTAATATTAAATACATCAGTCACCTAGGCTTGATGCAGTTTGTCATGAGTTGCTGAAATGTTAGGAATAAGTCTTTTACCTGCTACACAGAAAATAATTACTTGACATAAAAGCTAAATCTTTGTTTTCTCTATATATCTGGCATACTGGAAAAAATATTCCCTTTGCAATGAACATGCTACTGTTACTTCATTATTGGGTTGATTCGAAAGTGCAGTCGGAAAGACTTGAGAGTGCTAAGTAGAAAAAATATGCAGTGTTGGATAGAGAAATGTGCACTGTAGACTGTTATGTAGTTATACAGGACCCACTTTTACTTTTACATTTTGAATCATCATGCTCTCGGACAACCTTCAAAATTTTGTTTCATTTTGACTGTGAATCATGACAATCTATGCCTTTTGTACGCAATAAAAAAGTTACCAAAATCTTAGGTTTATAGACAGACTAGAAAAATAAGGAAAACAATTTCTGTAGCTTGACTTTGAGTTCTTTTTTTCCCAACCCAAACACACAGCTCACCTCCTCTTCGCCTTCAAAATCTTCTTCTTCACCATCCTCCTCTTCAAGATTTTCTTCATCAAGCTCATCTTCATCTCCTGCCCCTGTTTCTTCATCTATTTCTGAAGCCTGAATTAAGAAACACCATGGCTGAAGAAAAATACTTAATAAAGTTACAATTCAAAACTAGACCACTTCATGTCAACGCTCGCACAAGCAGAAAGACCTTCACACCAAGACTTACCAAGTAGTACTGTAAAGGGTTAGGCCAGATGTCGTCTTTTATCACCTCGCCAAGCTCATCAGCACCAGCATCAGCATGGTCAGAAAACCAGCTGAAGAACGAGTCCTGATCATCATGTGCACGCTTCTTGCCTTTCTGTGCAGCAGCACTCTTCTTGGTAAGGTCCTGATGAAGGGAAAAGATGTAAAGGTCACCCCAAAAATATTGCTAGTTGACAATAAATGTGAGACGGCTTTTAGTGAAGCACCAATATTTAAGAACTTCAAGCACCTGATATTCTCTCCATTCCTGCAGGTGAAGCCCTTGAACATTTGCTGATTCATGAATATAGTATTCACAACACAAAGATAACACGAAAATTTCATAAACAAGGGCAATCTCAATAAAATGAAGGAGACGTTGTAAAAGGAGTCTATTAAAACAATAGCATTTTAAAAAATTTTCCTCTTCATTTCCTACATTAAATGTACAATAATAAAGTTGATTTATACAGCGCCTTTTCCCAAACAGCAAAGGTAGCTGTACAAAAAGAAAACACAGCTGGTCTTAAAAGCAAACAGTTGGTTGTGAGCCCTTTTAGTATGGCTACTCATAACAGTATGTCATCAGCAATCTACAGACTTGTTAATAATAAGTGATTGTATGGCAATCTATCCTGGCCTGTGCTTCACAAATGACAGAAGGTGATGCTACATCAAAATGTCAGTGTTCAGCAGACCTTGTCCATCACACTACAGGGCTGAATCCACATACAGCACTAACAACCCGCAGTCTAAATATCAAAAAATCATACAGATGCAATACACTCCATAGCAAATGCAACAAATCCAACAGACAGCACTAGTCTTGAACGACAAAAGAGACCAGCACACCGAAAGTTCACTGACAAACAGAAGGTCAAGACACCATGAAGCCCATACAACTGTGCCGATCGTGAAGTCTGCACGTAAAAAAGAACCAAGGCCATCAACACAGAAGAGAGAGCACATTCCAAGCGAACAATAATAATAAGTTGGCTTGTATAGTGCCTTATACTCTCCTGCATTCTACAATATACGTGTAATTCTCTGCTCTCAATGCCCTTAACTATACAGTTGTGGATATGGATAAGAACATCTTCAACAAGCACAAAACTGCCCCATACTAACACCCACCTTTCCTTCCTTCCATTTGATAGGAGTGGCCTTTGAGGACGGATCTCCTGTGTCGTTCAGATGAAACTCCTTAGAAATGACTTCATTTTCAAAGTAGGGATTGCTGTCGAAGTACTAAAAAGAAAGAAAGAAAAAAGAGAGCCATTTACACATGCTGTTACAAAAAATCTAATGTGAGAAGCATATATGTCTGAACTATGTGTATCCCATAAGCTTGTCCCTTTATTTTCACTTAATATATATTTACGCTGCTATAAAAAAAACTGAGATTTATTAAAATTGTCAGTCCATCAGCAGTTCCTTGGCCAAGCCAAATCAAATGAGTTTGTGGGCTTTATACAGCCCACACGCTGGATGTTTCCTAGATAGTTGATTTGTCAAAGTCAAAGGTGGTAAACACAATATTTTTATTCTCATGAACCCTATAAAAAAAGGAACCCAATCAACAGCTGGGTCAAATGAAGCAAGTGCTCTAACCATCTCCTCCTACAAGGCATAAAAGTTAAATGTGGAAGAGTGTCTTACTTCTGTTTCTATTAATGTCATACAGCTGGTAAAGATAGTTTGTAATAAACTTAAACTCAATGATGATAAAATGGAATGTGCTTCATAAATTTTGCATTCATTATTAACTCATTTTCAACCACTACTGTTTGTTACCTGATTAACCTTTACATCGTTATTCTTAAAATATGCACAAAAAACACACCCCTTCCTTAAGCACTACTCCTAACAACAGTTCACAGAATGCAACACCTTTTGTAACCCCACACCTACCCATTTCTGTTTATTACTACTTCCCTACTCTCCATCTTCTGCTGAATAATGACTTAAATTTGTTATCTGATTCCCCTTTGCATTTTCCATATTTCTCCTTTATTAGTCTCTAGTAGCGTTGTTGATCCTTCCATTCCTTCACATGTTGTCCCTATCTCAAGCATCAAGAGCACAATCCTTACAAACACTAGTATGTGCTATACAAATCACACATTTTTTTTCTTCTTTTATTAGCTGTCAATATTGTAGTCATTCTGTTCTTTGTATGAATTCATGTTCTGCTTTTGCTGCATGGTCCTTTATGAGCGGGATTATGCACATTTAATTACATGTTTATTGTTCAAGATTATGATTCAATACTCACAAAGTTTATTGTGTAGCCAGATTTGATGTCATCAAACTCCTGCACTTCAACTTTGGTCAAGAACTGCAAGGCCTCTTCATCGTCTTCTGTCAACAATGCTGACACTTGGGGGTGGTTGACAAACTAAGTGTTGTCAAGGGAAGTTAATTCAAGCAAGAACATGCACTGTCATTATAAGATAATTTAGGCACCAGATCCGCTCAATGTTAGGAAGACCAACTTTCTACTGCACAAAACATATGATTACATGGACAATATCTGTTACCTAGGTTCAGTAATAATAATGGGAACATATTATGCAGCATTACAACCAAGATAGACCGCACTCTCTGCGCAGACCAATAACAATAAATGAAAGATAACAGCCAGTGGACAGTGAGGTACGCATAGACGCACTGAACAACATAAAGATGAGGTACAAGAGTAGAAGGTAAAGCAAAGGATGAAGGTATGAAGATATTATAAACAGTGTAAGATGGAATCGTTACATGACAGAATGCGTGAGTCTGATGGAGAGCGAAGGTTTCGAGCAAGGCAGGGGAGTGGACAGACAATAGTGGTGGAGGGAGCCTTCAAAGAATCCATAGCACAGAATTCAGAGCTTGTAGTCTATTCTTGCTTTAATTGGTAGCCAATGAAAAGTGTGCTTAATCACAGGGTTCCCAGGGATCAGGGACGGTGCCAAGTAAGGACCTTTCATGCATTTGTAAGTACCTAAGTGACAGTCATCAATGCTTAAGTTTTTCCCATGCACAGTTGGAAAGAGGTATTATTTATGAATCTTTGGTCATCTCTATGTTCTGAAATACATGTATTACTATTCTAGTAATAAATAATCAAAGAGTTAATTTTGATGCCTATCTGCCATATTTAGATAACTTAAAAGTCTCTTGAGCACGCTGATAACATACACCGTTAATGTTCCAAGTTTTCTAGAAATCTAAGTAACAATAATTGCAAGACCTGAAAGCTATTCTTTGGTGCAATACGAAAGTCAGTTCATGTGTCTCTCTCTCTCACACACACACACTCAAAAAGGGGGAGAGAAATAGAGCAATGCACAGTACTAGAAGATCAAGGCCCTGGTTCAGGAAAGAGATAAGTTTCTAAAGACCTTTTGAAAAAAGGCAACTAGTGTAGTACAGATGTTCTTGATTATGAAAGTAATCCGTAAGACAAACGCGTGTCTTCCAGAAATACTTTCATGTGCTTCTTGTGTCAATCTGTAAGCATGTCTTTCTTCAAAGCACTTTCGCCCATTGACGAAAGATTCAAGGATATTCCGCAGGCAGCACAAAGTGCACAATGTTTTTTATCAACCAGTCTTTATATTTTTTTCCTTTAGCCAGTTCTCCTAAAAAGAACACTTCCCCAGCATTTGTTTGAATCGTCAAGAAGACAAAGAAATGTCGTCATCCATCAAGACTAAAATCTCGCAAAATGTAAGTTCTCGACGTGAACAAGACTTGGCAGTCGCGAGGCAGTGAGGTGAAGAATTGTCTGTATTTTGCACCAAGGTTGACTCCGAAAATAAATTTTTGGATTTATAAGAGGCATGAAAAATAAATCTGTAATATGTTATCGATATAAGGACTTGTAAGGGTCACTGAGAAAATGTAAGGACGTGTGAGGAATTGTAAGGACTGCATGGCAAATATAAGGATTTTGTAAGGCCTTACGGCGAAAATTCTCTATGTAAGGACCCTGTAATCAGTTGCAGACCAAAGAGAAAACAATTTTTGCTAGACCAAGGCAAGCAACATCACTTGAAAGGAAAAGTAATAAAAATGTTAAGTAAGGTTGAAATGAAGACACCAATGTTTTAAATATCTCATCAAAAGCATAGCTTGCAAATGTTGTTTACTTACAACTGTGTCTAACACAGTCTTTGAATGACTTATAAAGGCTGTCACTTTTACAAATTCTTCATAAAACCCTCCAAAAAAACTGACTCTCATACCTAACATAGGCAGATTTACTGGACAAGAAAAGTATGAAATGATGCTGGAGTGTCAACAGTTTTGTGGCCCACCCATTTGACAAATATCAAGTGATGCTGCCATAGCAATAGCCCAAGCAGTGAAGTCCACTGCAATGTCAATTTAAGCTTGCAACCTACCAGAAACAAGGAAAGCATGCATCTGCAGAATGGCACAGATTAGCAAAATGCAAACAGACTTGTCTTGGATGCATCCTACCTTTTAACACAAAGATGATTACAAAGAACTGGTTTTATATGAAAAGACACATACAAAATCTTCAAGTACAACCAGCAAACAAACTTCACTGCCTGTACAAGCAGCATCAAAACAAAATGCAGGAGAACCACCAAGTTTTACAATTCTACTATTCAGGTCATTGGTCAAACAAGTTCTTCCATAGTTTAGTCCTCGTTGCTCCTTTGAGGAGCATAGGGCCGCAACAACACCTCACCAGCAGACCTTGTTTTGGGCAGCCCCCTTCAGTTGGGCCCATGTGGTTCCGATGTCCACTTCTTAAAAATATTGAACATGAAATAGATGCATTTTTGGTTTGAAATTTTGCTCCAAATCTATAACAACCAGCTTTTGTATGCAACAGTTCTATAATGTCAGTCAATAATAACTCTACAGTGTATTTGACACATCACACGTGTTTTAAATGCAATCTAAACTCTTGATTGGACACGAAAGCCCAATTTACCCTAGTCTTGTAAGTCTCAAGATTAAGAGACTTGAAAATACCAATCCTGTAAAACAGTTTAAGGTGCTTAAGTCAAAGAGCATTTTAAACCACAACTTAAAAGAGGCAGCCAGCAGACAGATAGAAAGTTGCAAACAAAGGGAACTGTGTACGCGAAAGCTTGCGGCCAGTGAGAACAAGTATGGAGAAGGGATTATGCCACCCTAAAATGTAGCGTGATAACAAGACAATCAGGAGGACATTGATGATGATATAGCATAGGCAGTTCAGTTGTGATACAGCTGACAACAGGCAGCCAGTGAAGTAAGTTATTACCAAAATCTACCTAGTGGAACTTTAGAAAGCACATGGACTGCAAACTCAGGAAAAGTGAAAACTGCATAAGTCATAGATTTTTCATAATGGAAAATTGCAATAAATGTAACAGAAAAGAAGAAATCCAAGTCATAAAACACGGAATTCACTTAATGGACCTTGCTTTCACATCAGCCAATAGATATAAATCTGTCCAACTGACTAGTGTACAAAGCACTTTTCCAATTTTCACCAAGTAGGACAAAAAAGTGAAGCAGCCTATAAAGGATACAGCAGTCACCCAGAAATTAGGTATCTTGGCTATGAGGTCCGAGCGTTTCTTGAAGAAAGGCTGCCGCAGTTTGTTGTACTTTTGCTCAACAGTCAGGATCTCCTCACTTGCCTGTTCATTCAGTCTGTCAATCTCATTCTGCACTTCGTCTATCTGCTCGATTGCTTCTTGCTGCTCTTTATCTGTTAAAATTGGGTTTTGCGACTTTTATGTAACAAAAAGTTTCTTTTTAAGTACGTACAAACATGACAAACTAAAAGAAGAAATTTTGGTATTTGGGCGCAAAGGGGAGAGCACACCAAACTTATTATGTCAAGGGACACAACTCCCGTAACCGGCAAATAAACTGTTTACCCGCATTTACCAACATTAAAACAACATCTTTGAGAACAAAACCTTTTAAAATTGACAATCAAAAATAAATATAGTCCTGTCTACTAACGATAATACAGTCTAGTAACGCACTTTATAATGCTTTTCGATTAAAATCTTTGTCTGTTCCTATAAGCTTCGATTTACTCAGTTTAAAACGCCATTTCCACTTTACAGGAACATCAACACATCAAAAGACATTCTTCGTAGCAAAGACATTCTATGATCATCAAAATAACACTTGAAAAACCTTAAGAAATAAGTTAGCTTAACAAAGTAACGATTTATAAGGGAACTGCAGAACAATAGCTATCAGTGGCCATAGAACACATGGCCGAATCGAGCATG
This sequence comes from Pomacea maculata, assembly GCA_004794325.1. Lineage (NCBI taxonomy): Eukaryota > Metazoa > Mollusca > Gastropoda > Architaenioglossa > Ampullariidae > Pomacea > Pomacea maculata. Next base: position 32,901 of record SRHC01001560.1, on the reverse strand, counting down.
GTGTTCCTACACTGACTTCCTTACACGCTATTCGTCTAGGAAATCTTCTCCACCCTGCTTGTAAAACGCTACTATTCTTCAACATATGACAACAGTAATATCTTCTATGCTTACCAGCTTGTTCGTCAGCTGCGTCATGGTTGTTTTTATTCTCTGTTTTACTGACTTTGGCTGCAGTCGCCATTTTCAACGTGAAGCGGGGAAAAAGGGTGAATTAGAGCGCATGCGCAGGAGATCAAATTCCGGTTCAGCTGATAGTTTATTAATTGAATTTCTGCTATTCTTTGAGAAATTTCTTAATTATGGAACATGTGATTCCTTTATGAAACAATAAATCTTTTCAGTTCAAACAATAATAATGCTTGATAACGTATAAAAAGTGCATCTCAATAGGTGCTATAGTCGCGGTGTAATATTTCTAGATCAAGTGCGCTTTGCCGCCTGTTCCTCAAAAAGTTGGATAAGTTGTAGGATAGAAGAGCACAGATGACGGGCAAACCTCGACTGTTAGAAGTTTATACGTTTGTAATAATGACTACATTGCTGTGATCAAATACCAGCGAGAAGATATAAATTGTTAATTTATTAATTTTGGAGGCATTTAATATCTCAGAATCTTTTTTAGAATTAAATTCGCTAGTCATACTATATAACTACTGTCTCAAATCCGTTGGTGTTATTTTCACCAAATCACAAAGACGATTTGAAATTTTATTTTTCACATTCAACACTGTCATTTTAAAAGTATTTTGTACAAAAAATAATAATAAATGATATTAACGGGCATGATTCAAAGAAAGTTGGCCGAGGTTAAAAACATAGACCGTTATTCTACGGGCCAGATGGAATATTTTATTAACCACAAACTTCATATAAAAAGTAGCGAGAGTATTAGGTTTAAAATAATTTCGAAGCTCCTGTGCGTTTTTCTACTTCTTGTTTAAAAGCTGTTTCTGCGACCATAAGGCTGCATCAGTCTATCGTGTCCATGATAAGAGGATCGTCACGACCGCTGAATATACATGTATTAAGATGACCAGACGTCCCGCTTTTAATCTCGTGTCCCGCCTGCTCATCGGGCGGGACGCCCAATGTCCCGCTTTCTGGCTTTCTGGCAAGTCCATCAAATGTCCCGGTTGTCTTTAAAAATCACTTTTTTCGGCGTTCTTTGACGGTGACGACACCATCATCGGCACCTGTCCCGCTTTCGCCCCCGAAACATCTGGTCACCTTACATGTATACAAGTGCATGGCCATTCAGCTAATGTTGATGTCACACAAATTTCTAGTAAAACATACTTTTAAACAAGTATCCTCTACTTGATATGCAAATTAATCAATTTTCATAATGAAGTATTCTGTGTAAAATTCAAAGCTAGTGTTTGTGACAGTTACTATAGGTTTCCAGCACTTTTGTTCTGCCACCGATGACATGTTATCAAATAACTGATTACTAAGTCGCCCGTATGCATCTACCAGATGATAACTGGCTCAGCTGTAATAAAAATTTATCACCGATCTGTAACAGTAATGTTCAGCGAGTCGTGTCACGCTGTAGTCGAGTTGAGATCCACCCACCCCAACCCCCGTTGTGTTCGTGTAGAACTGTAGATCCTACTATAGCTTATGACAGAAGAGAGTGTCCTAGTTCATTCATCTGATAAAGGTAAAGATTCTAGAACAGGGGTGCCCAACCTGCGGCCCACTCATTTTAACCAGACAACATAATTTCATTTTTAACGTCATGATTCTGGCAAAACCCGCCATTTTCTGGCCCGGGAGACAGTATATCATGACTAGTGCAGCCCTCGGGCGAGAAAAGGTTGGGCACCGCTGTACTAGAACCGAGCAATGATTTTGCCTGCAAATCTGTATCCAGTAAGTGCATTATAGCACAACACATTTACCTTCCCTTCATGGCAAACATTTCCATTGCCTCCCTGGAGTAAGACCTGTTTATCTCAACAGAATCCATTTGTGTCATAAAAGAAATCCCCCCTCTGGTCTGGCTTTTGGTACAAACCTTTGAACGATGGTCATTGCCGGCTCCTTTGAAATGTTCAGCAACAAGGTGCTCTCTCACACATGCTAACAGAAATGCAGTTGCCCACATGCAAACACACAACATTCAGCAAAACATAAAACATTGCTCTAGACAATCACAAAGCTACTGTATTTATTGTCATTTGAGGTCAAGTAAAAAGTGAGGCTTTGTACAGTGGAATGTTTTTGCACTTAGTCAAAGGTGTACATACAGTAAATTTATAGAACTTGTGTGGTTGGATAATGTGAAGGCTTTCAAATACTGTTCCCACCCCCCACCCCCCCAAAAAAAAATCTCTAGCAATAATTGTCCTGCACCGACCAGTTGTAACCTTTTGCAACAAATCATCCAAACTAGACACCATGCAGTTGAGAGATTGGTCAGTTCTTGAAAGGAGACATGGTCACAGGCCTATGTACACTGACATTTGACAAGTACAACCTAACAATCACAAACAGGGTCTATCAAAGCTACAAGAAAATATCTACTACAGAGTGCCCAAAAAACACTTTCATGTTCCTCTCTAAGGATGTTTTTGAGGTTAATAAAGGTTTAACTGATTGTGATTTCATTTTTAATCTGGTATCCATAGTCTGTACAAAGTACAGACTTTGCAAGTCCTTTGTGGTTTCCATCTTACTGTATATACATGAGACATGGGCTCTGGTTACTGATGCAGAGAGGAGAATCCAGGCATTCGAGAACAAGTGCCTCAGGAGGCTGCCTTAAATATCCTACACGGAATGCCTAAACCAATGACTCTGTATGCAGCATAGTTACCACCCTGGTAAGACATCAAGAATCCCTTCTTGCAACGGCAAAGCAGCACAAATTAGTCTGGTTCAGTCATGTGACTCTTAGACCATTCTTCAGGTTACCTTGGAGAAGTGGAGTGAGGAAGCTGATGCCAAGCTAGACAGGAAGAACTGGCTTGCAAATGTGAAGGAGCGGACTGCTCACTCCACAAATAATCTGCTCAATACAGGCATGGGTGGCAGCCTTGTCAGGTGTATCTATTCAGCTGTTTTTCTTGACAAGCAGTACCAGCAGACCAGCATCATTACATTACTTGTCAGTTGCTACCAGTCAAGGGATAGGTGAATGAATATCCACAGGAAAGTGAAAAAAAAGCCATCATGCATGGCATGCCAGCTCTCCAACACTTGTGATCCAGAGTTTTGCTGCAAGGGTTAGAGTTACATGCAAAGCAGTCAACACTGTGACATCTAATAAGTTATTTGATTATCTTGTCCCCCTATGATACAAACACAGCAGAAACACAAATCTGCTATACTTTATAAACATATCCACCTATGTTCAGTATAAACTGAAAACTTTAAGGCCACATTAATGTTCCACAAGAAATATTTCCATATTTAGATTGAAAAAGCAATATCCAGACAGCACTGAGACAATACCCTGCTAGTATTCACATTGCTGCAACTGACATTGCACAGCGATATATGGTGAAGTTGGCCCAACATTCTATTTCATGCTATGGACAGTTTCAATGTAAAGAAAACAAAACAGAAAAATAGGAAACAAGCTTTTACCCAGGCACAAGAAGGAATCGCGTTGACAACTAATCCACTATGTTCATGGACTGAAGCACATTTCATGTGCTTCAAGGGAAGTAACTAAGCTTTCACACCAGTATGGCAACATGTTAACTGTTTGGTCAGGTTTTCAAAAAGAGCTCACTGGTAATCTCCAGCATCTTTTACTAGTGTCCTTTTTGTCTGTACCATATTACAGGGATCCACAGTTCTAGAAACAACAGAGACTGAAAGAAATGGAACCGACATTCTTGTAACAATCTGGGTAGTTCAGCAGAAACCTCACCTCAAGTGTGCACAGACGGAAGGAAGCATGCAGGCTCCTCGGTACAATCCATTGTACAGACCATAACATCATCATCAGATATACAGTTTACAGTCAACCATGTGACTGTACAAGCACTTAGATATTATCTGAGTTTTGTGCACTTTGTGTAGAAACACGTACTCCACACTTCACATAGGTTTACAAATAGTGATCAGTTGACAGCGCAAGTTAGCTTTTTATGCACAGCAATGCGATGAAACGAGAACTGCCAGCTAGCTAAATGTTCACATATGATGTAGAATGCATAAGTTTTGCTTGAAGAAGTAATTCCAAGAACACAAGTACTCCTGATATTAAAGCAACATCAAAACTAGGTGACAAAATAAATATTCAAGAAATTAATCATATTTTATCATTGGAATAAAGCATAAAAACTATATCTAGTACAGAATGGCCCTTGGCCCAAAGGTAGATTGCTGTAGGTACACGTGTCCCTCTGAACTGTCTGCATAAAAGTTGGCACAGTGGGTACATCACAGCAGCACTGCCATGAACTAGGGGGTGCATTACAGCACTATTGTCATGACATGACAGTAAGTGTATTCCAACACTACTGATGTGACATGTCTTAAGTGACAAACTATGTGAGCGGAAACAAATGTGACCTGTCCACAACTTAAACTTAAAACAAACACAGTAACATAGCCTTTGACTCTGTGTGGCCAACTACATGAGTTACAACAAAAAATCAGTTATGAACAATTTCAGGGCCATCACCACAATAGCATAAGACTTTCATATCACCTCAGCCTCTTTGTGGAGGACCATGCTGTCCTTTTTGCAGTGAGAATTAATCTTTATTTACTTTGTGTAGTATACAATCAGGATTCAGGTCCAGATGTGCCTCCCTACTGTTGTCTAATGTACCATACTACAAAACATGGCCCCTATATAAGAAGGCTTCTTTCAGTGATGCCAAAGACAACATAATCTTTAGCCCTGATCAAAAAGTTATATTCACAAATAGTTAAGACATTGTCAATCTGAGGCTTAGTTATATGCTTACATAGACTATGTAGTAACTATTCTATTCAGCCATGGCTACAGCATTTATTTACATTAAAATTCTTTGAAGTTATCTTGTTCTATTACACAATCACACATCAAGCATAAGTTTAATCTGATTTTCAAGAAAACGCCAGAGCACATGGATTATTAAAAATTAAATAAATAAGCAATCCAAACACTTGCTGGGCCATATAATAAAGTTGTGAGGTGTTGTGCACTGTAAAGAAGCAATCTGTTTGGGAGTTTCCCTTTTAGCAGATAATCTTTGAAGATGGTAATTAGACAAAGCAGTCAAACTTACCCTATCATTTTCAAGTGTCCTAGCTAAATAAGCCTTTTTGTGATGCCTGCTAGACTTGATCATCTGCATGAGATGTAAGGAGGGGAAAAAAAAGTTATAAATAGCTCACTTTAAAGCATAGATCTGTTGACACCATGCAGCCCTTTCCCCACAACAAAGGCCATTCATACACACATGCTATGTCAAAGGGGAGGTAATTAAGAATTAAGCATGCCATGGTAGACAGAAGATAGTGAAATGAAACAGAATCTCTATACATGAGCTTAATTCACATGTAAGTTCAACAGACTCTCATCCCTTCAGTTTCTCTCATGATTTATCTTACAAGGGGAAAAAAGGGCCTAGCCTCCTCCTGAACTGAAGTGTAAGTACACATAGACATAGCACTCACAAAATGCTTGCACAAGTGTTCTGATGCCAAGTTAACATTATGACATAATACTTAAATGTAGCACAAGCATACAAAAGTACTCCCGTGACATAATCTCAGACTCTGTTCATCATGAAAAATATCGTTACCATCCTACTCAGTAATTATTATAAAACAAAAATAGGATTCCGCACACAAGTGACAAGTGTACACAATTCTTAATAAAAAAAAAGCAACTGGATATACAATCCAGATTCTAACCCAAAGTACGCAACTATGTACCCTACGCATAATACAAATTATATACACAATTAATAAAAGAAAAAATGCAGTTGCACTGAAGAAAGAGACAAAGGAATACATGACAGGTGCAAGACAACTGAAATATTACTTGTAAACAAAAAACATCCAGAATTAACACAAAAGAAATATCTCAGATTGCAAGTTAAGTGGATTGGGATAGCAATTATTTCAGATTGATGACACAATATCATCGTGTCTGCCAAGATATGGCCAGGAGTCACTACTAGTTTAGCAATACTCCTGGCCATAACTTCACAGACACAATAATACAGATCTAACATGACATTCAGAGCCTCAAACCTGGTGTTACTGAACTCTGAAAGTAATATTGCACTGACAAATATGAAACAAACATTCTATCTAGCAACTATGGGCAAGGAACCTGCTCTTAGAATGCTTATGAATACGAAATCATTAAGCTTAGGGCTGAAACATTGTCATCACTTAATCCTGAAGGTAATATTAAGTCTCGACTCAAATACAATCTAGCATTTTACATAAAGTCCATCAGTCTAACATCAGTTTGTTGTTAAATGCAATATGCAGTGGGCACCTTCTAGCTAATAATTTTTATCAAGGTTTGAATGGCACATTATTTAATATTTATAACCATTTAGCACCCACTGTACTGGAAATATTGCAGATGCTGTCACAGATAAAATAACTCTTTTACTAGCTATGGTTCCTTCACAACTCCCAGGGAGGCACATCAGATTTAAAGTCTAACCAGCCAGAAAAAGTCTGTGACACACACAAAACTGCCTTTTCTGAAAGATGCATCTCCTTGATAAATATCAGCTCAACTAAAAAAACATTTATTTATCTTAAAGATATCACCACAGAAACCAATGTGAGCATTATGTACTGAGTACAACTGTGCAGCAATCTCCACAAAATCAGAAGATAATAAAGTTCACTGTAAATACAAGTCCTTATAGCATAGAGGAACGAAATGAAATAGTCAATTGACTAGCAGCAATCATGACTGTGTGGATCAACCAATAATACTCTACCATCTTTGGAATGTCCTACTGAAAAAAAAACCAAAAAAACACCAGACCCAATTAAGTCACACAATCAAATATGAGAGGGAAAAATAACGATGATATACAAGCATAATGTTTTAGCTCAAAACACATCATCTGTGGAATTGATATTGACACATAGATATGACCCATGTAGTCTATTTCCCTCCTGCACTACAGAAATAAAACTATAAGTCTAAAAAAATAATAAAGCAAAAACTTCCAAACACTTGCAAAATTATCTCAATATACTGCATTATGTCATTACCACCATTAAGAGAACTATCAAAGTACATATTATCCTTACATTATCTCAATTGGAGATCACATGTTTGCTCTGTTCCAAGTTACTTATAATTTCTGTATCCCATTACATAATTTCAAAAGTGGCATATACCTCTGAAAAAGTATCAATGATAGAACATTACTAAAAGTGATTCATCAAAAGAAATATCCTAAAAATACAGTATTGCGTACTTGCACAGAAAATAAAATCATAAGAATATGAACAGCTTTAAAAAAATAAAAAGCAGTCTGTCATTACTATTAGGAGGTGGAGGGGGGGGGAACTAAATTCAAAAAACCGCACACAGGAAAAAGCAGATACAAGTTACTCAGCAACTACTGTTGATTAGGCCGGGAACATAGAGATTGTTAGAATGAGCACCTTATCCCATGCTGATATTTCTTTACCTTCGCTTTTTCTTTTGTCATTTTTTATAAAAACTGAAATGTTTTTCAGTCAATTCCTTATAATCATGCATGCACACCTTTCAGAATCTCACAGATGTTTCTGGGGACAAAATGCATAAAAAGGGCTAAAAACCCAAGACAATAATTCACAAAAAATAAGAGACGAGTAACTCCAGACTATTCATGAAAAACATTATGTAAGCAACTGCCTCATGGCTTACAAACTCAATCATTTTCTACTACAGTGTCAATGTCATAAGATGTTAACTATGTGCCCTTTTCTAGGTAACATCCACAAAAAAGCAAGTAGAGATCTGAAATATAACTACAAGACAAAAATCTACAACTGCCATGTCAAATATATTTATCATAGGAAGTGTTAAAAATATAGTGATAGAAAAGGGAAGACTAAGGAAAGAAAAAACTAAAGATCATCTCATGGCAGCTTGCTAACAAATCTCGTCAAAGAACAAATATTCTGTGCTGATTTGTTCTCTTCCCAAACTGTTTATGCATGGAAAGCTAATTCACAATCTGATAAATAAAAGCAACAAACAATAACTTATATCAAAAATAAATAATTACTTTGCACCTCCTTTGTCATCACCAACCACAGCATTGATTATCAGGGACATAGGGGCAAAAGTGAATGCAACCAAAATGTCCTGGTACTTTGAACACAGGAGTGTTCTGGCACTGGAGTCAGCAAAACATCTGGTAATGTATAAAAGCAGGTGATGGATTTCAAATGCTGCATGGCTAAGATGGGTGATGTCAAAGAAATATGCTTCACAGATCTGTGTAGTTAGTCTCAAAGCATAAATCCTGTAAACTTGTCAAACAAACTTTGTTTGAACATAAACCTTTTATACATCCTGCTGCAGGGGTGTGTGTGTGGTTGTGGTTGTGTATGCACAAGGTAAACCTTGTCTCCCTCAAAGCAAAAAAAAAAAAAAAACAAACAAAAAAAAAAAAACAAACAAAAAAAAAATCAAAACAAAACAAAAGAAAAAAAATTGCAAACTTGGAGAAATTAAGTTTGTGATAAAAATAGAACTTGTGTACATGTTTAATGATATAGTGAAGGCAAAGAACAAACTCCCTTAAATCTGTGGAAACCATTCTGATCTTCTTGAGACCCTGTCCACCCACCTCACATGCATCTTCTCTTCCTGGTGCACCATCCTCTGCCCTTTTCTCCCAGTTCAACATAACCTCTCTTAACTTGCCACTGAATAAGATTGCTACACCATGCCCAGATGAGCTGCATACGTGAGTTGGCATTTTTCCTTATGAAGAACATGGACCAAAAAAAACCAGAAACATCATGGATAGGAGTCTTCTACGACACTCCCCTGCCCTCCCAACCTGCAATATGAACTTGATTGGAAAAATATGATCAACAACCCTCAAAAAATAGCACACTCCCAATGATCTTCATAATGATGGACAGAAAATAACACTTGACTACCGACTCAAGCTTCTCACATATAAACATGGTAAAAAGAGTAACACAAGACCTTAGATCAGGGTTGGGCCATTAATTTTCCCAAGGGGCCACATGAGAAATTGGGATGGTTTTAGAGGGCCGAACTAATATAGTTAACTCAGTTTTACCCAATACTGCATATATAGCATATATACTGCCGGGCGGGCCGGTCAGACAGGAGGCGGGCCGGATCCGGCCCGCGGGCCGCCCCTTGCCCAGGTCTGCCTTAGATCCATATGAATATTTCATTGTTATATACCAATGGTTAAAGCTCATCTTCTAAACAGAGTATGTTACTTTCTCGATGTAAAGAGATTTTGGGTTACTACTGTGATCTTCAAAATTTACTGGATACCCAGATGTGAGATTTAGTCATTCTAACATATTCCTTTCAAGGAACATTTCAGCAATTCTTAAATTCTGACACTGACAATTCTGTCCATTAATCCATTGTTCACTTGCCGCCCCCCCCCCCCCCCCCC